>CM048749.1:87505287-88105287 GCA_026315105.1 Locusta migratoria | reverse complement strand
ACCTCCCCTCAAACGCCGGACACAGCCGTGGCCTCATGGCAGGCAGCACGAGCTCTCTCCTCAGCCTCCCCTCCACGCTACCCTCTGACGTGCGAGAGGCACCCTAAGCCAGCGAACCGCCTGACACCTGCTGGCATCTTACGGAACTACGAGGGGAGCGTAGGACAGTGGTTTAGGGTGGGCTGCTTCTCTGTATACGTTACTCTGTGATACTACCCATCTTCAAGCGAAGTGGCGAGATGAGCCGAGTGGGGGGGGGGGATTTATAACCGTGGTGCCCCCCCCCCTCCCTCCCTCTGGACACCGTGGGGCTACTGCGGGTTGGCGGCTGGGGCGCAGTGGTGGGGGTAGCGGCGGCGCGCGGTCGACTCTCGGTGAGGTCATTCTGCCTGCGTCTGCGGCAGAGAATCACAGAATAACGTTAGACATAGAGGTAAAAATTGACACACATCCTTGGAATGACATAGGGTTTAATTAGAACAAAAAAAAGTTTAAAAAATGTCCGATTAGGAAAGCAATAATTAGCATAACTAAGACAAAGCAAACTGAGGTTCGTTACAGGAAATGCTCAACATGTTCACCATCATTCCTTAACAAGTGCTGTAGTGGAGGAATAATGTTGTGAACAGCACTGTAAAGCATGTCCGGAGTTATGGTGAGGCACTGGCGTCGGATGTTGTCTTTCACCGTCTCTAGAGATGTCAGTCGATCACGATACACTTGCGACTTCAGGTAACCTAAAAGCCAATAATAGCACGGACTGAGGTCTGGGGACCTGGAAGGCCAAGCATGACGAAAGAGGCGGCTGAGCACACGACCATCACCAAACGCAAGAGATCTTTCACGCGTCTCGCAATCCTTTTTTAAATTTTTTTGTTTGTTCTAATAAAAGCCGATATGTCATTCCAAGCATCTGTGTCAATTTTTCCTCTCTGTCTACATTATTCCGTGATTTTTTAAGTTTTCCAATTTATACTGACTTTTTGATCACCCGGTACATTACTACTGGAATTCACACCCACACGACCAACGGACCTCAGTCACCGCCAATAAGCGAGTACATGACAACGACTAGCGATGCCGGGTTAAGAGAGCAGCGTGGACACATACCATACCATCAGGCTTTCTTCATCGCCACAGCACACTGTTATGATGACGAGTATTGGGGGCTTTCCACAACGATTTCTTCAACGACGACAATACGTATTCAGAAGTGTTGCACTTCTGAACATATCATATACTATCAGTGCACATGAATTATTTTCATAGTTTGAATGACAACAAAAATTTTAAGTCCTAACGTGTACCTAATGGTTTCTAGGATTTTTCCAGTTTTGAGAATCATAACACGGACCACGAATCCATAAAGCTTCTGGTTTTGTCAAATATTTTAAAACCATATGACGCAAACCATTGGTACAATTCGTTTTACTTTAGATTCAGGGGATACTGAACCCACCCCTACGTTCAACTTTAAAATTTTAATTAGTAAACTTGGTATACGCAACCGCTGCCCACATAGACGTTTACTGAAGGGAGTCCCTTGTAAAATTAATTAACATCTTTGAATATAACCCCCATAAAACCCGGCAAACCATCATGAACGTTGGGACACGCAACAAGTCAAACCACTCCATGTAAATTAAAAGATACCTGAAGATGTACCCTTAACGGTACGAAACCAGTTTGTTGTTGTTATGGTCTTCAGTCCGGAGACTGGTTTGATGCAGCTCTCCACAATACCCTATGATGAGCAAGCCTTTTCATCTCCTCATAAGATCGACAACCCACATCCACTTGAATCTGCTTACTATACGCGTCTTTGGTCTCCCTCTGCGATTTTTACCCCACACACTTCCCTCCAATGCTAAATTTACGATTACTCTATGTCTAAGAATGTGTCCTACCAAGCGATCCCTTCTTTTAGTCAGGGTATGCCAAAAATTCCTTTTATCGCCAATGCTGTTCAGTACCTCTTCATTAGTTATGTGATCTACCCACCAAATCTTTAGCACCACATTTCAAAATCCTCTTCCTGTCCGCACAGCTTATCGTCCATGTTTCACTCCCATAGAAGGCAACACTCCACACAAATGCCTTCAGAAAAGACTTCCTTGCACTTAAATTAATATTCGATGTTAGCAAATTTTTCTTTTTCAAAAATGCTTTTCTTCCCATTGCCATTCTGCACTTTATATCCTCTGTACTGCGACCATCGCATGTAATTTTACTACCCAAGTAACAAAACTCATCTACCACCTTCATTGTTTCGTTACCTAATCTAATTCCTTCAGCATCGCCTGATTTTCTAAGACCGCATACCATTATTTTTGTTTTGCTCTTGTTAATGTTCATTTTATACGCTCTCTTCAACACACTGTCCAGTCCATTCAACTGCTCTTCCAGGTCCTTTGCTGTCTCTGACAGAATTACAGCTGTTTTTATACGCCTTTATTGCGTTACTACGAAACCAGTAGTAACGCAATAAAGGCGTATAAAAACAGCTAAGGCGGACTGCAATAATTCATAGAAAGACATCCTTATTGTTTGTATTACTTTCTAGAATTCATTTACAATGTATTTCAGCTGTGGATGGGCGAAGTATAAAATAGCTTGTCATACCTAAGAGTTTTCAATCTCAAGGTCATTGGCTGATGAAAAGTTTTTAGGTGTGGGATTTTATTCGGTTTTTAATACATGATTAACGGATTTTATTGATGGTTTTATAGGCAAGTTGGTTACAACTCGAGAATAATGATGGGGTTCAGCTAGTTTAAAGTCCGTGTAAAATATTGTTATGACCTGAATGAAATAAGCAACTGATGATGCACATTTAATTTGTGAAAGAGTTTGTGTGTTCTTAGTAAAGAATTTTTAACAGTCGCAGCGGTGTGTTGTCAAGGGAAAATAAAATCGCACTGACGTGTTTTACGGCCCACCTTAGATTTGTAGTTTTATAAGTTTTTGTAAACATTTTGAACCAAATAATAATCTAAATAATAATTAATTAATTAATAAGAGTGTCTGAAACCGTTTGAGGAAAAAAAATTAGGTAGTGGCCGGTTTCGAACCACCGACCTTTCGCGTCACAGTCTAGCACCTTGCTCAGTACACTATCTTTTTTTTGTGTTTTTTTTGTTTTGCTCTATGGGTAGTTCTGTTTATTGCGGAAGCTGATCGTATTTGTTCGTTGATGTTCGAAGTGTTCTTGGCTCACCGGGCGCGCTGGGAGACGGCGGCCGGCATACACTACGGCTGTAAATAGAAACAGGAGTTCTTTAATCTCGTACTATTGATGGCCCGTTGTTAACTGATGTTAATATGGCATTTGTAGACATTCGATTATCATTTATCGTACGGAGAACGATATGTTTTTGTTAATTTCTCAGTGTGCCGTTGCTTTGAAATGACAACGTGTGAGTTACAATAAGAAAATCATGAATTACGCGAGGAATGTCACGTGACATCGGCGAACGGCTGGTTTTAGTGAAATCAATGGAGGGTGTCAAAACTCCGTTATTTTTTACAAATATCTCTGGAACGATGCAAGATATGAAAAAAAAAAAAAAAAACATAATAGAGCGAAGTTGTAGAGAATTTTCTCCTCTAACAATTAGGTTATTTAATTTTCGTGTCAGATGAACGAAATGTTCAAATGTTTGGGACTTATGGGACTTAACTACGGGGTCATCAGTCCCTAAACTTACAAACTATTTATGAACTAACTAATTCTAAGGTCAGCACAAATATCAATGCCCGAGGGGGATTCGAACCCCCGACCGTAATGGCCGTGCAGACCGTGACTGGAGCGCCTCATTCCCCTTGACCACCGTGGCCGGCTCAGATGAACGGTTCGTTTGAAATTACAGTTGTATTACAAACGGCTTTTTTTATATTACTGCCGTATTATTTGTCAGAAATATTTGAAAAAGGCAGGTTCTGGTCTCTGGCGGCCTACAATTATGTCTGTATAATTTGGTGTTGATCGGTTGAACGGTTCGTCTTAAAAAGTGGGAACACGTTACGGACAGACAGACATACATACATCCCAAAATCGCCATAAGAGAGCAAAGTTGTAGAGAATTTTCTCCTCTACAATTTGGGTTATTAAATTTTCGTGTCAGATGAATAGTTAAGCCGTTATTTTCATTTAAATTTCGAGCTGTCAAAAGACGATCGCAAAGGCCCACTTTTAGTGTTACTACCGTAACCTAAAGCGGGCCAAAAAGAAAAAAAAAAAGAGTTTTCTTTTTTTCTTTTTTATACCTCTGTATCGCCATTAAGACCCCTGAAGACACGGGATGACTGAATTAAAATCAGAAGCACGATTGCCAGATCCAGAATACGAGTGTGGGGCTGTTCAGGAACTGGCCGCTGCAGCTGGTGGGCGTCTGGTAGCCGTCGGCTGCGGGCGCTCACCCCGCTAAATTAGCGATGGCGGTCGATCGATGGGGGCGGCAGCGGCATGTCTGCAGGAACCGCGGCCGAACAAGCCACAACTAATTGAGGCGGCCCGCCACCTCTGCGGCAAAAAGGGGGCGCGGGCGGTCGGGACCGCGAGGAAATATTAACTGCCGACGGGGGTGGTGAGGGCGAGGGGAGGGAGTGGATGAAGGGCGCTGCGGCGGCCGTGGCGGTGCTGGGTGTCCGCCAGTGGCAGCCGGCGCGCCGGGGGTCTGCTGCTGGCACTAGGGGCACAGAGTAACGTATAAAGAGGAGCAGCCCCCCCTAAACCACTGTCCTATGCTCCCCTCGTAGTTCAGTAAGATGCTAGCAGGTGTCAGGCGGTTTGCTGGCTTAGGGTGCCTCTCGCACGTCAGAGGGTAGCGCGGAGGGGAGGCTTAGGGGAGAGCTCATGCCACCTGCCACGAGGCCACGGCTGTGTCCGGCTTGCTGCCGTTTGAGGGGAGGTGGTGGTGGGGGCAGCCGCTACCTGCCGCCTGCTCTGGCCAGTTTAAAGGGTTGCTTCTGACCGCAGCGCCATCACGGGACATCTTACGGAATCGCTGGAAACCCTCGCTCCCCGCGCCCCTGAGCGTAGGACCGTGCCATTACAGAGGTTTACCGTCTGTATATATTTGTCTGTGCTAGGGGACAGTCTCTCACCACAGTTACAACACGACCGCCACAATCCCAATACAACTACTAGTAATTATACAGGGTGTTACAAAAAGGTACGACCAAACTTTCAGGAAACATTCCTCACACACAAAGAAAGAAAATGTGTTATGTGGGCATGTGTCCGGAAACGCTTAATTTCCATTCTAAGAGCTCATTTTAGTATTTAAATGTAAATTCAAATAATTCGTGCAGACAATTGTTGAAATAACCCAATTCTTTCGTTAGTATGTACTGTTAGCCCAATTGAAGGAAGGTGTGAGGGGGCTGACACAGAGCCGTTTATTTCGCATATCAATATATTAGGTGGAGAATTGTGTAACACAATAGTAGAAAGGGTGGGTGAGAGAGACAGTAGATGAGCTTGTATCCCAAGGGAAAGCTCCGCCCCTATTGCAAGTTGAGATCTGATTGGCCCCTGCCTATACTAGTTGACCGCCAAAACTTTAAGCTTCTTTTATTAATATTTAACTTTCCTATGCCTACTAAAAATTATCTGTATACCTTCTGTAATGCTTTTGTGTTAAGCTATATTTCGGTTAATTTAAAGATTTAATTATTTGTATATTTTGTAATAAGTTAAACAATGTTAGTATAGACGTTTCGCTTGGCGCCAAAACGGTGGCTTGTGGCGCGCAGCGAAGTGCTGCGGCAGTCAGTCGAGCGCCGACCGCGATACCTTGCACGTTCATGTCAGTACAGTGCGCGCCAGGGACAGTTTATAAGTTATGCAACGTTTATATTTGTAACATTACTCAGTCTGTATATTTGTGCTTGGATATACACTGGCATTTCTTCAATAAAAACAAGCACTGGCATCCTACAAAAGCTAAAGTTATTCGTAGTGCAGTACTTCTAGCCACATCTCAACACCTCTTTTAGCATCACTTCAAGTACAACAGATGTGCGACCTGTGTGCTTCACTTGCGCAATGGGACATCAGCTATGACAGAAGACACAAGGTTAGTAAAAGAGTGAATTAAGACATGCACTGAAGTTGCATGTCGACACAGCACCTCGCGTGCAGTGCTGCCCCGTTTACAAACCAGGGCACTAGCACGAAGTGCGTTGGTAACATCGCTGAGGGAAGGCATGAAAGAGGGGAGCTGTTTTAGGAACTTTGTCAACTATGCACTGACCTTCCCTCCCTGTCTTTTAGAAAAGAACCCCACCGTAAAGGTAATGTTGACTTCAGTGTTTGTGTTGACATGCGACTCATTGCTTTACAGTACTAGCATCAAGCACATTCGTAGCATCAACTGGTTAGTGTTCATCACGAACGTGGTTTTGCAGTCAGTGCAATGTTTACAAATGCGGAGTTGACAGATGCCCATTTGATATATGGATTAGCATGGGGCAATAGCCGTGGCGCAGTACGTTTGTATCGAGACAGATTTCCTGAACGAAGGTGTCCCGACAGGCCTCCACGGGTACACTTCTGCGAATGGTTCATCCAACAATGTGTTACTCCTCATTTCAATGCAATTGTTCTATTTACGGACGAGGCTTCATTCGAACGTGATAAAATTGTAAATTTTCACAATCAACATGTATGGGCTGTCGAGAATCAGCACGCAATTGTGCAATCACGTCATCAACACAGATTTTCTGTGAACGTTTGGGCAGGAATTGTTGGTGCTGTCTTGATTGGGCCTCATGTTCTTCCACCTATGCTCACTGGAGTACGTTATCATGATTTCATACGGGATACTCTACCTGTGCTGCTAGAACATATTGAAAGTTATCTGTTTTATGATATTTATTAAATATAATTTATTTTTTGGATTGGTCGTGGAGATGGAACAAGGATTTGCTATCTGACTGTGTGAGTGTGTATGTGTGACTTCGTTTGTCTGACTAGCAGTGATTTCTGTTGATAACAAACGATAGGTTACAGAAATTCAGATTTTCCACTCATAAGAAAAGCACATTAAATTCTCTGTAACTATTCGACACACTGGATCAAAAACTAAGCCGTGATAGTAAATTATGTGAATAAATATTTTTTTCCGCGCAAAGGATAACTCAATCGTGCATTGCTATGAAAAGAAGCTGTAACTGATCCGTTAATTGCTTCCCTAAATTACTTCAAAATGAATGCATCACTTTAATGCCGTGTTGTAAATTCTCAACATCAGTATCAAAAATGAAAACCTGAACTATTGGGTATGGCGAAGTTAAGCTCTCGTTTCATAAAAGCGACTGAGACTGCACATAAATATTTTACTGTGAAATGAAGTGAATCCTTGTGACACTTCAAAGATGCCAATACGTTTACAGAGAAGTAAATTGAATTTTTGTAACAGTTGAAACGTACTGTGGTTGGCTCATCACACTTACTCAAACACTTCAATGTCGAGCGTTGTTAATCACCTAATTACTTTATCAAAAAATTATCTCTTGAAATTCTCTACTCACAGTTAACAAATCATCATCATCATCATCATCATTAGAGACTGATTATGCCTTTCAGCGTTCAGTCTGAAGCAAAGTACCTCTAATAAAATTCCTCCATGATCCCCTATTCAATGCTAACATTGATGCCTCGTCTGATGTTATGCCTTTTACTTCAAAATCATTCTGCACCGAATCTAAGTACTTTCTTCTTGGTCTACCTCGACTCCTCTTACCTTCTGCTGTCGAGCTCATGAGTCTCTCAGGTAACCTTGCTTCTCCCATGCGTGAAACATGATCCCAACATCTCAGTCTGTTCGCTCTAACTGCTTCATATATGGTGTTCATTCCCAGTTTTTCTTTGATTTCCTCATTAGGTACACCCTCCTGCCATTGTTCCCATCTATTAGTACCTGCAATCGTTCTTGCTTCTTTCATATCGGTAACCTCTACCTTGTGAATAAGGTAACCTGTATCCACCCAACTTTCACTCCCATACAACAAAGTTGGTCGATAGATAGAGCGGTACACTGCTAGCTTAGTATTGGTACTTACTTCCTTCTTGCAGAAGAGAGTAGATCTTAGCTGAGCACTCACTGCATTAGCTTTGCTGCACCTCGAGCACAGTTAATACAAGCACAGAAAATTTAAAGTAACACACAGATAAGCCCTCTACCTTTGATATTTCACTCATTGTAACTGCCTCATCATTATTATATTCTCAACATAGTTTTCAACAATCCTAACCTGGACCCTAATTATTTTAGTGAAAGTTATCTGTTAAAACATACACTCACAGAGCCACCACGTGCCAGTACGTTTGAAATTAACACTTTTACTTCACTTCAAAACAACTCACATCAATTAACTGTTGGTAAAACTTATTGGAGGAAAAATGGAAGTTTCTACACACTACAAATAATGGAAGAGAAATTTCATTATCACACTTATACTGAAAATTAAAAAGCAACATCATTACAAAAATATATACATATTACCTTATACATTCTTAGTCTGAACATCTTCATCATATTCAGCAGTCGAGCTAACAGACATCCTCTGCCCACAGCTCACAGTTCAACCTCCTACTCCGCCCGTTACATTACAACAACCAGAAACGAGTACCCATTCCCACCGTTACACTGCGACACCCAGCGCGCCACCATTAACAGACAGAGCAATAATGCTACCTCTCTGACCAAGGAAGCTAACTATACAGTATATACTCTTTGACTTACAGGAATCTTATTCAGAAAGTAATAATTCCAACAGAATATTACAAAATATTAAATCTAACTGAATATAGACCCTTCGCAATATGCCTTTACAAGTACAACATGTGGTTCATGCACGATGGAGCTCCTGTACATTTCAGTCGTGTTCATACGCTTCTCAACAACAGATTCGGTGACAGATGGATTGCTAGAGGCGGACCAATTCCATGGCCTCCACGCTCTCCTGACCTCAACCCTCTTCACTTTAATTTATGGAGGCATTTGAAAGCTCTTGTCTACGCAATTCCGATACCAAATGTGGAGACTCTTCGTGCTCGTATTGTGGACGGCTGTGATACAAAACGCCATTCTCCAGGGCTGCATCAGCGCATCGGGGATTCCATGTGATGGAGAGTGGATGCATGTATCCTCGCTAACAGAGGACATTTTGAACATTTCTTGTAACAAAGTGTTTGAAGTCACGCTGGTACGTTCTGTTGCTGTGTGTTTCCATTCCATGATTAATGTGATTTGAAGAGAAGTAATAAAATGAGCTCTAACATGGAAATTAATCATTTTCTTTCTTTGTGAGTGAGGAATGTTTCCTGAAAGTTTGGCCGTACCTTTTATTAACACCCTTTATAGTTAAGTTGCATATTACGCCTTTGGAGAGCCATCGAAAATTTATATAAAACACATTTACTTCAGCCAAGATCGCTCGTTTATTTGCTGTTTCTTCCAATCATTTTTATTTTATTTTATTTTATTTTTTTTTTACGGTTTCGATGAACTATGTCATCATATTTATACATTTTTTTACAATGTTTTCCTATTTTCATTGCAAAAAGTTGCAAAGATTGTTAAAATCTGTCCTTGCTTGTATACAAATAAGATAAAAGTTACCAAAACATGTACAAAACATTCAGGACTCACATAAAATAAAGAGTTACTTGTGAAAGTGTAATATAAGAAAAAGAAGATACTCAAACGATTAAAATTTGTATCACCAAAGTGGATCGTCATCTGTATTGCACATTTAAAAATTATGTGTGTTCTTGCCACAAGTAACAAGGAGACTGGACCAGGTAAACATTCCACAGGTGTGTTGCTATAGGCATCCACCAGGTGGCAGTGGCGTCACAAAGAGACAACATGGATACATTTACCACTGCTGCAGAACGTCTCAGTTTGGAATTGCAATAATGGTGTTTTTTTTTTTAATTTATTATTTCCCCTTTTTCCTCTCTCTCTCTCCCTCTCTCCCCCCCCCCCCCCTCTCTCTCTCTCTCTCTCTCTATGTAACAATTTTTTAAACACCTCTCATGTCATCAATCAATAAGAAAGTGCAATCAAGAGTAGCTCTATGTCTACATTGAGTACAGAGAATAAAACTTTTATACAATATAAAACCGAAGGTCACTAACAAATGACAATGACTTAACATTGCAATCAATGTCGTTATATAGGCGGCATCCTTCATATCGCATGAAAAAGTGAATAATTTAATTACATGGGTGGCTGAAAGTCTACATTTAATGTGAAGGGTTAAAATATGCAGCGTGTTTCACTAAGTGTGTTTGCCTCTGTAACTTATAAAATAATAGGTGACGGGAAATTTTAATGCAGTAGGTCAACACAAGAAATGTTACACTTTCTGCAGAGCTATGAACATAGTTTAATGTATGATTTTCCAAAGAGTTACACCACAAAGATATAATTTTTTTAAATGGAAGAATAGTTTTTTCTATCGTGTATTGGATTCGTTTAAGCCAGCTGCGTCCAAATCAATTTCAACTACATTCCTATCACTGTTAGTTTGGGAGCTAGAACCCTTCAAAGTTCCGGGGGCGGAGGCTGCGATAGTGTAGCTCACTGGCCGAGGACACGGCCCACTGTCTCATGACCACCAGTCCCGGTTCCGGCACACAATTTTAATCTGCCAGGAAGTTTCATATCAGCGCACACTCCGCTGCAGAGTGAAAATTTCATTCTGGAATTCGTGTTAGTATTTTGCACCCATGACTTATTAAACTGATAGTTCTGTAATTTTCACACTTGTCTGCTCTTGCTCTCTTTGGAATTGGAATTACGATATTCTTCTTGAAGTCGGAGGGTATTTCCCCTGTCTCATACATCTTGCATACCAGATGATACAATTTTTTCATGACTGGCTCTCCTAACGACATCAGCGGTTCAGACGGAATATCATCTACTCCATGGGCCTTTTTCTGCTAAAATCCTTCAGCGCTCTGTCAAATTCTTTTCGCAGTATCATATCTCGTATCTCATCTTCCTCCACTTCCGGAGAAGAAAGAAAAAGTTTGCGGTTTGCCGACGACATAGTAATTTTGTCAGAGACTGCAAAGGATTTGGAAGAGCAATTGAATGGAATGGACAGTGTCTCGAAAGGAAGATATAAGATGAACATCAACAAGAGTAAAACGAAGGTAATGGAATGTAATATCAGAAAATCATGTGATGCTGAAGGAATTAGATTAGGTAACGAGGCAATAAAAGTTGTTGATGAGCTTTGTTATTTGGGTAGCAAAACAACTTCTGATGGCGGAAGTAGAGAAGATATAAAATGCAGACTGGCAATGGGAAGAAAAGCATTTCTAAAGAGGCGAAATTTGTTAACATCCAATATCAATTTAAATGTTAGGAAGTCCTTTGTGAAAGCATTTGTCTGGATTGTAGCTTTGTATGGGAATGAAACGTGGACGATAAGGAGTTCAGACAAAAGATGATAGAAGCGTTCGAAATGTGGTGCTACAGACGAATGATGAAAATTAGATGGGTAGATCACGTAACTTATGAGGAGGTGCTTAACCGAATTGGGGAGAAAAGGAGTTTCTGGCATATCCTGACTAAGAGAAAGGAGTGTGTGGTGTGGAGTAAAAATCGTAGAGGGAGACCGAGGGACGAATACAGTAAGAAGATTCAAAAGGATATAGGTTACCGAACGTATTCTCAGATGAAGATACTTGCACAAGACAGGGTAGTGGGGAGAGCTGCATCAAACCAGTCGGCAGACTGAAGACCACAACAACAACAACAACTTTTTTTGTTATGTACAGGAGAGGGAGGGGCTGAAAGGACGATACAGGGAAAGATTGTCACGGAGCGGGGTGTTAATGACAGAGGCAGGGGGATGGATGGGTGGATAGAGGGGAGTAAGAGGGGGAGAAAGAAGCAACGCTTGGTTTTCAGTGAGGAGCCTAACAACGGAAAGAGGAAAAGGTATAGATATGGAGGAAGTGATGAGCAGAGGAAATAAGGAAGGGAATGCAGAAAGAATAAACGACTCCTATGTATATTGATAAGTCATGGCTGCAAAATTTTAACACGAATTATCTACAGGAGAATGGAAAAGCTAGTAGAAGCTGACCTCGGGGAAGATCAGTTTGGATTCAGGAGGAACGTAGGAACCCGGGAGGCAATACTCACTTTACGTCTTATCTTAGATTAAGGAATGTTGACTGGAATACACTCTTTCAAATTCTGAAGTCAGCAGGGGTAAAATATAGGGAAAGGAGAGTTATTTACAACTTGTACAAAGGCCAGACCGCAGTTATTAGACTCGAAGGTCATGAAAGGGAAGCATCAGTTGGGAAGGGAGTAAGACAGGGTTTCTCCGATGTTGTTCAATTTGTACATCGAGCAGGCGGTGAAGGAAAGGAAGGACAAAATTTGGAATAGGGATTAAAGTTCAGGAGGAAGAAATAAAAACGTTGCGTTTTGCTGATGAAATTGTAATTCTGTCAGAGACAGGGAACAACCTGGAAGAGCAGTTGAATCGAATGGACAGTGTGTTGAAGAGAGCGTATAAAATGAACATTAACAAGAGCAAAACAAAAATAATGGTATGCGGTCTTAGAAAATCAGCCAATGCTGAAGGAATTAGATTAGGTAACGAAACAATGAAGGTGGTAGATGAGTTTTGTTACTTGGGTAGTAAAATAACATGCGATGGTCGCAGTACAGAGGATATAAAATGCAGAATGGCAATGGGAAGAAAAGCATTTTTGAAAAAGAGAAATTTGATAACATCGAATATTAATTTAAGTGTAAGGAAGTCTTGTCTGAAGGCATTTGTGTGGAGTGTTGCCTTGTACAGGAGGGAGCCATAGACGATAAACAGTGCGGACAGGAAGAGAATAGAGGCTTTTGAAATGTGGTGCTACAGAAGAATGCTGATGATTAGGTGGGTAGATCGCATCACTACTGAAGAGGTGCTTAACAGAATTGGTGAGAAAAGGAATTTTTGGCACACGCTGACTAAAAGAAGGGATCGCTTGGTAGGACACATTCTTAGACATGGAGGAATCGTAAATTTAGCATTGGAGGGAAGTGTGTGGGGTAAAAATTGCAGAGGGAGACCAAGAGACGTGTATAGTAAGCAGATTCAAGTTGATGTTGGTTGTAGTTCTTATGGAGAGATGAAAAGGCTTGCTCAGGATAGAGTAGGGTGGAGAGCTGCATCAAACCAGTTTCCGGACTGAAGAACATAACAGCAACAACATACAACATGCATATTTAGTAGTTGCGATGCTCTGCTGGACACATGGGAAGGAGAGAGGGTGTGTGTGTGTGTGAGAGACAGAGAGAGAGAGGGAGGGAGAGATAGAGAGAGCGGAGAGAATTTACGCGCCAAGCACAGAGAGACAGGTATGAAATAAAAGTTTGAAATTCTATCCGCAAAATAAAGAAGCCGTTATATTGCTTACACAAACGCGGCGAACGTTGGTGCCAATCCTGTGCCGGCTTGTGGTCACTGCGAGCACCGCTGTGCCCGCATACCGGGAAATCGGCAGCCGTGCGTTTCGGCGCTGTCGGCGCGTCATCAGTGACAGGCGATCCATTGCGCCTGCCGCAGCGCCCTCTGGGAGTCGGAGCAGATAGCCAGCGAGCCACGCAGCGCGGGGCGATACGGTTCTGGTCGGCTGCGATAGTAGCGGCCGTTTTTCACTGCGGTGCGTCTGCTGCCGGCAGTCACGAGGGCGAGCAGCGGGAAACGAAAATTCGTGGAAACCAATCGTTACGACGTCATGAAAACACCGTGCATCCCACCGTGGCGAACACTGAGAATCGTTCGGTACCAGAGGGTTTCTGTATCGTAGTCTACACAAAAATAAGTTCATACAAATTAGTATTCAGCAGAAGTTCTTATTCTACTTTCAAATTTTGGTATTCCAAGTACTTAAAACAATGTTGAAACATGTTTCATAAAATTTATAAATTAATTTCTACTACTTTGCTAAATTCGCACTTGCGATTCTCAGTGTCGAACAAATAAACTCTTTGCTTTATAACTTGTTATCTACAGGGCCCACAGTGTTAGTGATGTCGTACATCGACATTTTAATAATAACAATTATATAATTTCAACACTATATTTTAATTCCTATTATTCACATGATAAGCTTATTTCGACTTAATAGTCATCTTCAGGTGTTATGCCTGCAATACATAAGTTTTTATAAAATTTACTACTATGCTGGCTACTTGTTTTATACAGATGTAAAAGAAATGCTACATACCACATTCTATGTTGTTCATTTCAATATTATTGTGACGTGATATATTTTATTATTATTTCTTCTTCATATATATATATATATATATATATATATATATATATATATATATATATATATAATATTAATATCACGTAACTAATAATATTGTGCTGTCATGCAAGATCTTTATCACGTTACAGATTTTGACATTTACTTGACAGCTCTACAGAGATGTAATATGCTTACATTATTTGCACAGAGAATATATATCTATGAGGCAAAGCTTTTATTTAAAATTGAACGAAATATGTTGGGATATTTTATCTTTGATAATTTTGTTGCACTATGATCTATGATTGGCAGTGGGATTATTTATTCGTTGTCATGCACTAGAATATGAATAAAATTATCAAAATAATTTTTGGGCTTGAAATCCGTTTCATCGTTTAGCAAATTATTTGTGTTTTTATTTGCTTTGCCTCTTAGATATATATTCTCTGTGCAAATAATATAAGCATATTACATCTCTGTAGAACTGTCAAGTAAATGTCAAAATCTGTAACTTGATAAAGATCTTGCATGACAGCACAATATTATTAGTTATGTGATATTAATATTATATATATGAAGAAGACATAATAATAAAATATATCACATCACAATAATATTGAAATGAACAACTTAACAGAATGTGGTATGTAGCATTTCTTTTACATCTGTATAGAACAAGTAGGCAGCATAGTAGTAAATTTTATAAAAACTTATGTATTGCAGGCATAACACCTTAAGATAACTATTAAGTCGAAATAAGCTTATCGTGTAAGTAATAGGAATTAAAATATACAGTGTTGAAATTATATAATTGTTATTATAAAAATGTCTTTGCTTTATATATACATGTGACGTCTGTTCCGAAAGAACAGACGTCACTTCTGATACTGCAGTTGTTATTCTTTAATATTCACAGAATATATGACATCAACTGCGATTGGGCAAAGCTGAAAATGTGTCATATATTCTGTGAATATTAAATAACAACAACTGCAGGATCAGAAGTGACGTCTGTTCTTTCGAAACAGACGCCACATGTATATATATATAATATGCCGGTGACGGGCAATGATCCTATCGTTAGTGGGGAGGGGTGGGTAAGTTTGAAGCCCTTACTCTTACGGGAATTAGTTTCATAACTACGAGTACTGTGGGCAGGGCGAAGCTGGGAATTTGTATCTGACGGGAGGCGTGTTTAGGTAGTCCTTGCAGGTGCGGTGATCACTGTGTCCCCAGTGGTGTAGAGGTCAGCGCAACTGCCTAGAAAGCAGGAGACCAGAGTTCGAATCCCGGCTGGGTACACATTTTCAGCTTTGCCCAATCGTCTTTGCTTTATATTATATCTCTGCCCTGCCAGTCCAGCACACACTTTTAACTTGTCAGGAAGTTCCATATCAGCAGCACAGTCTGCTATAGAGTGACTGTACCATTCTGAGCTCTGTTTTTATTTTCTGGATGAAACCTTGACAGTATCTTTTCAAACTCTGTATAGAGACTTTCGGTTACACGACTTTGTTCAAATGTTGTAAAGCTTATGGGACTTAACTGCGGGGTCATCAGTCCCTAAACGTACAAACTATTTATGTAGTAACTTATACTAAAGACGACACAAACATCCATGCCCGAGGGAGGATTCGAACCTCCGACGCGGGAGGTGCGAGATCCGCAACGTGGCGCTCCAGACCGCTCGGCTACTCCCGCGCGGCACACGACTTTGGTTCGCGTCCTCGCCACTTGGAGCACTGCAAGTTTATCAACCTCAGAGTGTCTACATATACGCTCTCTAATCAGCATGTCATATCAATTTCTTGTAATCTTAAAAATATATATACTTATAAATAATCTTAAAACAAGCTAGACCGCGATAAGATTTATAATTTACAACATAGTGACCACCAGTTTCGATTGTTAGCTAAAACATCATCTCACCTGTTTAAGATTTTTAAAAACTGACTATTTTTTTACCGCTCAACAAAAGATTTGCAATATAGGAATGACGCTCGTGACTAATAAACCATCGCAAATGATTTACTAAAGCTTTATGAAACTTGACTTATCGTACAGATAACTAGTAAAGTTATTAGCGTACATGTGCCTTTGTATTTAGGCAGTAACACCAATAAAGTATATTTTAAAAACATGAAAGCCTTATGAGGTTGTATACTTGTAGAAACTACAAATTTCGAAAACGTTGGATATTCATTAATCAAACAGATAGGTAAATAGATTCCAGTTGTCAAAACTTCTTGTATAGCGTCAAAGGAGGTATATAGGCTATGTAATAAAATGGAGACACGACCCACTATTGTGAGATGTACACCTTACGTAAATAACTTAAGTACTAAACTAAATTCCAGCAATAACAAATATCTGTTTGTAATTGGGTCCGTAGTATTTCGTGTTCCTTTGCCTAGACCTGTCAAATTTTATTAGGATTACAACTAGCCACTATTTACCCAGTGCCGCTGTTCAGTCAAATCTTTCCATCTGCACGGGGGTTATGAATTGATTAATATGATCAACTCCAGTAAGGTTAGTTACGAAGAGCAGTGTGTTTATGCTAAAATAAAGGTTTTTTGAACCATTTGCTCGGTGGAGCCGTTGTGTGTAAGAGAAAAGACAGAATAGAAGAAAAATAACAAAACTTTTAGATTTGAGAAAGGTATGTAACAAATGTATATAATTTTTGGTTCAAAATAATAATCACACTTACAACGTAAACGCCTTCACAGTTATTTTAGTATTGATGTGGACTCCTGTGATAATTAGTGGCCACTATGATATTTCTTTTGCTGGTACGAACCTGTAATCCATTTGATCCTACTTCTGCATCGAATTTTTGTACAAATCATATAAAGCACAGGGCTTAGGAAACGTCGAATAGAATTCAAAGATTAAAAATCGAAGAGAACTACCATATACAGAAAGCCATAATAGAAAGAAAAGAAATAATAAATGAATGCACAGCTCTCTGCAACGGAACCATATTTTCTGCCGTCAAAGAACTTACAGAAAACCTATAAACACACACACACACACTAAAACGAAAACAACATTATTCAAAAACTCCCGCCCCCACCACAGTCAGCTGTTCCTAACACCACTCCCAGAATTCAACTGCCCACCATCTTGTTTTCATAACATAAACATTGACACAGTGCCTGTCCACAACACGAAAAACAGCGCATATCCACCAAAGTAAGTGACAAAAACTTGCTATAAACAGTTAGACATTTTGTTATAGAAGCAGTACCAACAATAAAATCAAACCAAAACACAAAAACTACGTCCTGTATTTTCATAAAAATTCCCGATATTTACAAACTAACTATTCACCACATTAAATACAAACGTTTTGGTTTGCAGATGACAAACTGTCAAAAAATATCAGTGACGTTTTGTGAGTGGAAGAACCACAAACGTAACTACATGTGGTATTAAGGTAGGCCTAGCATACCTATAAAAATAAGAAACGATGTATAGTTATCTCACAATTATCTGTAGTTTTTACTGTTAATGTACAAAAGTAACAATAATTCCATTGTTAATTTGACAGACAATAAACATCCCACTGATGCTGCTGCAACGCCAGCGAAACATGTATGGGAGAAATCAGAAAACATTTGTGTTTGCTCAAGGCGAACCAAACCTATAGTGCAAATTTAGAATTCAAAGATATTTTTGCGACGACGTGTATATTAAAAAATTCAGAATTTTCAGCCCAACTTTTTGATATGGAACTTTTGCCGAGTACTACGACTGCTGACAGTGGTATGTTTGTACTAGGGAGGGGGGGCGCAAGGGAGCGTGGGCCAATCCCCAAATGATATATATATATATATATATATATATATATATATATATATATATATAAGTACGGTATTTGAATTATTTTAATGAGTGGTGTGTGAAGGCATCGCCATGATAGACAGTCACACTTCCCTGTACTGGTGAGGCCTTAAAATGTATAAAAATCTGTGATATTATAGAATTTTTGAAAGGTCCCATAAGTAATTTCATTTTGAGTATCATGGTCTATTACGGCTCAATAATTTCGTATTTACTTGCAGATTAACAAAAAAAATGTTCACAAGCCTAGCTCATGTCTTCAGTTCGTGCAGAAGGCGTTAATTAAAAAAAAATCTAGATGTTCAAAACCTTACACAAATTTACATAGAAATGGTTTCTGTCATCATTTTCTGCATCATTGAGGGAGGTGAAAACTTATTTTTTGACCAATCTGTAAACTCGCTGTGGTCAGTAGCGACTAAATCTAATGCTGGTGGAGTGAACGTTCTTTCCGCAGCTCTACGGTTAGTTTTCATATTTCTTGCTTTTACGACTTTTCTAAAATAGAACTCTCTAATATTTAATCTCTCATCCACTGTCATAATCAGTAAAATATTTGCTGGATGGAAAAAAGCGAATTTCATGGAACTACCGAATGTTTCTTTTTATGTTCTCTGGAAGATGTCTGGAAGTCTTAATAACTCTAAAAGCAGGTTTTAACCATACTTTACTGAGTTGTATCTCTTAATTTCAAACCATTCTGGCACATATGTCTTTACAATGTAGTCAACTACTCTCATGAGTTTATTTGTGCTATTTACTTCAGAAATATAGAGGCGCAACACTGTCCACTGTGACTAAGAGGTCCAGGATCACAATTAGCCAGATCTGGAGTACATTTTCCACTTTGACATTATCGAGGAGGTATTGTTGATCTTTGCTCATATCTGAAATGTTTAGATCAAATACTTTGGACAGTCCTGAATTATCAGTCAGTCTTTTTTCAATTATTCCACTTGATTCTCCAACCAAGAACTGAAATAATTGTCTGGAAGGTACATCGTTTGAGTGAAGTAAACAAATAAACCACTGTGATGGTCGAAGAATTTTTATTTCTGTATTGCGAATAACTCAGTGTTTATTTAAATTCTATAACAGCAAATGGCTTCTACTTGAATGATGTTAAAGTTATCTTTAAACTACTTCAGAATGCAGTCAGCTAACCCAGCTTCAGTTTCACTTTCTGGAGAAATGTAACCGATATACCGTCTTCCTGGTTCACGAATTATACTGACCTGCTCTTATTTCTTCTCTCTTCTGTATATATATATATATATATATTTCAGTTTTCTCCTGGAATAAAGTGTTGTCTTTTCTGCCAGCAAAGTATTTTACCTTTATTATCGTCATGCTGCGGTTCTCTTCATGAATACACTGTCATGCATTGTGCTTAGTGCTTTTTTTCGAAAAATGACGTCTTTTGAATGAACTAGAGACATTATCAGAATTATATTTATGTTAACTTCTACATAATTATGCAGTTTCTGAGCCGAATTAAATCACAATACTGAAAAAGATATTTTTAATATGATCTTTCAGAAATTCTATTTTTAAGCCTGTTGTGCAAACTAAAATCTTGAAGCTAGATTTTATAAACAATTTTTAAAGTATTTAAACGTATTGGCTGCAGATGTATGAATCCATCTCGCAGTGGTTTCTGTAATCCACTAACCTTGTGTTTTCATAAGTGTGTCAAAATGGCTGCAGTGGATGCATTGGTTCGCATTAATTCAGAAGTCCGTCGATGTTAGACGGCGTATGGGTTCCATTGGATCGCCTGCTTGCAAGTGTGTATGTTGCTCGCCTAGCATTTTTCTTTTGCGGTACTGTCTGCTTACCAGGGGCAGGTAGTACAGAACATATTGAAATTTCTTAGCAATGCCACTGACCATTTTCACTTTTACACTGTTACCCAAGTTAAACATTTAACATACTTAACTTTCTAACATCTTAAGATCTGTGTGTTCGTAGGTTTTCCCGGCGAATATGCTGAGTGACGATCTCTCGGGCGTGCAGCCGGATGGATTGATCGTTGTGAAACGAATTTTCGATAGCGTGACGTGCCATCATTATCAGGTTATCCCGCTGACTGAGGACGGGTGATGACAGCTAGAGGCATGGAGGTACTGGTCTGGGGTTCTAAATATGCTGGTCCACGGACCAGTACCTCCATGCCTCTAGCTGTCATCACCCGTCCCAAAGGAAAGGGGTTCTAAATATGCTGGTCCACAGAGCTCGTGTGATCTCCGACGAAGAAAGCCTGAAACCAGAACTTGACCATCTCAAGGAAGTATTCCAGGAAAACGGGTATAGCGATCGACAATCCGGCGTGCTTTCAAACATAAGAGGACACCACAGCCAACACCCGAGGAGGATCCGCCGGCAAAAATTGCCTACATTCCATACGCAGGCAACGTATCCGGAGAAATCGGCAAAATCTTACGACGACAAAACATTAAATGCGTGTACCGCCCGCCGGCAAAGATCAAATCTCTTCTAGGGACAGTGAAGGACGATCATGGCGAAGGCAGAGCGCAAACTGAGGTACGCCACTCGAGTCCAGAACAGGAGCTACCCCCACCACCGCAGCATCCCGCTATCCGCACTCGAGGTCAGTGGAGGGGAGTGACCGCAGGTATATATAGCACAGCCGCCGGTCCAGCGCCTCAGTCAGCGGGAGTAACCTGATGATGATGGCACGTTACGCTGTCGAAAAAAACGATCAATCCATCCGGCTGCACATCCGAGAGATCTTCACTCATCTGAAGATCTACTTCTAAGATGACAACATTCGGTCGCTCCTGACGTCCAAAGTGCCGAAATATGGTGGTGTGTGCCCTTAAATTCTACACCCTTCGGCCAAGTATAAGGGTGACTTCCTCTCCTGGCGGAAACCTGTCGTCTAGTCCTGTCAGCTAATCCTTCTACTTTACGCCACTTGTGTGTGTCCTAATTACACTAACTTACAGACTTAAGTATTACATCAATTACACCGTCTTAAATGTCCAAGTATTGCAATATGTTACACGATGATGGTGTCTGGGGTCAATTATTCACTACAGCTGTGGAAAAATCGTTCGACCACTCGCGGGTGTGAGGATGACGAGCGTAGAGAGCTATGGTCGATAGTGACGTCACTTGTGTAGTGTTCGACTAGGGGCGAACGGGAGGCAGACTCCAGACAGCCAACAGGCTAAGACGCCCGCTGGCTCAGTTTTGCAGAGCCGTTGCTCGACTTCTGCTTAATTATGAGTAATCTTTCCTTGTATGCAGAATACAGATTGTAACACTAGTACAACTTGTACAAAAGCCAGACCGCAGTTATTAGACTCGAAGGGCATGAAAGGGAAGCATCAGTTGGGAAGGGAGTAAGGCAGGTTTGTAGCCTTTCTCCGATGTTAATCAATTTGTACATCGAGCAGGCGGTGAAGGAAAGCAAGGAAAATTTTGGAATAGGGATTAACGTTCAGGGGGAAGAAATAAAAACATTGCGTTTTGCTGATGACATTGTAATTCTGTCAGAGACAGCAAAGGACCTGGGAGAGCAGTTGAATGGAATGGACAGTGTGTTGAAGAGAGCGTATAAAATGAACATTAACAAGAGCAATACAAAAATAATGGAATGTGGTCTTAGAAAATCAGGTGATGCTGAAGGAATTAGATTAGGTAACGAAACAATGAAGGTGGTAGATGAGTTTCGTTACTTGGGTAGTAAAATAACATGCGATGGTCGCAGTACAGAGGATATAAAATACAGAATGGCAATGGGAAGAAAAGCATTTTTGAAAAAGAGAAATTTGCTAACATCGAATATTAATTTAAGTGTAAGGAAGTCTTTTCTGAAGGCATTTGTGTGGAGTGTTGCCTTGTACGGAAGTGAAACATGGACGATAAGCAGTGCGGACAGGAAGAGAATAGAGGATTTTGAAATGTGGTGCTAAAGATTTGGTGGGTAGATCACATAACTAATGAAGAGGTACTGAACAGCATTGGCGATAAAAGGAATTTTTGGCATACCCTGACTAAAAGAAGGGATCGCTTGGTAGGACACATTCTTAGACATAGAGTAATCGTAAATTTAGCTTTGGAGGGAAGTGTGTGGGGTAAAAATCGCAGAGGGAGACCAAAGACGCGTATAGTAAGCAGATTCAAGTGGATGTGGGTTGCTGTTCTTATGAGGAGATGAAAAGGCTTGCTCAGGATAGGGTAGGGTGGAGATCTTCATCAAACCAGTCTACGGACTGAAGACCATAACAACAACAACAACAACACTAGTACATACTTTCAGATATAGATCTGGAAAGACAATCATTTTCATATTAAATCACGCAGTAGAGCCTACACGCAGTAGAGCATTATGACGTTGTTTACATTCCAAATTGTCTATGGTGAATTTATAATACACTAACTGGGTGTTTGAATCTCAGATGATCGTAGGTGTTGTAATGATGCAAAATGGAGGCATGAAAATTTGAGCTGAGACCTGAATTCTAACAGCTGCAGCTTCTGTTTATGTCCGAAAGAATACACACTGCAGTTACTAACTGTGATTTTAATAGTTAAAATCATGTGTAAAACCGACGCAATATTTGCACTAAGGCAACTGATATAGAGGCACAGAGAAGTACAAGCCAAACGGCATGTGGTCTATATCGATCTTGAGAAGGCAGAGTGCTGAGACAAGAGAATGGAGGTGTTTCACAAGTAAATGCTTGCCAGAAAAATGTATAAGTTTGGTAGAAGACATGTGTGAATGTGCAATGATACGAGTCAGGAGCAGTGCAGGTGTAACAAAGACATTTCCAGTGAGAGTAGGACTACAACAGGAATCTGCTCTCAGCCCTTATCTATTCGACCTTGTCATGGATGTACTAGTCAAAGATGTGAAAAAAGAGGCACATTGATGTTTGCCGATGATGTAATTTGTGAACCCATCCAGGAGGCACTTCAAGGCAAGCTTGAACAGTGGAGATAAACTCTAGAGGAAAGGGGAATGAGAATTTTCAGGATGAAAACAGAGTATATGTGGACACAGGATCAATGCTTTGTTGTGTAGTTGTTACAAAGGAAGGCAAGGCGAAGGTCATTAGGGTAATTCCTGATGTGATGCCAGTTGGCGTAAAAGAATGTAAGGAGAAAAACTAACACTGGTCAAAAAATTTAAATACCTAGGCTCTTATATGCAAAGCGATGGAGTACTGAAGGCGGAAATTCAGCACAAGATAAATAATGGATGGATGAACTGGAGGAAAGTGAGCGGAGAACTGTGTGATAAGAAGGTTAGATGTAGAATGAAAGGAAAGCTTTACAAGTCTGTAAAGGTGAGGCCAGTGATACTGTATAGTTCTGAAACTTGGTCCGTTACAAAAGCACAAGAGAAGAAGATGGAAGTGGCGGAAATGAGAATGTTAAGGTGGATGAGTGGGGTGACACGAAAGGATAGACTAAGGAATGAGTGCATCAGGGGAACAGCGAGAGTGGGGCCCATAGGGAAGAAGATCCAAGAAAGTAGGCTGAGATGTATGGACATGTGCAGAGAAGGGAGGAGTACTTTGTCGGGTAAAGAGTTGAAGAACTGGAAATCGAAGGATCAAGGAGAAGAGGAAGACCGAAACTGAAGAGACTGAAGACTAAGTTATTAAAGTGTATTGAAACCATTAGCTTAATTAAAAATGTATTGTTACAGAAGTAATAATCTCATTCATCAGTGTACGAATTAAGGTGAGTAACAAAGTTACAAACAAAGTGAGAAAAACAATGAAAACCAGTGGCTCAATGAAGAACTCAAATGGAAATATGAACTCCACACATCCTTAAATAGGCAAATTTATCTCATATACAGTGATCTTAGTAGTTTGCTAGTACATGAAGTGGTTAAGTCAAGAACTTAATCGTATATTAAACAAGAATTATTATTCACAGTAACTCATGTCATCCTATAGGCTACAAACATGTCTTCTTTCGTAACATGATAGATAGGTTACTTAAAACTCCACTCAATAACGAACAGTTTAATACTCTTAAACACATAGCTCTTAGCAACGGCTATGAAGAGGCATTAGTAAATCATATTTTGGAACGGAAAAAAGTCAAATTAAAAAGTATGCAGAAAACTAATGCGATCACTCTCACCAAGTTAAAATCTGACAAAAAAGTTAAATTCGTCAGCTTCCCAAATGTAGGACTTGTATCCCAAAAGATTATAGATATTTTTAGGAATACCAACATTAAAATCGTTTTCCAAGCAGGTAAAAGTATTTCTTCTACTTTGAAAACAAGTACCCAAACACATAGTTCTGTACATGATAATTCAGGAGTGTACAAAATCAATTGCCAAGAGTGTAATAGGTTTTATGTAGGACAGACTGGAAGAACTTTATCAGATTCAATGAACAGACCCGACAGATTGGAAGAACATTTTCAGATTCAATGAACACAACCATCAAACAAGCCAATTGGCCCTTGCTGCTGTAAGATTACTGCCCAATAGAAATAATGGTAATTAATAGCATTTGGTAATTAAACAGTATGAAGTTCACTGCAAACATTGACCATGCCAATGGTAGCAATGTATGTATACAGCTGGGCCAGTACGTAGTTAGGCCAAAGGTAGAAATTCTCCACGTTGAGATTTGCTGTGTGCTTGTAGCTGACGGGAGGCCAGCGAGCAGGCCGATGTTGGTGGCTTGTTCCAGCTTAGGATTTTCCAGGCTCGTTTCCGGTGAGAGGAGCGAGGGACAATGGCGAGTACCAGGCACAGTGCAGTGCACAGCGTGAAATAAAATATTGTAATACTACTGGCATTTGAAGTAATACGATGCAGTTAGGAATCTTTAAGGCCCTCATTACAAAATAGCCTGTTGACAAATAAACAATACATTAGCTGATATAGTCACATCTGACGTAATATGTTTAATTGACAATGAAAAGTAATATATTACCAATGAATACAAGACAGTTACACAACTAGCATGGCAATGTTTATTTATAAAAATAATATATTAACTGTTTCTCATTTTATTTTCAATTAATCTTGTGTATTTTATCTTGAAGTATTCAGTTAAATCACTTATCTGTGATATAAGAAATTGCACGATTATGATAAACAGTACAAAGGATGTTTATACCAATATAAAAACCTAAGAAGAAATTTGTTTAATGTGTAGTGTAATTATTTTGATTTTAAGTAAAGTTTTAGAAATGTATTGGCTGAGCGCTGTACGTTGGCAAATCGGTTAGAACAGCTCACATGGGGAAGTTCATGACCTAGGGGAAAAAACCCCGGTAATTGAGCTTTTGGCGCGCGTGTGCGACGGTAGGAAGTGACAAGACGGGAGCACGTGGGGTGGCTGGCCAGGCGGCGTTGCTCTGCATTCAGTTGGCATGTGTATCTGCAGGTGGAGACTTTAGATTTGTGTGTGGCAATCGCCATGTGTGGTTGCTCGTCGTAGACGGCACCAAGTTAAATCGAGTGCTTCTGTGTGTTGTGAATATTTAGCCGGTGGAACAAGGTGTGCACCGCATTGAATTAAAGTGACTGTGATTTATTAGTGTAACACGTGTTGTCGCATAGGCATGAACATAAACGGTGTTTGAGACAGCCACATGGTGATAAAACAATTTGCGACAAATATTCATTTTTGTCTGGGGGCTCACGAGCTATATCTTTATTTGATAAATGTGCTGACGTACAGATGTATCAGCCACAGGGTTCTGAGATTGTGAAATAAACAACATAAAGTGAACTTTCACTTGTTTTCAAAAATAGTAGTTAGTACACCCTTTTTTCTCATGAACTTGATTTTATTATGAATTTGTATTGTTAATCATATGCAGGGAAGGAAAGCTGCGAACGTGTGATATCATCCCCTAGAAAACGAGTCAAACAGTGTTTTTGCATGTTTAGGAATTTGGTTTGCAGCTGGTGGTTGTGAGTTTTAAAAATTAATCTTTCCCTATTTTAAATTCTCACCCCGACCTTCACTCTCGCACTGCCCAGTTAAGTGATACAAACCACCCTGTAGGCAACATTTACGATAGTATGTAACTGTTACACAAGTGAAAAAAAAAACACTTAATGAACATTTTAGAACAAATTGAAATTTATGTTGGCCAAACTACTGCCCAAATTTAATCTTAAATGAACAAAGAGAATTGAAATGCAAAGATTTCATAGATAACTTTACAAATGTTTTGCTCAAAAATAAGATCTGCCCATTAATGAATAACCCTTCCACCACTGCACCTTTGCTACCATAGCCTGCTATTAACTTATAGGGTGGCTCCTGCTTAAATCATTCTTGAATTCTATAACTCAATTTTTTGTAAACAGTCACTCATTTATTGGGCTAAGTTTGTAATTATGTATCAATACTGCACAATCTGTAAATATTGTATAGAAATGATCCCCAACTTTATTTTTAAAATTTGATCCTTTTTCAATGACTACAATAAGAAAATATACTACAATAAGAAAATATTCCATACTTTATAATTTTCAAATGAAACATATCATAGCCATTTTACAGCATAAATATCTACCAACGTACTACCACACATCCAGAGCCGAATATATTTTCTATTGAGCCCAGTATCTAAGGTAAGTGCACATTATTTCTAAGCTACATCGCATTTTAGTTTTTATTCATGACAATTGTGTGCATATGCTGACATAACCTTTGCTTAATATGTTTGTATCTACTTTTAATCGTTATGACAAAGTTCAAATGAACATCTTAAAATGATATAGCTTTATTAATTGATTGATGTAATAAAAATAAACTTGTTTTCCTACTGCTGTAACTTTGTTATGTTAACACCAAAACAAGTATCTGTTATCAGTGTGATCCCTTCAAGCATTTATATCACACTAATAGGAAAAAGCACTATTATTGTACTTTCAGTTTCACACGTTTAATTTCCACTGTTTGACGATTAACTCTATATGCTAAAACTGTGTTATGTTTACACCCACCAAAACAAAGATCCGCTATGAAGTTTATTACTTCATTTTATATTCAGACTAATAGCAAAAACAATACTATGTTACTTTTAGTTTCACACTTTTTACTGTTTGTCAATCAACTTAATATATTTGTAATTTCGATTTTTTTTACATCATTATCCGAAATTACGTCTTTTGCGACATAAGCTAAATATTGTCACTCGATGTTTTATTGATTGATGTAATGTATAGCTACAAATTTCAAAATATGTTAACATCACAGCTTCATAGTATTACACATGTACATATCATACTTCCACTTCATTATGATGTATAACACATGTTGATAAACATAGCAATCACATAATTTACATCAGTCATAGATCACAATGAAGACAAAAGATGGTGACAGACATAGCCTAACTGTACACACTGTAATCTTTGTGGAATGAGTGGAAGCCTGTTTGTTATCTTTGGTCTTAAATTTTTTTTATTGCACACTCATTAATGTATGCGTCAGTTTGTAGCAATCAGACACTGTGAAAACATCGATAAGAAGTTGAGTATGATGGCAAATTTTCATTTTACAGTTTTGCAATTTTGTATTTTGACATGTTAAGCTATTAGCTACTGTAAGTATCTCAAATGTAAATTGCCATTCTATTCCATTAATGTCGTATATGGTTGACTAAACCAGTAGCATTGAGATTTAAAAAAATCTATGCAATTATCAACTTATAAATAAAATAAATCGCAATTTGGGATGTTATGGCATCACTATATTAGGTTTAGATGGAATACCAAACTATGGCGAATGAAAATTTGTGCCAGCAGTTTTGTATTCCATCTAAACCTAATACAGTGATGCCATAACATCGCAAATTGCGATTTATTTCATTCATGTGAACGCTGCAATTTGTCAAAAATATATATAATTGTATCAACTTATACTTGTTATTTTTATCCACTGCATTACCTATAGTGATTGATTCTGTGTGGCGTTCATGGCCGATAGACCCCAACTGGGGACGTATTTGGTCTGCCTGGCGATTTGATAGAAATGATGATGAGGACAACACAATACCAAATATCCGACCTGACCAGAAATCAAACCGGGCCCCTGCATGGCAACCCACCACGCTGTCCATTTTTTTTCGATTTATTGCATTTGTGGGACGTGGATTAAAGTAAAAAAATAAACAACATTTATAAATAAAAATAATAATAGGAAATATAATAAACATAAAATAAGATTATGGAAGTGTGACATAAGAGTGATGTATCAGAAAGTAAAGTTCTTCGGGTCCAACTCTCCACAACAGGGACCTGGATATGTCTTCGAGTAAAGAATTCTTCCTCCATGTTCTATTTTGGTTCGAATTAGCGTTCGCTTTGCCATCTGTTATCCGTGTGGACCCAGCTATGCGGGGAACCTTGATGTGTTGCGAAAGAGTTTAGTAAGGTATGGCGATTGCTCCCGTTCTTTCAACTGCTCGTTTCATTGATGTGATCGTGTTTCTTGATACGGTGTGTTAGAGAAAGTACTCGGTTAGCAATGAGAACATGTTAAAAAGCTTCAAGATGCTTACAGGACGCCGAATCCGCAACTTTCAGCTCCGATCTGCAGGGAGGTTCCATCTGCGGGGCGGATTGGTAAAAATGCTTACCAAGTATAGTCGGCGTCAGCTACGAAGGCGGCCCAGTTCTCAGCCGTTCTGCGCATCCCCCTCCACTACCGCAACGACAGCCAATAGCGTTCACCCTGTAGACCGCGTGGCTGGCCGCGAGATGCGCAGTGTTTCTCCCGCAGGCGCAACTGTTCGCTCTCGGCCGCAGCTCCTCCCCTCCTCACTTCCCCTATCGCTCCGATTCTATGCTCGGAAGCGCCTTCTTAAGCCCCGTTTACACCAAAGCGAACATAGGCGAATGCGTATTCGCCAGGAATTCGCCTGTGAGCGCACGCATTGGCTTGTACTTGCGAATAAGCGTTTACACCGAAGCGAACGGAACAGAACACAGCACACTGCCGCAATGCGAGCATGCACAGTTTGTCGCATACGCTAGCGCTGCAGTGGAGAGGACGCGAACTTCCTTTGATGGTTCGCCCTGAAACCGACACCCAGCGGAACACAAGCGAACACTTGCGAATGCGAGCCGAGCGTGACCGAACAGCGCGTGCATAGCGTTTAAACCAGAGCGAATTCTCGTTCACTGCTGCTCGTTCACTTGTGTTCGCTTCGGTGTAAACGGGGCTTTATAGACCGACAGCTGCGGCGGAGTAGCCGAGCGGTCTAAAGCGTCTGGCTGCGGAGCGTACAGTTGCTCGCCGTGGAGGTTCGAGTCCTGCCTGGGGCATGGGTGTGTGTGTGTTTGTCCATAGGTTAGTTTACCTAGGTTTAAGTAGTTTGTAACCTACGGATTGGTGACCACGCAGTTAGGTCCGATAGATTTACAGACATTTGAACATTTTTTACAGACAGACAGATACTTTGCGTGGCGTCTCATACTGTGTCGTGTTAGTAAGAACGTCCAGAAATGCCCTTTATGCAAGCGGCTGCATGCATCTTCGGTGGTGGGAAATACGTCGCATCCGGATGGAGTATCATCTTGGTGGTGTGTTCATACCCGAAGATAAAGGGCTATTATCTGTTGGCTTAGGTAACGTATGGCCACCGCCTCGCGGCAGATCAGGTCCATTAGAGTCGGACTCGTATAGTGAGAAGATTAGGAAGACTTTTTTTTCAAATTAATCGTTACCTTGTTGTTGTTATGGTCTTCAATCCGGAGACTGGTTTGATGCAGCTCTCCACCATACTCTATCCTGAGCAAGCCTTTCCATCTCCTCATAAGAATGGCAACCCACATTCACTTGAATCTGCTTACTATGCACGTCTCTTGGTCTCCCTCTGCGATTTTTACCCCACAACTTTCCTCCAATGCTAAATTTACGATTCCCCAATGTCTAAGAATGTGTCCTACCAAGCGATAGCTTCCTTTAGTCAAGGTATGCCAAAAATTCCTTTTCTCGCCAATTCTGTTCAGTACCTCTTCATTAGTTATGTGATCTACCCACCTAATCTTCAGCATTCTTCTGTAGTACCACATTTCAAAAGCCTCTATCCTCTTCCTGTCCTCACTGCTTATCGTCCATGTTTCACTCCCGTACAAGGCAACACTCTACACAAATGCCTTCAGAAAATACTTCCTTACACTTCAATTAATATTCGATGTTAGCAAATTTCTCTTTTTCAAAAATGCTTTTCTTGCCATTGACATTCTGAACTTTATATCCTCTGTACTGCGACCATCGCGTGTCATATTACTACCCAAGTAACAAAACTCATCTACCACCCTCATTGTTTCGTTACCTAATCTAATTCCTTCAGCATTGCCTGATTTTCTAAGACCGCATTCCATTATTTTTGTTTTGCTCTTGTTAATGTTCATTTTATACGCTCTCTTCAACACAATGTCCATTTCATTCAACTGCTCTTGCAGGTCATTTGCTGTCTCTGACAGAATTACAATGTCATCAGCAAAACGCAATGTTTTTATTTCTTCCCCCTGAACTTTAACCCCTGTTCCAAATTTTTCCTTGCTTTCCTTCACCGCCTGCTCGATGTACAAATTGAATAACATCGGAGAAAGGCTACAACCCTGTCTTACTCCCTTCCAAATTGATGCTTCCCTTTCATACCATTTGAGTCTAATAACTGCGGTCTGGCTTTTGAACAAGTTGTAAATAACTTTCCTTTCCCTATATTTTACCCCTGCTGACTTCAGAATTTGAAAGAGTGTATTCCAGTCAACATGGTCAAATGCTTTCTCCTAATCTACAAAAGCTAAAAATGTTGGTTTGCCTTTTCTTAATCTATCTTCTAAGATAAGACGTAGAGTGAGTACCGCGTCCCGGGTTCCTATGTTCCTCCTGAATCCTAACTGATCTTCCCCGAGGTCAGGTTCTACCAGCTTTTCTATTCTCCTGTAGATAATTCGTGTTAAAATTTTGCAACCATCGTTAGCTTACGCTTTTAAATGTATATGAACATGGGACTGAGAGGACATGTGAGAAGAGTGCCGGCAGGTAATCCACGAAAGGTGCTGCAAAGGGCATGTTAGACAGGCCTCTCAGACGAGACTATTAGTGAAAGAGTAAGTGGGCGCGTCTGCTCTAATGGGGGTGCGTTGTCTTCAGTGCGGGAGAAACGGGCGGCCTTATTCCAGGGCCTGTGGACTACTCGCGACACGCGAATGCCCACATTTCTCAGCGTTCACTGGGGGCCGGCGTTCCATCCGTCGCCATTAGCGTGGCATCAGGACGGCGTCCCGCTAACACCAGGCGAACGTCACCAGCACCAGCGCGTCTACTTTGTTCAGTACCTCGGCTCGCCGAGTAACATTTTACGTCTCTTTGGCCCTACAACAGGCTTTGCTCACACCGGACATTTCGCCTAGTGGGGCCCGCCCAGTAGTAGAGGTATGTAAATCCTCATTCCAGCCTGCCTGTTCTTATCTCCCCGCTGCAACCATTCGAGCATCTCAGCCTGTCGTCAGGTTAACTCAGCAGTACATGTGCATCAAAGCAGAGCTGGTATATTTTCTAACACTTTGAACTCCTTTGAAATAGAATGTAACTTTCACTCCGCAGCGGACTGTGCTCTGATATGAAACTTGCTGGCAGATTAAAATTGTGTGCCGGAACCTGGACTCGAACCTGGGACCTTTGACTTTCGCGGGCAAGCGCTCTATCATTGAGCTACCCCGATACGACTCACGACACTATCCTACAACTTCAATTCTGCCAGTACCTCGCCTCCTACTTTCCAAACTTCACAGAAGCTCTCCTGCGAACCATGCAAGAGTACCACTCCCAGATGAAAGGATATGGTAGAGACATGGCTTAGCCACAGCCTAAGGAATAGGCTATGGCTAAGCCATGTCTCCACTATATCCTTTCTTCCAGGAGGGCTCAGTGATAGAGCGCTTGCCCGCGAAAGGCAAAGGTCCCAGGTTCGAGTCCCCGTTCCGGCACACAATTTTAATCTGTCAGGAAGTTTCCTTTGAAATACTTCTTAAACCTTGCATGATCCCTTGGGTTTTAATGTGGCTGTGGACAATGCATCCTCCAGATATGCTATCCACGTATTTCTTATTATAACTGGGTAAAATATTTATGGTTATATCTTATTTTGCAGTACAACAATTTCAAATTTTCCCAGTGGGGTCAGAAAATACCCCAGCTATACAATAAGTGATTTTCAGTGTCACACACAAGTTTTGTTACGAAAATGAATCTTAGCAACAATGTACCTTATAAACCGACATTCATTTGTAATTTGTTGTAAAAATGAATGGAAAATAAATTTACGTGCACTGTAACAACAAATTCACAGTTTGAAATTGAGTTTTGCGCAAACAAGAAGTGGTGGTATAGTTTATTCGTAATGGATGGTGATATGCGTTTTTCAAGGGGTTACAGTCTCGAACAGGCTTTGGCAGATTTACAGAAGTGACAGTAATAATGAATCAATATTTGGAAATGTGGATGATAGTGACTGCGATGGATATATGACAGAGGAACATGTGCAGCTCGGAGATGAAGTGTATATTTGTGACTGTGAAGAAGCGGGCGTCAAGGAATGTAATACATGCAACTGCGCATATTCCATGTCACCTTAAACCATAATTACAGACTAGGGCAGACTGTTTCAGACTTTTTATCACCAATCACATGCCAAGTGTAATAGTAATGCATATTGTTAGTGTGCCGGCCGCGGTGGCCGAGGTGACTGAGGCGCTCCAGTCACGGTCAGTACAGCCACTACGGTCGGGGGTTCGAATCCCCCCTCGGGCATGGATATTTGCGCCGTCCTAGTTCGTAAGTAGTTCATAAGTAGTTTGTAAGTTTAGGGACTGATGACCCCGTAGTTAAGTCCCATAAGCTTTACAAACATTTGAACATTTGCATATTGTTACGCCAGTAAGAATAGCCCCCACAAAGCAGACCACCCGGCAGACGTCCCCGTACGCAGGTAGCGGAGTACCAGGCGAAGCCGGAAAGCCGACGACTGGAGACAAGCATCGCGCCTGGTAAACATTGACAGGAAAACATCAACATAAACACCAAAGCTAAACAGGGGACTATCTTTTACAGAGGTCGCAGCTCACACGCCACGTCACTGTCCGCTGACGTATACAGAGGTCGCTGTCACTCGCCACAGTGGATCCTTCCGCTAAGCGCCAGCTATATCTGGAGGTCGCAGCGACGTGACGGCAGTTCCACCTCGAGGAATGTTACGAACCACCACTACGCCGAGGACCGACTACGCCAGCCATCTGGACCACCTACGGACTCCGACTCGGCCACGATCAACCGATGGTACCACGATTAGGACTTAGTTTCAGGCTACGGCCTATACCTTTGTCAGTAAAGAAATAGACTTTGTTGCACTGTACCGGGAATGGGCCCGAGTGTTTTTCAGTTAATGTGAGCTATTGTGGTGTGCAAACAGACTTGAATACCGTATTGAATAAACCGTGTTTCCAAGGTTTTGTGTTGTATTAGTCGCAACACATACCAATAATCACGATAAAGATAATAAAATTCTGTACCCAACTCTTGAACGCTGGATTGAACTTGATTCTACAGAGCTGCAGGTATTCCTTACTCTACTAATAATAGCTGGATTGCATGTGGGAAGCCGTTGAGTGAATTTTCGTCAGAATAATATGGATTACCTGTTTTTTTCGATTCGAGCCATAACGAGCTTTTCACGATTTCGTGATATTTTGATGTGCCTCCGATCCGATGATAAACTTACAAGGGAAGAAAGAAAAGCTACTTATGTATAAAAAGCTGAACCTCTAAGGGCTTTGTTCGAAATATTCGTTGATGGACCTAATATCACAGTTGATAAGCAATTGTATACTTTCAGGGGACGGTGTCCATTCAAGATGTACATTCCTTCTAAACCTGGAAAGTATGTGATAAAAGTGTTGGCCACTGTAGATTGTGAGACCAATTATATCATAAATGTACAAGTAAATTTGCAGAATTGTTTTCTTTCTAGCTTAAATAAGTTTTACAGTTAATCTTTTAATGCCAGTATCTTTGCATACAACACTGCAGAACCACTTATAGTGTTTCTCTGAAAATATCGATAACAACCTGGTTCAATTTACATCAGTATTTAAATGTTTCAAACTTCATTTTACATATCAGAAAAATGACTTTAATTATTTTATCTCAGAAAATGACAAAGAAATGTACAGTTGATTATAATTTATGTATATCGTCTTTTCACTGGCCACCAAAGATGGGTGAGGTGGCAAAGAGGCGAAGCCTTAGCTATTAAAGAGCAGTAGACCTTGCTCTAGCCAGCAGTGACGTTCTAGAAGACTATTGAAGCACCTACCCAACGTTGTATTTTATTTCTCTCTTAACATACCTTAATGTTGACAGTAATGTATATTGTATGAAATTCCTCCAAATGTAACTACGATACCGAAAAAATCAGTATAAGTTTGAAAACTCAAAAAATCACGGATTAATGTAGATAGGTAAAAATTGAAGCTGTGGCTGGAATATGTCCTCACTGCATCCCTTTTGTAGAATAGAAGCTGCTGGGCCCCGACGTTCCGTTGGCGACTTGCGAAGTCCCCACGATCACTGCTGTCCGCTGTCCGTCGATCCCTCGCGCCGCCGCTCACTACTGCCGGGCCGATGTGCCGTCGATCGCCGGTTACGGATGCCCGCGCCGGAACTCTGCCAGTCACCAAGCGTTCGTGTCCGACGCGTTCGCGTATCGTCCACGATTATGCTGTTTTCTCCACTATCACTGTCCTATGCACACCCTAATCTCTCCGTCCGAGCAAGTCCAACGTGAACTTATCCCGTAACGAGCCTCCAAATGCGAGAGTGAAGGTCGGGGTGAGAGTTTAAAATAGTGAAAGTTTAATTTTTAAAACTCACAACCACCAATTGCGAACCAAATTCCTAAACATGCAAAAACACTGGAACTGTGATAGCTACTGTTTGACTCGTTTTCTAGCTGATGATATCAGACGTTCGCAGTTTTCCTTCCCTGCATATGATTAACAAAAAAAAAAAAAAAAAAAAAAAAAAAAAAAAAAAAAAAAAAAAAAATCCTAATAAAGTCAAGTTCAAGAGAGAAAAGGGTGTACTAACTACTATTTTTGAAAACACGTGAAAGTTCACTTTATGTTGTTTATTACAACATATTAAAACCCTGTGGCTGATACGTCTGTACGTCGACACATTTATCAAATAAAGTTATAGCTCGTGAGCCCCTAGACAAAATGAATATTTGTCGCAAATTGTTTTCACACCATATGCCTGTCTCAAACAACGTTTATGTTCATGCCTATGCGACGACACGTGTTACACTAACAAAACATAGTCACTTTAATTCAGTGCGATGCACACCTTGTTCCACCGGCTAAATATTCACAACACACAGTAGCACTCGATACAACTTGGTGCAGTCTACGACGAGCAACCACACTTGCCAATTGCCCCACACAAATCTATAGTCTCCACCTGGAGATCCACATGCCGACTGATGCCGAGCGACGCCGCCCGGCGCCAAAATCCCAACTGCCGGGTTATTTCCGTACGTCATCAACTTCCCCATGTGAGCTGTTCTAACCGATTTGCCAACGAACAGTGCTCAGCCAATACATTTCTAAAACTTTACTTAAAATCAAAATAATTACACTACACATCAAAAAAATTTCTTCTAAGATTTTTATATTGGTATAAACATCCTTTGTACTATTTATTATAATCGTGCAATTTCTTATATCACAGATAAGTGATTCAACTGAATATTTCAAGATACAATACACAAGATTGATTGAAAATAAAATGAGAAATAAGTAATATATTATTTTTATAAACAAACATTGCCATGCTAGTTGTGTAACTGTCTTGTATTCATTGGTAATTTATTACTTTTCATTGTCAATTAAACATATTACGCCAGATGTGACTATATCAGCTAATGTATTGTTTATTTGTCAACAGGCTATTTTGTAATGCGGGCCTTAAAGGTTCTTAACTGCATCGTATTACTTCAAATGCAAGTAGTATTAGAATATTTTATTTCATGCTGTGCACTGCACTGCACCTGGCACTCGCCATTGTTCCTCTCTCCCCTCACCGGAAACGAACCTGGAAAATCCTAAGCTGGAACAAGCCACCAACGTCGGCCTGCTCGCTGGCCTCCCGTCAGCTACAAGCACACAGCAAATCTCAACGTGGAGAATTTCTACCTATGGCCTAACTATAAATGTTGTCACCCAACTGCGTACATACATTGTTACCATAATTAATAAGATTAAAATTGTGTAACATTTACTGCATTGGAATGGTCAATGTTTGCAGTGAACTTCATACTGTTTAATTATCAAATGCTATTAATTACCAATACTTGTATTGGGTGGTAATCTCACAACAGACTTCATAATATCTAGGAATGTTTGATCTTTGCATGCCAACTGATCGTTTAGGAGGTGTGGGTTCCAAAGTAAGCGCGCTTCTCTATTCAAACTCTTCCAGTAAATTTAGCTTACGCCCCTTCTGCGCTATATGTACGATTTGCATGTTGTCAATGGTAGGTTGTTGATGATCAGATGCTTTAGTGTGTTACGCAAAAGAGGAATGTTTTTTGAGTTGGCCTTTTTTTTGTAAGAAGGTGCTCAGTAAAATGTACTTTAAAGGTCCGGCCTGTCTGTGCTATTTATTCAGCTGGGCATTTGGGACATTGTAGTTTATAGGACCACTGAGGAAAGGTAACTGTCCTTATTTGTTTGTTCGTTGAGAGGGAGAATTTGATGTATTCTCAAAGGGCTACTAAATACGACTTCTACATTTGTACCACGAAAGAGTTTACATCTACATACATACTCCGCAATTCAGCGAAAGGTGCGTGGCGGAGGGTACACTGTACCACTACTAGTCATTTCATTTCCTATTCCACTCCCAAATAGAACGAGGCAAAAAGAATTCCTATATGCCTCCGTACGAGCCCTAATTTCTCTTATCTTGTCTTTGTGACCTTTACGCAAAATGTAAGTAGGCGGCAGCAAGATCGTACTACACTCAGCTTCAAATTCCGGCCCTCTAAATTTACTTAACAGAAATTCACGAAAAGAAGGTCGTCTATCTTCCAGCGATTCCCAATTGAGTTGCCGGAGCATTTCCGTGACACTCGCGCATTGGTCGAACATACCGGTAACAAATCTAGCTGCTCTTCTCTGAACCGCCTCTATGTCTTCCGTTAAACTGATCTGCTGCGGGTCCCAAACACTTGAGCAATACTCAAGACGTGGTCGTACAAGCGTTTTATACGCGGTCTCCTTTACTGGTAAAGTACATCTTCCCAAAATTCTGCCAATAAACCGAAGTCGGCTGTCCGCCTTACTCACAACTGTCCTTACATGTTCGTTCGATTTCATATCGCTCTGCAATGTTACGCCTAGATATTTGAACGACGCGACAGCATCAAGAAACTCACTACTAATGCTGTATCCGAACATTATGGGATTGTTTTTTCTACTCATGCGCATCACCTTACAATTTTCTACATTGAGAGCTAGCTGCCATTCTTCGCACCAACTAGAAATTTTGTCTAAGTCATCCTATATGCTGTTACAGTCAGTTACAGACGACACCCTCCCATACACCACAGCATCATCAGCAAACAGCCGCAAATTACAACTTACTCTGTCCATCAGATCATTTATATAGATAGAAAATAATAGCGGTCGTATCACACTCCCCTGGGGCACGCCTGACGATACACTCGTCTCTGATGAACACTCGCCGTCGAGAACAACGTACTGCGTTCTATTACTTAGGAAGTCTTCCAGCCAGTCACAAATCTGTGAACCTGTGATCTGTTTAGCCAGATCATAAGAAAAATATCCCATGAAAGGGAAGCTGTGGTACATCTTTAGAAACGATACACGTTAAAGTGTGTTTGTGTGTGGAAATACCGTCACGAAGCTGGCTGCTGCAACAAGTGTCGACAGCAGAGACGCCACTTCCCTGAGTACCGGCACTGTGTCGTAAGCCCTTTTTAAACGATGAACGAAGGTGAACAAGATAGATGATAGTCTACTGAAGCGCTCATAGCGTACTAGCCCTGAACTACAAACTCAAGCAAGATCTTGTGGCAGCGTGTTTAGACGATAAACGTAATATAACAGTAGTAACCATAGTTGAAAGTGAGGTTATAACAGGCGATTTGTTATGTAGGAGGTTAGTTTAATACTGGAATTGAGGAATAAACGCTAAATGTTATTGACGGCCACAGAAAACCTTGCAATCTATGTTTTTGGTCAACTTAGTGTGGTAAAGTTCTGGGAAGTGAAACAACATCTCAAAACATTCACATCTATTTTGAAAGGAAAAAAAAAAAAAATAAACTTATGAACACATCAAGCAATATTTATAAGAGCGTAAATAGACCTTCTTTACTTTATCTACTACGATTTGCCCACTGATATTGTTAATGACGTCATGCACAACTGAATTTTTGTCTTTCATTTGGACTGACTTTTTCATTTATAATGCAATTTAATAAAAATTGCATCATCAAATTACAATCTTATTCAAATAAACATTTGGCTTCAGTCTTTTCTGTCACGATATTGCAAAACATAAACCATTTTTCATTTTCAGATGTACGACCTAGCTTTTCGGTGGACAATAATTGAGATAAATATTTAAGTCGTCATGAAACATTTGCAATTTATCGCTAAACCAAAGTATAATAATAAACTAAAGATTAATGAGATAAATTTGCGTGCAAACCGTGTAATTGTCGACTACAATATGAAAATCTCGTGACGAAAATAGGTTAACTTCCGATGTCAGCAGACGACCGTTCAAACAAAACAATCTTCTCGAGAATGCTTAACGTGACGTTGACGTTAGGTGACGGTTGGGTGACGGACGGTGTGAATGCCGTCATTAGAAATACATTTTGTAATACATTCTGATCATAAACTTCGACATAGAATGTATTACAAAATACATTCTGATCATAAACTTCGACATCTGGAAAGGTCGGCCGCAGAGAACCGTATTGCAAGGTGGGAAATGGATTTGAGAAGCCCCCATAAAGCAGCAAAGGAAGAACTGGCATCTGGTGGAGACCTGCCATACACAATCTGGAGAACCCTGAACCGTATGAGGGTAGAAGTGCCAAAGTGCAAGACAAACATGCAGCGATGGGGCTTCCTAAAAGATAATGAGAACACTCTGTGTCTTTGTGGTGCTGTACAGGATCCTCAACACCTGCTTATCTGTCCATATTTAGAAAAGCCCTGTACAATGGAAGACTTAAGGGAGGCTAACGACAAAGCTATATCGGCTACTAATTTCTGGAAGTTAGAAGTCTAGTTCCGGACACGGAAAGTAAGTAAGTACTTCGACATTACGCAAAATATACGTAAATACGAAGGAAAATGGCGGACTGACTGGAGCGGTGACTGCAGCTGACAGCTACTAGCTCGCGCATGCGCAGTGAACGCACTAGTACCGAATTTAGAACTGGTCCTATTTCTTTATCGCTATAATTATCGCGCTTCGATACTAGCGCGATCATACTAGTGCAGACGTTCAAACGACTGACGGCCGCCGTTAATGCAACTTGTTATCAATCTATTACAAGTTCGTCGATCTTTTAAAACGGGCTTAAGCTGGGTGACGCGGGAAGACCGGAGGGCTTGTAGTAATACATTAATGATTTTTTTTTATAACTTGTGCGATGCTTGTCGCTGACTTCTGCCCTCTCTCTGCCAGCGTATCGATAAACATATGACATTTGTCACGTTCAATTTTTTTGCAACAAGCTGAAGGGAGAGAGCGGAACTGTTCGTCACTTACTTTCTTCTGCTTGAGGTGTTAGGATGTATTCCAGGACTTCGTCTAATTATTGTAAGTGTGAGCTTCTTTTTTATTAATTTCAATAAACCCCCACAGTTAATTTGAAATATCTTACTTACTTACAACCCCTTCCCCATTCTCACTAATTTTAAAGTTATTTATTTTCAGCAGATCCAGTACTTCATAAAGTGATGCTCGGGTATTGTTGCGATTTGTTTCGCGATTGTACTAGAACATTCTCTGTGTAACATTTATTTATTTCGTGTCTATGAATGGTTTATTACATTTTAATGCCTGCAGAAAAATCTTCGTAATGTTTATGAAGTCCGATAATTTTGCAATTTTTGGCGATTATCATGATTAATTTTCAACACGGTCATAGAACAATAGTAAAGGAAATGCACAATCCCAGCATCAATTTATCGAAGTAATATTCCAGTCATCTCAGCTATAATCACTACAGAACATGACCGAAATGTACCAGCTCTCAATAAGGTAAAATTTAGATTCCGCCGACTTCTTCTGTAATGTTGCTTTCTGGTGTTGTATTTGCTACTGAAATTAGGATCGCTACCATTTAATGGCGAAATTCAATAATTTTGTTTAAACTGTCCCTTCCTTGTCAAAATTGCTTAGTAATCCCATTTAAAAATATTTCACTACCTGGTAAAATTTCATTTGTAGTCCCCAACCTTAACTTTAATATGCAACACCCATTTTCGTACGAAAGCAGCATTACAGGCTCCAGGGCTGGGGAATAATTCAGCAGGCAGCCAGCGGCAGCAGCAGGTGCGTGGTGGCTCCCTGGGTAGCTGCCTGCTACCTGCTCCGGTCTCACCTCTGGCCCGCCAGCCTGAGCGACCGTAACTCTCTTAGGCTGCCCGCCTATGAATTATGGATCCCGATAGCCCGCCGCTTACTCGTACCTCACCGACGCGCCAGGCGGCTCGTTGCTGTCCCGCCGACTGCGAAATCTCGCCAAGCGAGAGAACTTATTTATGTCAGAGCGGCGCTCCATGGTGTAGGCGCTGAAATCCGATGGCAGCACTTCCAGTCTGTGGAGTGGTACCTCAATAAACACCTGCAAGATTCAGCCCATCGAATGCATGGAATTATGGCAGACGTATTACTAATACTTTTCTGATTCTTATGAATGATATATAGGTATGATGATGATGATGATGATGATAGGTATGAATGGGGATAAGAAAAACAGCTCTATGAATATCAAGGACTCTGATGGTAAACCAGTTCTCAGCAAAGAAGGAAAAGCTGAAAGGTGGAAAGAGTACATAGAGCAGCTCTACAAAGGAAATGAACTTGGAGATGATGTTGTAGGAAGGGAAGATGAAGTAGATCAAGATGAAATAGGAGATACTATACTGAGAGATGAATTTGACAGAGCCCTGAAAGACCTAGGTCGGAACAAGGCCCCAGGAGTAGATGACATAACCTCAGAGCTACTAAAGGCTCTGGGAGAGCCAGCCATGACAAGACTATTTGAACAGGTGTGTAGGATGTATGAGACAGGTGAAATACCCTCAGACTTTAAGAAAAATGTAATAATCCCCATTCCAAAGAAATCAGGCGCAGACAGGTGTGAAAACTACAGAACAATAAGTTTGATAAGTCATGGTTGCAAAATTTTAACACGAATTATCTACAGGAGAATGGAAAAGCTGGTAGAAGCTGACCTCGGGGAAGATCAGTTTGGATTCAGGAGGAACGTAGGAACCCGGGAGGCAATACTCAGTTTACGTCTTATCTTAGAAGATAGGTTAAGGAAAGGCAAACCTACATTTTTAGCTTTTGTAGATTTGGAGAAAGCTTTTGACAATGTTGACTGGAATACACTCTTTCAAATTCTGAAATCAGCAGGGGTAAAATACAGGGAAACGAGAGTTATTTACAACTTGTACAAAAGCCAGACCGCAGTTATTAGACTTGAAGGGAATGAAAGGGAAGCATCAGTTGGGAAGCGAGTAAGACAGAGTTGTAGCCTTTCTCCGATGCTATTTCATTTGTACATCGAGCAGGCGGTGAAGGAAAGCAAGGAAAAATTTGGAATAGGGATTAAAGTTCAGGGGGAAGAAATAAAAACATTGCGTTTTGCTGATGACATTGTAATTCTGTCAGAGACAGCAAAGGACCTGGAAGAGCAGTTGAATGGAATGGACAGTGTGTTGAAGAGAGCGTATAAAATGAACATTAACAAGAGCAAAACAAAAATAATGGAATGCGGTCTTAGAAAATCAGGTGATGCTGAAGGAATTAGATTACGTAACGAAACAATGAAGGTGGTAGATGAGTTTTGTTACTTGGGTAGTAAAATAACATGTGATGGTCGCAGTACAGAGGATATAAAATGCAGAATGGCAATGGGAAGAAAAGCATTTTTGAAAAAGAGAAATTTGCTAACATCGAACATTAATTTAAGTGTAAGGAAGTCTTTTCTGAAGGCATTTGTGTGGAGTGTTGCCTTGTACGGGAGTGAAGCATGGACGATAAGCAGTGAGGACAGGAAGAGGATAGAGGCTTTTGAAATGTGGTGCTACAGAAGAATGCTGAAGATTAGGTGGGTAGATCGCATAACTAATGAAGAGGTACTTAACAGAATTGGTGAGAAAAGGAATTTTTGGCACACCCTGACTAAAAGAAGAGATCGCTTGGTAGGACACATTCTTAGACATCGGGGAATCGTAAATTTAGCATTGGAGGGAAGTGTGTGGGGTAAAAATCGCAGAGGGAGACCAAGAGACGCGTATAGTAAGCAGATTCAAGTGGATGTGGGTTGTCGTTCTTATGAGGAGATGAAAAGGCTTGCTCAGGATAGAGTAGGGTGGAGAGCTGCATCAAACCAGTCTCCGGACTGAAGACCATAACAACAACAATGAATGATATGACGTATTAGCATAATCCACTTAACGTAACCACACTGGCAGAAATTGGGTCCCCATGCTGTGAAATTACCGCCCAATAGAAATATTGGTAATTAATAGCATTTGATAATGAAACAGTATGAAGTTCACTGCAAACATTGACCATGCCAATGCACTAAATGTTACACAATATTAATCTTATTAATAATGGTAGCAATGTATGTACGCAGTTGGGTGACAACATTTATAGTTGGGCCATAGGTAGAAATTCTCCACGTTGAGATTTGCTGTGTGCTTGAAGCTGACGGGAGGCCAGCGAGCAGGCCAACGTTGGTGGCTTGTTCCAGCTTAGGATTTTCCAGTTTCATTTCCGGTGAGGGGAGAGAGGAACAATGGCGAGTGCCAGGTGCAGTGCAGTGCACAACGTGAAATAAAATATTCTAATACTACTGGCATTTGAAGTAATACGATGCAGTTAAGAACCTTTAAGGCCCTCATTACAAAATAGCGTGTTGACAAATAAACAATAAATTAGCTGATATAGTCACATCTGGCGTAATATGTTTAATTGACAATGAAAAGTAATAAATTACCAATGAATACAAGACAGTTACACAACTAGCATGGCAATGTTTATTTATAAAAATAATATATTAACTGTTTCTCATTTTATTTTCAATTAATCTTGTGTATTTTAGCTTGAAGTATTTAGTTAAAACACTTATCTGTGATATAAGAAATTGCACGATTATAATAAATAGTGCAAAGGATGTTTATACCAATATAAAAAACTAAGAAGACATTTCTTTAATGTGTAGTGTAATTATTTTGATTTTAAGTAGCGTTTTAGAAATGTATTGGCTGAGCGCTGTATGTTGGCAAATCGGCTAGAACAGCTCACCAGAAGTTGATGACGTAGGGGAAAAACCCGGCAGTTGGGCTTTTGGTGCGCGCGCGGGCAGGAAATGACGAGTTGGCATGTGGATGTCCAGGTGGAGACTAGAAGTTTTTTTGTGTGGCAATTGCCAGGTGTCAGTTGCTCGTCGTAGACTGCACCAAGTTGTATCGAGTGCTACTGTGTGTTGTGAATATTTAGCCGGTGGAACAAGGTGTGCATCGCACTGAATTAAAGTGACTGTGTTTTGTTAATGTAACACGTGTCGTCGCATAGGCATGAACATAAACGGTGTTTGAGACAGCCACATGGTGTGAAAACAATTTGCGACAAATATTCATTTTGTCCGGGGGCTCACGAGCTATAACTTTATTTGATAAACGTGTCGACTTATAGACGTTTCAGCCACAGGGTTTTAATATGGTGTAATAAACAACATAAAGTGAACTTCCACGTGTTTTCAAAATTGGTAGTTAGTACACCCTTTTCTGACATGAACTTAGTTTATTATGAATTGTTTTGTTAATCATATGCAGGGAAGGAAAGCAGCGAACGTGTGATATCATCCCCTAGAAAACGAGTCAAGCAGTAGCAATCACAGCTCCAATGGTTTTTGCATGTTTAGGAATTTGGTTAGCAGCTGGTGGTTGTGAGTTTTAAAAATTAAACTTTTCTTATTTAAACTCTCACCCCGAGCTTTCACCCTCGCAAGTATCAGCTCGAAATTGGACCAAACTTGTGTGTTAAAAATATACTTTCGTAATGAGTTCTGTAACTGCTCGCGGATTAATTAAGACCTCACTGTTCCACTTAGAGAAGTGTCCGAAACACACGTAGTGTAGTTTGTGTTTCGTTTGTAACGCGCAGTGGCACCGACACTACACCGGACCGGAGTTGGGAGGACTCGTCCCGGCTCGCAGTTTCTTGGCAAAGTTCGCCCGGGCCGCGCTCCTAATTCGCTCAGGGCGAGAACGTAATCGCGCTAAGTGTAACAAATGACGGTGGACGGAAGCAATTACTGCAGGCCGCTGGACAGCGGCTGGACACGGGTGCGGGTCCGACCAGTAACTCTCTGCAGAAAGGGCGGTAGTGGCGCTGGGGCTAGCTAGCGCTGGCGTAGTGTGGGTGCTTCTAGTGGCTAGAACTAGAGCTCCGTACACCGGCGACAGAGGAGACACTGGGCTACTTGTCTCCGGACAGTCTCCGAGGTCACGACAACAAATTGCTGGCCGCAGAATTCGCAACGCCTCGGAGGTGGTGTCCAACGAGGTCAAGTTGAATCCCTGGGATTAAAACAGAAGGTGAGATACAGAAAGCTAAGCTCGCCGACAAGACGCTAGTCACCCTTGCCAGGCATTTGAGGCAGACGTCGATAATAATTTTACATAACATTATTAAGGGAGTTCAGCGATCTTTCTCTAGAAGATTAGCTAATCCAGCAGCCAAGAAAATCAGACAGTGCTGACCGAATTAGATTGGCTAATGAGACAATAAAAGTAGTGGATAAGTTCTGTTATTTGCGTAGCAAGATAATTGCCAGTGGCCGAAGGAAAGAAGATATAAAATGCAAAATGGCTATGGGAAGAAATGCATTTCTGAAATATCGTACCTTGTTGACATCCAATATTAGTTTAAATGTTAGGGAGTCTTTTCTGAAAGCATTTGTCTGGAGTGTAGAATTGTATGGAAGTGAACGTGCACGATAAGCAGTTTAGACAAAAAGAAGATAGAAGCTTTTGAAATGTGGTGCTACAGACGAATGATGAAAATTAGTTGGGTAGACCACGTAACTAATAATGAGGTGTTCAACAGCACTGGGAAGAAAAGGTGTTTCTGCCATATCCTGACTATTGGTGAGACACATTCTGAGACATTAAGATCTCGATAACTCAGCATTAAAAGGAAGTATGTGGGGTAAGAATCGCAGAGGGAGACCTAGCACGAATACAGTAGGCAGATTAAAAAGCATGTAGGTTTCCGTTCGTATTCTCAGATGAAGAGACTTGCACAGGACAGGGCAGCATGGAGAGCTGCATCAAAGCAATCTGCGGACTGGCATAGATCTGCAATGCATTGCAGAAACCGGGACTCGAACCTGGGATCTTTGCCTTTCGCGGGAAAACGCTCTGCCGATGAGCTATCCCGACACGACTCACGGTGCCGCCGCACAACATGAATTCTGCCAATACCTCGCCTCCTACTTTCCAAACTTCACAGAAGTTCTCCTACGAAACTTCCAAGACTAGCACTCCTGGAAGAAACGATATGGTGGAGACATGGCTTAGACACAGCCTAAGGGATGTTTCCAGAATGAAACTTTCACTTTGCGGCGCAGTGTGCGCTGATATGAAACTTCCTGGCAGATAAAAATTGTGTGCCGAAACCGGGACTCGAACCTGGGACCTTTGCCTTTCGAGGGCAACCGCTCTAACAATGAGCTATCCCGACACGACTCACGATGTCGACCCACAACTTCAATTCTGCCAATACTTCGCCTCTTACTTTCGTTTCCGAGCGTAAGGCAAAGGTCCCAGGTTCGAGCCCCGGTTCCGGCACACAATTTTAATCTTCCAGGAAGTTTCAAGTAAGGACAAGGTTACGAGATCGAATCCTGGCCACGGCACAAATTGTAATTCAATGCCTCTCCTTTAATTCAATATCTATGATTTATTGGTCTGTAAATATTTTATATCTTTATAACGGAATTTGAAACTAACTTTCCCTGAGATATTCTCATCACCATCAGTTGTAAATTCACAGCTTCTATCACACCGCTGTGAATTTTTTATAGCCATGCTAGTGACCTGTCCCAGATGTGCACCGGTAGCACTAATTACTGCAGACGATGACTTCTAGGGCATACACAGAGAAGATCATGTGCCGAAATTGTAGAAGATGTATCTGTAGGCACAGCGCTTTGCTATTCCCAAGGGGAAAAAACCTCTTGTTCTTAAGACAAATGGTTATATATATATATATATATATATATATATATATATATATATATATATATATATATATATATATATAATTTATCTTCAGAGCCGCACGAGAATGGCCGAGCGGTTCTAGGCGCTTTATCAGGGTCTGCGAGTCATCAAACCGGTAGTTCAAGTCCTCCCTCGGGCCTGTATGAGTGTGTATATGTTGTCCTTAGGTTACTTCAAGTTAGTTGTAGTAGTTTGTAAGTCTAAGGATTGATGACCACACTAGTTTGGTCCCATAGATTTTTTTTTCTATTTGTGGTTCTACATCTGCATTTACATACATACTCCGTGGAGGGTACTCATACCACTACTAGTTGCTCGCTTTCCTGTTACACTCCCATATAGAGCGAGGGAAAACGAATACATGTAGGGGCCTACTCGTCTGGACGAGCCCTAATCTCTCTGTTATTATCTTTGTGTTGTTTACGCGAATTGTAGGTTGGCGGCAGTACATCTGCATACATACTCCGCAATTCAACGTAAGGTGCGTGGCGGAGGGTACACTGTACCACTACTAGGCATTTCCTGCATAGTGTACTATTGCATAGTGCTGCAATCTGTCTCAAATTCTGACCTTCTAAATTTCTTCAAGAGTGCTTGTCGAATAGAACGTCGCCTTCCTTCCAAATTGAGTTGCCGAAGCATTTCGGTAACACTCGCGCATTGATGGAATCTACCAGTTACAAACCTCGCGGCCCGCCTCTGAACTGCCTCTATGTCCTGCTTAATTTCATTCTTCTTTCCCTGGTCCTTTTAAACAGTAGAGGGGTACACAAAATAATATGAACTCCCGACATAGACATAAAATCTATTTATAAGTAACTTGTTGCCCACCATTGCCTTTTACAACTGCTGGAACTCTTCGAAGAAGAGATTCGTAAATCTCTTTATACTTTCCAACAGAATGTTATCCATTCTTGTAGCAAAACGTTCGCTAATTACTACAAAAATGCTCTAAATTGAGTCTTCATCTTTTGCTTTACACCTCCCAATAATTTGTTAGGTTGAGACTTCGCGAATTTGAAGTCTACAAAGAACATCTCCACCTTTTCGGCTGTGTTTTATAAAACTATCGCGATCGTAGCATTAGAATTGCAACATTTTAGTTATTTGTGAACATTTTTGTTATTTTGCGAGGCAGAATTAGTCTATTTTAGTCATTTGAAACGAAATAAGTTACCATCTTTTTAATCAGAGTAATAAAAAAAGCAGAGAGTAAGTCGGTCAAAAAACCTCAAATAATATCAATCTTTTGTCTGAAAATGAGTATAAATAGTACCCGCAGTTGGTTTTCTCTCTCTCTCTGTGACTTAATTTCCCTTTCAGTTCCATTTGTAGTCTGGGCAACATCCCAAAGATAAATTAAATTGGTCCCAATCCCCCGGTTCCGACCAAGGTTTTCGGGAGGTTTTCCTTGGTTGTAAGGCGTATGCCGGAACTGGTAAGCCCCTCCCACGTATTCCCAATTGGGATGCCCCTTTGCCCAACTATCAGCTTGTCTGATAATTGGCTGAATAGAACCGCGACTCTTTATGGGCCGGATCTCAAACAGCCCGCTCCACTCCTAGCAGTGGAGAATGAAAAGAATAAGTTTTTTTTTTTTTTTTTTTTTTTTTTTTTTTTTTTTTTTTTTTTTTTTTTCTTCAGTTCTGCACAGGTTTAGATCTCTTTGTAAATTCAAATAGCAATGGATTCAAAAAGTTTTCTCTTTAGTCTAATCTCATCTCGAAGTATAGCCCTCTTCGTAATAATGATGCCTACGAAGTTTAAATCGGAAAAGGCTCTAAGAGATAGTGCGAAATTCTGCCTCCAGAGTTTAGTATGAACTTTGTCAGGTAGGTTTTATCAGTTATATTATCAAGGATAGTTGATATTGGGATTACGAACATTATTTTAAGTAAAATCGGTATAGATACGAACTGTAAACAGAAGCAGAGATTTTGTAAGAAGAAAACCAATAAATGTGAGGAATTGAGTTCCCGAACTGTTTTCAAGTGTAATAATTGTGAACAGAGATTTTTTTACGAAAATATATAGCGAAGAGATATAGAAAAAGTGTTTTACAAGCTTATTTCATAATTAGAACCCTTAACAACATCTGTGGAATACGAGGCGCGTCCAGAAAGTAAGTTCCGTTTCCTAATAAAATGAAATTGAACACAAATACAGAAGAAATTTTAACTCATAAAATTCTACAACTCTTAAACTGCTTTTCCAGTTAACTCCCGAAATTTTGTAGGCACTTACCATAGCGTGTCACAAGTTTTTGCATGCATCCTTCACAAAATGCATTATCGTGAAAAAAAAAAATCTTTTGACAGTAATCCTCTTCTTGCACCTAAAATCTGTCCTTGGTGGACAACATTTCAACCATGATGACGAGCTGAAAGAACATGTTACCACATGGCTGAATACACAGGCGGCAACATTCTATGAAAAAGGCACACAAAATCTTGTGCAATGCTTTGACAATTGCCTACAAAATTTCACAATTTCGCAATTTCGTAGAAAAGTAGTTTAACAGTTGTTGATTTTTGTACAATCAATATTTTTCTTTATGAATAAAGAACTGTCTAGAGTGCAATAATTTATTTCATTCAACTAGTTTCAGTCTTATTTAGACCATCTTCGGGATATTTGACTCCATCGATGTTGTGGAGCTGGCAGGTAGCTGGGAGCCTTCCACTGCGTCCAGTACGTCACTGCTGGAAGGCTCCCAGCTACCTGCCAGCTCCACAACATCGATGGAGTCAAATATCCCGAAGATGGTCTAAATAAGACTGAAACTAGTTGGATGAAATAAATTATTGCACTCTAGACTGTTCTTTATTCATAAATTTAAATAAGAGTGCTGATGACCCAAACATAGTGAAACTAAAATGTTTCCAAAAATATGGAATATTTTTTCTGTATCTGTACCCGTTCGTTTTATATAACCAAACGGAACTTACGTTCTGGACGCGCCTAGTATTTTGGAAAAGTGAACTATAAATAATATATCTGACTCTTGAATGAACCGTATATGTGGAAGAAGTAAGATTGATTTCTTGGAGGTAAAAAGCATCCCACATTAAGATGAAATTGCAAAAAATATCAATTACATACTGTGATATCAACTTTTTTTTGTAATAGACTCCAATTTAACAAAACTAACCGGAAAATGATAACAGTGTGAATTATGTTCTGTCGCCATAAAATCAAGCCCCAGAAATAAAGGAATTTTCATGCTCTATATTCACAAAAATGTAAAGTACCAAAAACAAGCTAAATAAAGATTAAAGACTGTGTAGTTTTTAGCGCCAATACAGAAGTCAGCAATTCTTTATTGAAAAGAAAAAGAAAGAAAAAATTAACAGGAGTACCAACCTACAACCTACCTGTTATCCGAGCAGTGAAGCTAATGTTAGAAAATAGTTGATTGCAAATCATGGCGCAGTCTTCGTCATTCTTGACTTTAGAAAGCAGAGACGCCGTATCGTAGGCATCCTTTGGGGTTTTAACTACATAAACCCGGTAGTTTGTGGGAAGTAAGGTAAACCATGGTTCTTCGGACCAAACCACATACTCCCAGTCATCAAGTGTCCAGGTTTTATGATCGTGGCACCACGTCCTTCGCAGATGTTTAGCATCTGCACCCCTTTCATGAATGTTGAGTTCCAGCTGACTCCTTTTATCGGAACATTATTACTCAAGTGAATGTTGAAATTTGTAGTCACTTTTACCATGATAATTACATGTCGTGTAGCCACAATCGTTCTTAATGATAAGACAGTGGTTGTTATCTAACGTCGGGTTTTACCCACTATTCATCTTCTGTAATGATGTTTCGTCTTTGTTTCGTACCGGACACAATCGAGATGGCGTCTTTGAAAATCTGATAGATGACGCATTTCAACTACCACTTGCGTAGACCGTCACTGAACAAGACTGGTACATCAAAGGTGCACTGCATGGTGCTTATAATATTATGTATACCCAATACATATTAATTTTTTATGTTTTGTTTGTAACTTTTTTTCCCATCAATCTCTTGCACGAGGATCTTCTAAAAGTAGGGAAGGTATTAGACAAGGCGTTGCCCGGGAGTTTATTTATCCTACACTCTCGTACTCCACATCCCCTTTCCCCCTCTCTCTGCATCCACCTCTTTCTCTTCCATCCCTCACTGTTCGTTTCCACCTTTCCCCCTCTCGACAAAGTTTTCTGCAACGTACCCTCTGTCGTGTACCATACAGACATTTATTTACCCAGTGATCTTCTTCTTATTTTGAAGGTCACGTGTACAAAAATTCATAAGGATGGGAGCGAAACTTTGTAATTCGTGAAATTCCGTAAGTTAAGTACCCTCCACCGCTCACCGAACGAAATTTTATACAGACAGTGACATTCCTCGTGTTTTTTAAGGTAGAGTGTGCAAAATTTCATCAATATCGGAACAAAAATATAGATTTCTGTGCAATAGAAACGAAGGGTCGCATTTAAAAACGCACTTTGTTGGTCACAAATATTCCAGTTTTATTTCATATAACCATGTACTGAAAAAAAAGAAAAAAGAAAAAAAGGATCTATGAAATCGATCGAGCTGTTCTCAAGTTATGGCGCGACCAAGGTATTTAGGAATCCATTTTTATGTTGCAAAGTACCCTCCCCCATGCACCGTATGAAACTTGCTTTGAAAGTCAAGCGTGCGAAATTTTGTGAAGATTGGAATGATTTCGTAAGTCTTTAGGAGAAGTATGCTCCGCCATGTAACTATCTCAAAATTCTTTCTTTGCTGATGTTTTCTACTTATACAGTACATTCCTGCCAAATTTTAGCTTCACAGTTAAAGTAGTTTTTGAGATTTCGTGTTTAGTCGGTAAGTGAGTGAGTGTCCTTTCTCTACACAGAGATTAAGAAAAGATTTCTTAATTTTGGATGCAAGAGAGTTAAAGGGAGACTTGCAGACAAAAATAAATAGTAACATGCAAATCTGTAATACTAATTTTGTGTCCCATCCTCGTCGCCACTTTTGTGTCCCCGCCTCGTCGCCGCTTTTGTGTCTCGTTTCCGTCTTAGGTGTCGGTGGCCGAGTAGAAAGACCGACACAGAAATAAAGGATGCACGCTTGTGCAGGTAGGAGGTGACCAGCCAGTGGGACAGCAGAAACTAGAAACACTAGAGTAAATTAGAACGAGATATATATTTCTTAGAGACTTAGTAATACTTAACTTTTACATAGCTCAGTACTGCAGAATGCTGATACATAGTTGAGCTAGAGGCCTGCCTAGTTCCTGTCCGATAGCCAAGTCTTCACTGGTGCCTATCTGATTCCGAATTGTTAACTGGTTCCTATCTCAGTCCCAAGTGAACGATGTTGTTCAGTGGTGGCCACGAGCAGAGTTGTAGCAGAGGGCGCTCGTGGCTGTCGTCGTAAGAACGCCGCGCCGTGCATGCATGGCCGCGCGCGGCGAAAGTAGGTGGCGCGCACTTTAGACTTGTGCGACACCACAACTAACTTTATTTGGTCTAAGGTCATGCTTGATGCGACATCTTGACGGCATCTACAGCGGTGGCCGAGGGGACTGAGGCGCTTCAGTCACGGTCTGCACGGCCACTACGGTCGGGGGTTCGAATCCCCCCTCGGACATGGATATTTGTGCCGTCCTAGTTCATAAGTAGTTTGTAAGTTTAGGGACTGATGACCCCGTAGTTAAGTCCCATAAGCTTTGCAAACATTTCAACATTTGAAACTATTGAGAGCGGTAGACTTCTTTTCGTTTCATCATTTTGTGGGGAGGAGGGAGGGGGTCAGTTACAAAACGCTTCATAAACATTCGAAATTACATGAAAACTTTATTGCAGGTCCCTAACTACTCCCATTTACCAATAATTGACGCATAAATCTGGGTATTCTCACGCGGAGGCCTCTCATTATTTATGATGTCATATCTCCTGAGTTATGTGTCGTGCTCCTTTGTTTCTTGGTCAGGAACCTTCATAGGCGTAAGGTGAAAACATCACCAATGTTTCATTGCAATCGAATGAATGGTTTATGAAAACATAGGACATACAGTTAACCGGCAAGACGAAGTGGTAACGCGGCAACGGCAGGAACTAACTTGGTCACGTGACGAGGTACAGCCGGGCTACGGTTACAATAGTATGCGTTGTTAGCTGTGAGTGCGAGAAGGGAAGGTCAGCGTGGAAAATGTCTTCGTCGACAAGCGCAGCGGCTTGTGGTTAACGTAATTAAATTCTTTGACGACGAGAAAAAGAAGGGATTGACCGTGACGGTGCAGAAGGCGACGGAAAGTACTACCAACATGTGAAACCTGAGTAAGAGAATGGTTTCCAAATTTCGGAAAGAAGGACACGATGCTGAGCAGAGTAGAACTCACGTTTCTACGCCGAATAAGAAGAAGCAAGAACCTCACAATAAGTATGTGATCGATGATGTGGATAAATGTATTATCTGGCAGCAATTTCAACGGTATTACAAACAATATAAAGAAATACCAACTTCGCGAAAACTGCACAAGTGTTGTCGAACGGAATGTAGTTTCAAACCCTTAGAAAAATTGTTTTGCCTATGGGATTTCGTTTTTGCTGCTGTGACATTAGAAGATTGAAGAAAGGCGGTATGTGTCGTAGAAAAAGTGTGTGAGAACTATTGGAGAAGAGATGCTCTGATGGACGAAGGAACAGAAAAATAATAGTAATATCAGTCAGGCTGGATTCAAGTAGAGGCTTTATGTAAAAGCTATGAGAACATGTGACAGAAAGGGCAAAGAGGGAACATGAGGGAATGAAAGACACAATTGAGGGAATTAATTGCTTTATTTCACAATTTAGCATTACAAAACTTTAGTAATAACACCATTTTTCGCATTCATAAACTGAAATTTTTGATTGTATTTAAAAACAATATATAAAAGTTAAGAATTGAACATTACGAAGAATTAAAAAAAATGGGGGATAGCGGAAATCGAACCCAGGACCTTAAGATCGCTAACTGATTGAGAAAATTTTACCTCTACCAATATGCCACCTGCAGCAGATTATAATATAGTGGCAAAACTAATGGAGTATTTAGAGTATCATCCTAACATTTCTTTTTCTTTTTACCACACTTAACGGCCATGTGCACACATAATTTTTATGTTCGCTAAATCTATGACAAATCACCTTTCGAATTATGTACATTTTATTGGCCTTCTTAGATGATTACTATTAAAAATTTGTACCCTCAGTTTCATGTTAGCGTATTTAAATACTGATGTCCTGAAACTGTCGAAATGTTTAAATATTTCGAAGTCGTAGATATAAAACATTTTATAACGATGATGTATGTACGTCATTCATTTTACACGAAACTAATTTGTTATATATACATAATAAGTTCTGCAATTATAAATACATGGGTGCTAGGTAAAAATATTATATATATGCAGGTCACTTCAGAATGACACAGTCTATTGTGAAAAATAAAATAATAATAATAATAACGTCCCAGGCTAGCGGCAGATTTTGACAATTTGAATAACAATGTCATTATATGATCTTTATAGAGCCGCAGGCTCCAAGGAGCGAAAAAGAAAACAATCTGACTAGTTGTATGATGGCCGAGGGGACTGAGGGGCGTCAGTCACGGTCTGCACGGCCACTACGGTCGGGGGTTCGAATCCCCCCTCGGGCATGGATATTTGTGCCGTCCTTAGTGTTAGCTAGTTCGTACGTAGTTTGTAAGTTTAGGGACTGATGACCCCGTAGTTAAGTCCCATAAGCTATACAAACATTTGAACATTTGAACTAGTTGTACAGTGAATGTAAAAATTATCTGTCCGTGAAACAGAAGCTTAACTGGCTTACAATTTATTTGAATGGAATGCGACAAGTCTATCAACCCTCTTTTTCTTCCTTCTTCTTATTTTGTACTGCGGGATACATTTATAAGATTTCAGGCCTACCTATGTACACTAGATTCTGCATTTGTGAAAATACTATGGAAGTATCGCAAAACTTGCGATGCTAAAAGTTTCTAACAACAGAATCCAAAGTGGTGCAATGTGAATGGAAGTAACTGATATATATATTGATTAGGTCATTCACTGAAATTGTTGTAAAGTGGTGGGGTAAAAAAAAGAAAAAAAAAACACAAAAAAAAAACTGAACATGAAATGTTAATTTTATTTTTTTATATATCATATTTATGGCGTTAGATAATCAGTTTGAATGTCATTAGCAACTTACATGTATTAGAACACTGTCACAGAAATGAAAATAAATGAGAGAAGAGAACAGACACGTATTTTAAATCAGTCAGCAACTATCGTCACAGGGTTGAACTTCAGAATGAGCAACCAGTGTGGCTACATGTCATTCATATATGAAACTATACAGAGTTCTGCAAACCCCTTTCAGATGATCTTTAAATTCTGTTACAAGTTGCTAATATTAATTTCATAAACAAAAATTCGAACTGCATAGAGGCAACTAATTTCGTGCCCGCAATAGTTATTTTACACAGTCATAAAATGAAAGTTTTTGAACTTCCTGTCCACCAGTACTGCCTAAAGTAGCTCCTTTTTTAGAGCTACCAGTATTGTAAAAGCCTATTATTCATTACATTCAATCCTATATTGTCTTGACTGACAGTCTGTTAAGCAAGACTAACTATATCTGAACACAAGTAGTAGGGCTACTTGTATTCCTGAGAAATATAAATGGGAATACAGTATTCGATCTATTTATTCCTTTCTTAAATTGATTCACGCATTTAAACGCTGAGCAGCTCACCATCGTGTTTCAAGTACACTGCGATAGTCAAACAAAACGGAAGTGACTATCAATTGTGTATACATCCCGCAGTAGGTATTTAATACACGATTTACCTGCTAATAAACACTCGTATTTATCTAACGCTTGCCACTACCCAGGCGGCCGGGCGAAGGTTCAAAATATCCCGCGACAGCAGCGCCGTCAGGGAGTCTAGCTATTTTTACAAGGTCTTTGGTATGGATCTTTGTACGCCGGAGTGTGCACGTGACTTTGACGGCAGTTGTGCCGTAGGGGCCGGTGGAAAGCGAGCTGGGTACGTAGCTCGAGGCTGTCAACAAGTGGCGGCTTCCCTCGGCAGGCGGGTGGCCGCGTGGATGAGCATACGTTGTCAATACGGAGTCGTGCCGGCCTGCTGTAACTTCTGCTGCGAGTGCGGGCAGTTGTTGAATTGCAATTGCTGTACTGACTGAAATCTGCGCGGTGCCCGGAGAAGTGTGTGTGAGTTCGTCCTTTTGCTCGGGGCTGACAAGCATTTTTCCTTCTGTGGCCTGAGCGGAAGCACATCGGATGTAACTTGTTGATTCTTCAGAGCAGTGGAGACGACGTGGCAACGCGTAACAGAGTGATAGTGGGTGAGCACTGTTTGTTTCACATCGGTTTGACAACCCGGTATTTGTGATTGACTTTTAATTAGCGACTTACTTGTATTAGAAACACTGTCACAGAAATGAGAGTAGAGAACAGACATGAATTTTAAATCAGTAAAAATACAATCTTCGTAAATTATTAATTATGACATAACTCCTGTATTAAATATCTTTATGGAGCAAGATTGACCAGACTTCGCAAAGTGACACGAACGGAATTTACTTGTAGTCATCAGCCCTGCTGGCTCAGCCTATGCCAAAAAACATGTTTAGTTTCAAGGGGAAAAATAAACAAATGACATTGTGCCTTTAGCGAGAGACTTATTCTCAGTAGAGAAATTAATATTTCACTTAAGTAAAAGATTTTGACTTAAATGGAACTGATTGTCAGAAATTTTTAACTAATTTTCATTTCTGCAAATGAACGTTTCGTGTTTTAATGCTAAGGTACTCAATGCCGTTGAGCGTTTTTTGTAGGCTGCATCAGTGTATAATGCGGAAGATTTGTGTGTTTACCTTGTTCATTCATCCAGTCATTCGGTTGGTTAGTTTACATAAAAACTCTAACAAACTACTGTTGATTTAATACCCTAAATGTTTTAATTAATCTTTAGTTGAAGGTGCTAGACTTAGTGTTTGAGGAGAGACTCCTGGTTCATTATTATTATTATTAGCATTCAGAAGGCAAGACCTGAGACCCACATGAGGAGCAACTAATCAAACGTATAATGTCCGTTGATTGAAATTTTTGAGGAGAAGCTAAACTACTCAATAAAACTTTAAGACGATTTTACAGTTAGATCTGTTTTGAGGTCCTGAACTAGAATATACCTGGCAAGAGATCAATTTTTTTTAGATAGGTTAGATAATCAGTTTATATTTCGGGCAATATACGAGTACGTTTTCATCCGACATAAAGGACATTACACGTTTTGATGCGTTTTTAGTAACATACCTTCATTACTTCACATTAACTTTTATATTTAAAATTGTTATCTTATATTAGACATTCGCTCTTCACACTAGTTGTATCATTTATAATAACATAAGTTTAATGTTTAGTTAAAGGAATGCTACAAAGCTTTACAATACTGTGAAAAACTGGATCAACACAACAATCTGTTACAGGCAGAATATCTTAGGGTATAGTAAATTTACTACATTTTGTCCATTCCAGATTCTTCATGTAAGCAATCCCTCAATATGTTCAGGAGTGAAGCTGCTGCATGGAAATTCTGAAGCTGGCACGGAAAATTTGTTTTTCTTCTCTTTCCAGTGTGAGCCAGTTTCCAATTGTCGTTTTGATTTCTTCTTCATTCTTTTTCTTGTCCCACGTTCTATACCATCCTTTGCAACAAACACACATCCTTTTTCTAAATCTATTGAGAGCAATACATACAAACCACAACACTATACTGCCGCTGTGCACTGCTAACAATAACGATTTGGCTCAAATAGTGTCAAACAATGCCAGAAGGTGACAATGCCGTATAATGCTTTAAAGTACTGTGAGCCCTGACACTTGTTAAACTCGACAGTATTGCCAAATTAAAGGAAAGGGAAGCAAAATGAAACTTAAATGGTGGACATTATACGTTCTGATTCATTCAGTGATGTGGACGATATAAGATTGATTTTAACCATTCATTTTCGACATACTATTTTAGAGATTAAATTTGAATGCAGGAGCGTGTAGAGCACATAAAATACGTCCGAGAACCATATGAAACTCTATTTTGTCCGGAAGTGGACAATATACGTTTTGATTAGTTGCTCCTCATATTTGTTGCAGAAATCTCCAGAGGAACCTGTTATTGTTTTAATCATTGTTTTCAGTAGAAAGATATAAAAAAACCAAGATCGTTGATCATCAATCTTTATTTATGACGACCGGTTTCGCTGAACTATGTCAGCATAATCTGGTCCAATAAAATCATTTTACAAGGCCATAATCTTGTAATGTCAATTGAACTGACTGGCATTACAAGATTATGACCTTGTAAAATGAATTTTTTAGTACCAGATTATGCTGACATAGTTCAGAGAAACCGGTCGTCTTAAATAGAAATTGATGATCAGCGATCTTGGCTTTTTTTATATATTTCTACAAAATCATAATTGGATCGCCTCCTAGAACATAAATAAACTCAACATTGTTTTCAGTGTTTACTGGAAATCATTAATTTGTTTCATAGGATAATTTGTGTCCTAGGCATTGAGCCTGTCCTAAGATACGCTTCACGTGATTGTTTATAATTATACTTGTTGTTAATAAAGCGTTATTGCAGACAGTGAATCAAGTGCAATCCGAGTACATGTCGCAGTTCTTCCTTAGAATATAGTAGCTGTATATTATATGCGGCACAGGCATTAGTAACAAAGTTTCTCGCAGTAACTACATCCCGAAGTATACCCGGGCCGCTGAACTTTGCACTTGACGTTTACAAATAACAAGTGAAGAGCAAGAAGTGCGAGGCGCTAGTCGCTAGGAACGATCCAATCACAGCGCGATAAACACTTCCGTTGGTCACGTGCCGTGACGTCAAAGTTCCCGCGTTGCCGGCTTTGTTCAGTGCTACCGTAAACAACGTTGTATCTCATGTCTACCGCGTGTTTACGTTGTGTGTGCTTTTTTCGCTGCGATTTGTTTTACTGTGAGTGGTTTAACTTGACTTTCCGAATTCAAGTAATTGAATAATGTCACCGAAAAAATGTTTGCCTAGTGACGTTCTCTGAGTAAGTTCTCAATTTCGTATGAAAAAAAACTTCGAGCAGGAAGTTCATTCTCGCTTCAAACAATCGGAAAGAAATTATGGTGCAGTGGCTACAAGAAAGAAATATCGCTGCAGATATGTCAACTTCAAAACTTTTTATATTCACTCGTGAAAGAAAATAAGCCTATTACGACCACATATGTAGTAGACGAAATCGCAAAGGAGCAGGGTCGAAATGTAATAAGGCATCACTGACATGTTAACCCTATAGAACTAGTATGGAGTGACGTGAATAATTACAATAAGAAGAATTTCACAAAAACAGAGGTGAGAAGGCTGTTGCGTGAAGCTGTTGCCAATGTGGATACTACATCTTGGAAAAAAAGTCTAGCACGTTGAAAAACTGATTCGGTTGCGCAAACAATGCAAGGGATCATCAGTGATCATGAACAGTTAATGATCTGTCTTGACGATGACGATTTTGGCAGTGACGACAGTGAAGTTGGGGAACTGTATGGAATTTCACCATTGTTGACATAAATTGGTGAGTGAAAAGCATTGTGATTATAAAACGTAGAGAGAGAAGTTACTATTTTGATTATTATTTCTGATCAAATACTTATTTTCTATATTTCTTCGCTCCGTTACTGAACGCATGCGCGGTGTTGCGTTTTCGTCTACATTACTGTGCCGTTAATTGCTGCTTTGTGGTAGCAGCTCAATAACGAATTATTATATGCACTTTTATTGTTCAATAGCTTACATTTGCGAGATGCAACTGAAAACAGTTTCGTCTGCTGTGTCTATAGAGGCTAGTGTCGCAACGTCGCTAAAGCAGTGTAGCCAACTTAACTAGGGTTACCATACGTCCTCTTTTTCCCGGACACGTCCTGTTTTTGGAGCAAGAAAAAGTGTCCGGCCGGAATTTATAAAATTCTACAAAATGTCCTCTTTTTTGGGTTCCGAAAAAGAAAATTTATTTTTGTATAATTGACGACAACGGATTCGTTCACATTGCAGTTCCAAACTGTTCGCAACTATCGCGCGCACACACAGAGAGAAATTGCCGTTCACAATTTTTCTTTCCGCGTGGATCTGACAGTTGCAAACGATTCTGAACTTCTCTGCGAAGGAACCAACTTGTGTACCATTCCGTATTCTGCATTATGTTCTTTGGTGTTGCTTTTGATATACTTTGTGGTTTAGGTTAAAGCTGAATTGTGTGTCAGAGATCGTAGGTAGGCTTTTGCTTCAAAGTAAATTACGAACTTAAATACAAAATGCCGAAAAAGAAAGTAAGTGTTGGATGTTGTGCTCTTGGGAAAATACAAATCATTCAAGAGAGGAAGTAACGAACATGTAGCAGAATGTATGATTTGCCTTCTGGAACGTACATATTCATTGCAAACAGAGGTAAGTCGTATACGTATCGTAAGGGTAAATACTGGATCGTAAATATAGTTGGTTGAAAAGTGAAAAAGACAAGAATCAGACAACTGAGTCTAGTGATGATGAATAAACTGTCAAGGTTCATAACATTTTGTTTTACAATAACCACACATGGTTACAAATTTAGTTTGTAATAGTTTTAGGTGATTCATTAATAAAGTTGTAAATTACAGTATGTTAACAATAAAGCGTCCTCTTTTTTATATGAACTGTCCTCTTTTTTGATGAGGAACATATGGTAAACCTAAACTTAATTCGCCGTAACACGAATCGTCAAGTGCAATGTTTCAGCGGCACGGGTATAGTGCAGAAGCCTGCGGTAAGCTGTGTGCGCTACAGATATTCCATTCAGTGTTTGGAACCGCCGGCGCCCTCTACAGACGGATCCTTTCAGAGGGCGAGTGTCCGCGGATATCAGCTGCAGAGGGAAGCCCCCTACAGCGAGCCGATAAGACAGTGCGGCCCGCGGGAAGCAATCTTCCTGAGTGCATTACGACCGCCCTAGTCCCGCGTAAGAGGCTTGACCCTCCGACCTGCGACGTCGCTACTCACACGCTTCCCTCCAGTGGGCACAATTTCTTAACGGCCCTCCCCAACGAACGAGATCCTCTCGTCTGCACGCTCATCCCCTCGAAACACGTCTCCAGCGCCTTCGGGGATTTCACAAGGTGAGTTAACAACACACGAAGGAAGGAACACAAATTTAGCGAGAATGGCAATGGAAGGAAGACTGAACCAGAAGTCAGTGGCTCCTTACATACTTTCTCATAACTCTACTTATTCTCCAATCCCTTTCCCTATAACACGGGTCACCAGCCGGCCGCGGTGGCCGAGTTGACTGAGGCGCTCCAGTCACGGTCAGCACGGCCACTACGGTCGAGGGTTCGAATCCTCCCTCGGGCATGGATATTTGTGCCGTCCTAGTTCGTAAGTAGTTCATAAGTAGTTTATAAGTTTAGGGACTGATGACCCCGTAGTTAAGTCCCATAAGCTTAACAAACATTTGAACATTTGAACGGGTCACCACAAGCCCAACTGCCGTCCCGTGCGAGATGCAAAATCACCATCTCCTCTTTTTTTGGCCTTTGCGATCGTCTTTTGACAGCTCGAAATTTAAATGAAAATAACGGCTTAAATATTCATCTGACACGAAAATTGAATAACCGAATTTGTAGAGGAGAAAATTCTCTACAACTTTGTTCTCTTATGTTTTTTTTTCATATCTCGTAGCGTTTCAAAGATATCTGCAATAATAACGGCGATATTGGGCTGTCTGTCTGTCTGTCCGTAACGTGTTCCCTGTTTTTAAGACGACCCATTCAACCGGTCAGCACCAAATTTTACAGACATGAGTGTAGGCCACCAGAACCTCCCTTTTTCAAATTTTTCAGACAAAAAATACGGTAGTAATATAAAAAAAGCCGTTTGTAATATAGTTGTAATTACAAACGAACCGTTCATCTCACACTAAAATTGAATAACATAATTGGTAGAGGAGAAAATTATCTACAACTTAGCTCCCTTACGTTTTTTTCTCATATCTCGTATGGTTTGAGAGATATTTGCAAAAATAACGGAGATTTGACACCCTCAACTGAATTAACGAAAACCAGCCGTTCGGAGATGTCACATTGACATTCCTCGCCCAGAACTCTCTCTGGCATACGCCATCTTGCGTTGCGTATTTGGTGATTTTCTTATTGTAACTTAGACGTTGTCACTTCAAAGCAACGGCGCATTGAAGAATTAACAAAAACACATCGTTCTTCGTACAATAAATGATAATCTAGTGTCTACAAATGCCATATTAACATCAGTTAAAAACGGCCATCAATAGTATGAAATCAAAGGACTCAGATTTCGATTGATAGATGTAGCGTAGTGGGCAAGGCGTTGGACTATGACGCTAAAGGTCGGTGGTTCGGAACCCGCCACTTCTTAGTATTCCTAAAAGGGTTTCAGACACTCTTATTAATTAATTTTTTATTATTTAGATTATTATTTTGATCCAAAACGTTTGCAGAAACTTATAAAACTAAAAATCTAAAGTGGGCTGTAAAACACGTCAGTGCGATTTTTTTAACACTTGTCAATGTTAAAATCAGTTGTATTTTATGACACTCCTGCTTCGCATGTGTTGATAACAAAAAATACGTTGGAAGTTATATAAAAGACATAAAAGTACAATTATAACATCTGAGTTACGACCTTGGTTTAAGCCTTTGTTTTATTTGTAGCAACATAAAAGAGGTCGGAAATTATAAAAGAAACAGTGAAAGGTGAATGATTTGAAGATACGATGCTAAAGCAGTTTTAGAAGTATAATAAAAGCAATGTTCTGTGAGTGCTGATAACGAAGAATTTTTGACTCCAAGAAAAACTTGGGGGAGGTACTGTACTAAGTACAAACAGACTTCATGTCATACTATACACTAAATTGAAAGTTATGAAACAGAAACTTAACCTCAACCCATACCATTGGACCAAAAAGAAGGCGAAAGCACTGAGACGAAAAATTAAATCACAAGATAAAAAAGGACTTTTTCGAAAAGAAAGTACGAGCAATGTTAGAATTAAATTAGCTAAATAAAACTGCAGGAGGCCTAAAACATATGAAGAAACCAAGGCAAGATGACGATGACGTTGAGGAAGATTCACCGTACCTAAGATGCTTCAAGTCGTTTTCAAACAGTCTACCTGGAGCATAGTACACAAACTGCAAGCGTTGGGCTAATCAGACATTCGTGAAAATTGAAATCCGTGGACTATTTTATGAATATTAAAATTCGCTGATCCTTTGTATCTGGACAGTGATTAAAGTTAACTGGTTTGTATTAAGACATAAATCCTACAAGTTGAAGGTTTCCCGTTGTCATTATGAAATGTTATGCATTTTACTTAATATTCAACTTGTTATTATGCACATTACGGTATGTTTCTCGATAAAGATTACCTTTATCTTGGTTTCCGATTGATATACTAGTTTAACTTATCAAAAGATTACTTGGGTTAACGTGCCACAGCCTCTGGGGCAACTTACCCGAGTTAGGGGCGATTGGCCCACTTGACTTATGTCCACTAATTAATTTTTTCTAATATTTTAACCCATATTTAAAACTTTAATAATTGTCATGCAGATTCAGTAAGACCTCTGTAAAATTTTTAGCAATGAAAGAGTCGCAGTTGCAACATTTTTATTTATTATTTACGCGTTTCACTCTTGAGGGGCATCCTCAGAAATTCTTAAAATAACACATCGGATGAGTAGCACTAAAGGCATAGTAAGCTAACTTACTGAGATTCTTATCATCGAATTTGCAATAACCCTAACAGTATACGTAGCTGGACTCAAACTTTTCAGCAGACCTATGTGTTGCTTCCAGTTTAATCTTTCATCAATGCACACACCTAAAAATTTTGAAAATTTTAACTTAGTTACAGACTTCTGTTCAAAGTCTATATTTATTACTGGAGTTGTGTTATTTACTGTGCAGAACTGTCTCTGACATGCTGATTCTCGCAGAAAGTCAAGAGACACTAACCCAAATGCTAAATGATGCCTGTAAAGCATATTGTATGAAAATGAATAAAACTAAAACTAAAAGAATAATTATATTTTTAAAGAAAAGAAGATTGCAGTTTAAATTGCGGTCAGAAGCATAGGTTAGATGAGAACATTCAAGTATTTGGGAAGTTGGATGAAGGAAGACATGGATTGCCAACAGGACATCAAAGTTAGAATGTATCTGGCGAAGAAGGCGTTTCAGAAGCAGAAAAGACTCCTATCTAGTAGTTTTCACAAAGGATTAAGAAAGCTACTGGTGAAATTTCTAATATGGAGCGTGACCTTATACGGAACAGAAATGCGGACTTTGAGAAAGAAGGATGAGAGGAAAATTGAAGCATGTGAAATGTGGATATGGAGTTGAACGGAGAAGATCAGGTGGACTGGTAAAGTCAGGAATGAGGATGTACTGGCCAGATTTGGAGAAGGACGGAGAATTGTACCAACTGTGAAGAGAAAGATAGACTGCATAGGTCATAGTATCAGAAGAGATTGCCTTCTAGTGGAGGTATTTGAAGGTTTTGTTCCAGAGAAGAGAGGGGAGGGCAGAAGAAGATACCAGATGCTGCTGCCTCTGCCTCAACATCAAAACTCAAAGTTTTTATTTATTTTCTCTGGTGACCACTGCAGTCAGGTCCATTAACTTTACAAACATTTGAACATTTGATGGCTTTATGTGGACCTTTAATGTATATTCCCATCTTTCCTTAAGCGCTGTAGATAGGAAATCGGATTTAGTGGTTGGGTGGTATGAACTGCTTTAATATTAAGAGGACATACACTCTCTACGCCAAATATATTGACTTTCAATAGCGCAAAGAACTTTTTTTAAATTTTTTTTTTTATTTTCACATTGGCTGAACTGTCAATACCATACCACTTTCTGAAGATTGAGAACAACCAATCCTTGATAAAACAATTATCCGAAACGTAAATTTTAAGAAAATAATCATACAATGATGATAAATAATGTTGCGAACAATATCAAGTGAAAATAATTATACAGCAATAACACATAACCTCGAGAATAATATTCAGTGAACAAAATGAATATCAGTCCTTAAAACAAAAATATTAAGAAAAGTCGGACAATAACAGAGCGAACCACTATTCAGTGGGCGGAATACACTTCACCACTTTTCGTTATAAACAGATCACAGAATTGTCAATGAGTACCCAAGGTCTTAGCACTTCTTCTTCAAAAAACATTCTTTTACCACCTTTATACATTAATGGTCCACATAAGGCCAAATGTTCGTAAAGTTAAGGGACCTAGCTGTAGTGGTCATCGGTCCTTAAACTGACGAACAACTTAAATTAACTTATCCTAATAACAACACACGGTCCCACGTCCAAGAGACGACTCGAACCTACGACCGCAGCAAGGCGCTTTAGTGCGCGCGGCTATTCCGCCGCGGCATAAGGCCATCTCCACAAACCTTCCACCTGCAGATTAGTGTTCCAAAGACAGTCAAAAAACGCTCTAGATAACATTTATTTTTAACCAAACTCACACAAAATATAACTCCCTGAAAAATTTGGAAATTATTATTCTGTGGCCACACAGATGGCCCATTGTACAAGGAAACTGCCAATGCACAATAGAAAATAACCGCACACAGTGACAAACTGAGCATGACAACCACTCTGCAAAAAACATGTGCAAAAAACTTTTACTTATAATAACGTCTACCCACCCCTCAGAGGGGTTCTTCCCTTTTTACTGTTCGTACCACAATGTCCAGTCGTAACTGTCACACAACAGTTCCTTCTCACCTCACACGGCATGCAACATTTTGTACACTTTTTAGAACAAACCATTTCCGCATTCGTTATCGGCATTGTTTACTTCCTTCGCTACCTCAAGAGATTAGATCCATATTTCCACTACACTTCTGGCCATTAAAACTGCTACACCAAGAAGCAATGCAGATGATAAATGGATATATATTGGACACACACACACACACACACACACACACACACACACACACATATATATATATATATATATATATATATATATATATATATATATATATATATATATCACCCAATTTGGTGCATAGATCAGAGAAATCAGTACCCAGAACAACCACCTCTTGCCGTAATAACGGCCTTGATACTCCTGGGAATTGAGTCAAACAGAGCTTGGATGGCGTGTACAGGTACAGATGCCCATGCAGCTTCAACACGATACCACAGTTCAACAAGAGTAGTGACTAGCGTATTGTGACGAGCCAGTTGCTCGGCCATCATAGACCAAACGTTTTCAATTGGTAAGAGATCTGGAGAATGTGCTGCCCACTGTAGCAGTCGAACATTTTCCGTATCCAGAAAGGCCCGTACAAGACCTGCAACATGCGGTCGTGCATTAACCTGCTGAAATGTAGGGTTTCACAGAGATCGAGTGATAAACCGCAATCGTGATACGCTACATTCCGACCTTTATCAAAGTCGGAAACGTGATGGTACGCATTTCTCCTCCTTACAAGAGGCATCACAAAAACGTTTCACCAGGCAAAGCCGGTCAACTGCTGATTGCGTATGAGAAATCGGTTGGAAACTTTCCTCATGTCAGCATATTGTAGGTGTCGCCACCGGCGCCAACCTTGTGTGAATGCTCTGAAAAGCTAATCATTTGCATATCACAGCATCTTCTTCCCGTCGGTTGAATTTCGCGTCTGTACAACGTCAAATTCATGGTGTAACAATTAATGGCTAGGAGTGTAGATATTATATATCAGATAAACGTGAGGTAACTAGAGTTTCCCCAGGCACAGAAAAACCAACTTTATCGCCCAGTGCGCACATTAATTTAAATACGAAGCTGCCGTGTGTATGCTTGTACCAAGTGACGTTCTTCTGACCAATGTAAGACGCGATTGTCGACACACACAAAGGGTTGTCGCTAACTTCTTTACGCTTTAATGTGCAGGTACTTCAAGAACAACACATCCTGTCGGCACCTGTCGTCAGGTACCTAATTGTTCACTGCTGCACTCTCATGGTAAAAATATCAAGTAAAACTGCAACAATACAAAACGTTTTTGTTTTTTCTATGTGTGCAACAATGTGCAGCTACAGGGAGTTTCTGAAATAACTGCCATCAGTTGTAATAACCTTTAAACATCCTAGTGCCTGAAACGTTGAACACTATTTTTTTTTCTTTTTTGACGCACCGCATGTCCCAAATTATGACTATCCCAGAAGGTAACAATGATCGATCATCAATGTTTTTCTTTCGATGATAAATTATACGATAGGATTCGCCAGATCACTGCATACAACCTAAAGGAGACCCAAATTAATCTTTCACATAACTTGTATAGTCGCAGAATAAGGTGTAGTATAGGATTAACTTTAAGCTGCGTACGACAAACTTTAGCACAAAATTCGAAATTCTGTCTTTATTTCCTACTCGAAAGGTAACAGTTTAAGTCTTACAATCAGAACAACTAACATTTTCAATCAAATCCCAGAAACATCTGACTGAACGCAGAAATTGTTATATCCATGAATATTTCCAATAAATGTGAAAATAATTATTAGCACTCAAAAACATTATGAAAATTAAGAAAATAAAATAAAAAATAGACGTCAATACATAAAAAGGTTAAAACACGTTCGTGGGTCACGCTTCTCATGATGATTGTATAAAAAACACAGGTATGAAACTTATGAATAAATTTCGCCTATAGATCTTAAGATCCTTCGACAACTGCTGGAGAATTATAATTTAACTAGGTCCTTGCAGAATTCTTCTTTGCGTCTGACTTGGAATTTCAGACTTATCGAAGCCCGGGGAAATATTTCTTTAGCAGCTTTTTTATTTAAAGAGAAAGTCGCCGAAACAGTATTCACCCCAGATATTTATTCCTGTTTCGCAGCTTTAAAAAAGTTTTGCCCGTGCCACAGACTGTGTTACACGAAATCCAGTGGAGAAGCCGACATTATAATTCAGATATGCCTGTCATATCGGCATTTGGTCAAATATTCAATAAGATCTTAAAGTTTTCAGCGAACTTATGAATTCGCTCTGGAATAAATCTCAAGTGTGGATGCTTCTGAGACTTGGTGACTCATTCACGTCGAATAAAGACGACATGCAAAATATTGAACAGCGACGTATGTGTGTGTGCGTGTGTGTGCGCGCGTTCTATTCTTTATCATATATGCCGCGAGTACGCACAAGGAACAGATGGCACCGTCATTTCGAAAACATACCTAAATGAATTTTTCTTGAAGCTTTTAAAATAAGTATTTTCGTATCACGTAAGTCATATTAATAATTTATTCACTAGGGGACACTGAATATCATGTTGTAGATACAGTAATTTCAAAATCAATTACGGTATTGTTTACTGTTTGTATTACAGTTCTCAAAGATTCTACCAAAGTTCACCCTCCGTTATTTGGTAAGTAATTTCGAAGAAATTAAAATATTTATAATTCGAGGTATAGCAGTTATGATTATCAAATCGGTATTTGCATATTGTGAGAATAAATAAGTACACTGTAGGTACTATACAGGAAAGTAGTATTCTTTACCTACAAGTGTTAATTTTTTTCTCCACAGATTCGATGTAAATACCTTGATACTGAAAATAAGAACACATATAAAATTTTAACTTTCTATTATAAGTAAACTTGGTTTAAATAATCTAGTAGAGCTTTTCCGATAACTGGAATAGTATCTTGTAATTACTATACTTCTTCAAATAAAGAATGTAGACCCGTATTTTTATATTAAGAGATATTTTTGTTGATATTGTTTGACACTTTGTCTGAGAGGCGATCTACAAATATTTGTATCTGATCAGATTATAAAACTAATGTCTAGATTGCAAATTTTTGTTTATTATGATTACTAGTTTCGGCTCATTTCTGAGTCATTGTCAAATCATATTGATCAGTCCGGTAAACAGTTCTAAAGGGCAATGTAATCATCCAAAACATGATTAGTTTTACCGGGTGATCAAAAAGTCTGTAAACATTGTAAAAATTTGAAAACTTAATAAATCACGGAATAATGTAGATAGAGAGGTAAAAATTGACACATATGCTTGGAATGACTTGGTGTTTTACTAGAACAAAAAGAAAAAGTATTGCTAGACGCGTGAAAGATCTCTTGCGCGGGTCGTTTGGTGATGATCGTGTGCTCAGCCGCCACTTTCGCCATGTTTGGCCTCCTAGGTCCCCAGACCTCAGTCCGTGCGATTATTGGCTCTGGGGTTACCTGAAGTCGCAAGTGTATCGTGATCGACCGACATCATAACTCCGGACATGCTTTACAGTGCTGTTCAAAAGATTATTCCTCGACTACAGCATTTGTTAAGGAATGATGGTGAACATATTGAGCATTTCCTCTAAAGAACATCTATGGTTTGTCTTCTACACCGACATCTACATGGGATACTCTGCAAATCACATTTAAGTGCCTGGCAGAGGGTTCATCGAACCACCATTATGCTATTTATCTCCCATTCCATTCTCGAATAGCGCGCGGGAAGAAAGAACACCTGATTCTCTCTGTTCGAGCTCTGATTTCTCGTATTTTATTCTGATGATCATTTGTACCTATGTAAGTGGGAGTCAACAATGTATTTTCGCATTCGGAGGAAAATGTTGGCGATTTGAGTTTCGTAAGTAGCCCACGCCGCAGCGATACGCGCCGTTGTTGTAATGATTCTCATCCCAGATCCTGTATCATTTCCGTAACGCTGTCTCCCCTGTATCGTGACAATACAAAACGAGCTGCCCTTCTTTGGACTCTTTGGATGTCCTCCGTCAAACCCACCTGATAAGAATCCCACACTGGGCTGCAATACTCCAAAAAATGGACGGACAAGCGTACTGTATGCAGTTTCTTTTGTAGTTCTGTTGCATCTTTTAAAGGTTCTGCCAATAAATCGTAGTCTTAATTTGTTATGCTAATTATTGCTTTTCTGATCAGATGAAGCGTCATGTGTAGGAGATTTTCTTTTTTTTTTTTTTTTTTTTTGTTTGTTCACAGTCAGGGTATGTCCTCCTATAACATAGTGGAGGCCCACCAAAATCCGTTAAATACACTTCTGATGGCCCCCTTGTGAGCTTGGTCTTTGAATATGTGCAGGTTGAGGTACGCCTCCGCTTTGGCTGCCAGAAACACTAATCGAGCAAATGGTTTGCCGGTCCGTAGGTGCTATCCCGGTGCCGGCATAACACGGGTCTCGCTCCATAGTCCTCGTCTAGCGCCTACAATCACGTACGTCGGAAACCTGTTGATACGGATCACCGGAGTACAAATTACAGCTCTGCTACTGTATATAGTTAACGCGATACTTCGTCTGTTCCTGTGGCTACCCCACAACTTCTGTCATATCAGCGTGTGCAGTGTTATACATATATTTACCCACGTTATTTGGATTTTTTCTGAGGTCTGTGACTGTATTATAAACTTTTTTTGGGATAATTAATGCTGCAGCAGTCACTGTTTACTAATATTTTTATTGGCACGATGCGTTTCGACCGCACGCTACCATCATCGGGTGCATTTTTACAGTTACTGGTACATTATGATTATGTTTTGTGTCGTGGATGCCAGTGAGGTTATATTTGGACATTTTAACCCGTTCAGGATGGGTATCTATTTTTAGTATTATGTTTCTTCATTATAGTTTTTGGATTATTGTAGTGTTGTATTTACTTACAGTTTTGATACTCTTGTTGTCTGGCACACACAACACAAGAACACAGTTACTTATACACTTACAGCACATGTGGACATTTTGTATTTGAAGGTTACTATACAAAGATCCTTAAAAGCTAAGAGAAACTACTTACATCAGTATTTACAGTGAATGTGCCATAAAAAGTGCATATGTAGCTGCATGTGTTGAAACAGAAGTTGCTACATTTTAAAGAGTTAATCAATCAGTGTTACATTGTTAATTTTAGTTTTATTCATTTTATATTTTAATGAAAAATACATTCAATACTGGAGAAATTTTTTTTGAAGAAATTTCTCCAGTATTGAATGTATTTTTCATTAAAATATAAAATGAATAAAACTAAAATTAATAATGTAACACTGATTGATTAACTCTTTAAAATGTAGCAACTTCTGTTTCAACACATGCAGCTACATATGCACTTTTTATGGCACATTCACTGTAAATACTGATTTAAGTAGTTTATCTTAGCTTTTAAGGATCTTTCTACAGCAATCTTCAAATACAAAATGTCCACATGTGCTGTAAGTGTATATGTAACTGTGTTCTTGTGTTGTGTGTGCCAGGCAACAAGATTATCGAAACTGTAAGTAAATACAACACTACAATAATCCAAAAACTATAATGATGAAACATAATACTAAAAATAGCTATATCTTCCTGAACAGGTTACAATGTCCAAACATAACCTCACTGTCATCCACAACACAAAACATAATAAGCCAATAATGTACCAGTAACTGTAAAAATGCAACCGATGATGGCAGCATGCGGCCGAAATGTGTCGTGCCAATAAAAATATCAGTAAACAGTGACTGCTGCAGCATTAATTATTCCAAAAAAGGTGTGCAGTGTTAGCCAGCGAGGTACTAGTCTTCTGTAGTGTGAGATTATTGCCCAATAGAAATACTGGTAATTAATAGCATTTGATAATTAAACAGTATAAAGTTCACTGCAAACATTGACCATGCCATTGCACTAAATGTTACGCAATTTTATTCTTATTAATTATGGTAGCAATGTATGTACGCAGTTGGGTGACAACATTTATAGTTAGGCCAAAGGTAGAAATTCTCGACGTTGAGATTTGCTGTCTGCTTGTAGCTGAGGGGAGGCCGACATTGGTGGCTTCTCCCAGCTTAGGATTTTCTAGTTTCGTTTCCGGTGAGGGGAGAGAGGGACAATGGTGAGTGCCAGGTGCAGTGCAGTGCTGTGCACAGCATTAAATAAAATATTCTAATACTACTTGCATTTGAAGTAATACGATGCAGTTAGGAACCTTTAAGGCCGTCATTACAAAATAGCCTGTTGACAAATAAACAATAAATTAGCTGATATAGTCACATCTGGCGTAATATGTTTAATTGACAATGAAAAGTAATAAATTACCAATGAATACAATTACACAACTAGCATGGCAATGTTTGTTTATAAAAATAATATATTAACTATTTCTCATTTTATTTTCAATTAATCTTGTGTATTTTATCTCGAAGTATTCAGTTAAATCACTTATCTGTGACATAAGAAATTGCATGATTATGATAAGTAGTACAAAGGATGTTTATACCAATATAAAAACCTAAGAAGACATTTATTTAATGTGTAGTGTAATTATTTTGATTTTAAGTAAAGTTTTAGGAATGTATTGGCTGAGCGCTGCTCGTTGGAAGTCGGTTAGAACAGCTCACATGGGGAAGTTGATGACGTAGGGGAAAAAACCCGGCGGTGGAGCTTTTGGAGCGTGCGTGCGCGAGGGCAGGAAGTGATGAGGCGGGAGCAAGTGGTGTAGCTGGCCGGGCGGCGTCGCTCTACGGCAGACAGCATGTGGATCTCCAGGTGGAGACTATCGATTTTGTGTGGCAAATGCCAAGTGTGGTTGCTCGTCGTAGACTGCACCAAGTTGTATCGAGTGTTACTGTATGTTGTGAATATTTAGCCAGTGGAATAAGGTGTGCATCGCACTGAATTAAAGTGACTGTGTTTTGTTAATGTAACATGTGTCGTCGCATAGACATGAACATAGTTGGTGTTTGAGACAGGCACATGGTGTGAAAACAATTTGCGACAAATATTCATTTTGTCTGGGGGCTCACGAGCTATAACCTTATTTGATAAATGTGCCGACGTACAGACGTATCAGCCACAGGGTTCTAATATTGTGAAATAATCAACATAAAGTGAACTTTCGCCTGTTTTCAAAAATAGTAGTTAGTACACCCTTTTCTCTCATGAACTTGACTTTATTATGAATTTTTTTGTTAATCATATGCAGGGTAGGAAAGATGCGAACGTGTGATATCTTCCCCTAGAAAACGAGTCAAACAGTAGCAATCACAGATCCAGTGTTTTTGCACGTTTAGGAATTTGGTTCGCAGTTGGTGGTTGTGAGTTTTAAAAATTAATCTTTCCCTATTTTAAACTCTCATCCCGACCGTCACCCTCGCAGTAGGGTGCTAGATTCATTTTCAGAATCCACCTGGAAGAGCCCAGGGCCGGTAAATTTTCGGCTTGGCACCATATCCAGGAATCAGAGTTGGCTGCTCGGAACCGGCGGCCTGCGCATGCGTGTTAACCTCATTGGACAGCAAGTGCTACGCTTTCGGAGTTGGGCTATCGGCGGCGGCGCTGTTCCACTCTGGCGGCTTTATAACGTCGGACCCGCGGCCACAATTGAGTTTTCCTGCGACCACCGCGGCATCTCCCGGGAGACAGGCGAGCCGGGAGGGAGGGAGCCCCATTGGCTGACGTCGGCTGCGCAGCGCCACAGCGACAAAATGTCGCCTGAACCCGCAGCTGTAAAACTTGTAGGGTGGAGAACTGGTGCGGCCAATACCGCGCCGCGACAACAGCTTACCAACTTCGGCGGAGGGACTCTCTTTCCAACTCAAAGACAATATTGAAATACAGATTAGACTACATTAGATTGTTAGAGTACACCTGGTCGCTGTATCTTACAGTTTGATTTAACGTAATGCATATATTGTCTTAAATTTGTTGATTTCACATATTTTCATTTCTTGTATGCTATACATATTTTTTTTGTAACGTCATTACCTATATTGAATCATTTAGTGTAAACCTGTACTGTATGTGTAAACCCGCATAAATGCACGGATATTCTTATGCTGTAAGTTGGCAATGCGCCAGAGAAAATGTTGAGCCTGTTGTAAAGACTGTCTTTGGTACAGAAGTAGTAGCTGTGAGTGTCGCGCTGCTGAAGCAGTCGCGGAGCGGACTCGCCAAAGTAAACACATAAATGTTTTGTTGGTGGTGCAGAGGCACGGTAGGCGCAGCGTGGCACGAGTTTAATGCAATTGCAATAAGCCTGAGAGGCGTACTGTTTAATTTATTGGAGGAAGTTCGAAACAAGTTTATTTATACTCGAAAGTGAACAGAGTAATGTTTCTTCATGTGTGCAAGAAAAGTAATTGTTTGGTTATCAAGTCTATTGTCACCGAGTGTGATCGTTGTTGTAATTACGGAGATTAGAAGGTGTATCGAGGTGATATCAATGCATGGAGATTTCAGCCAGACGAGCTGAACAAAGAGTTGTCGATAAAAATATTTTTGAACCAGCAGTAAGAATACCTATTGTAATCATATCTGTCTTGTATGGACTTCACGACAAAGACGACGAAAACAGATGAGTACTTTTGTAACATTTTATTTTGTATGTATGTAATCGTAGTGTCAACCCAATCAGAATTTTGGTTCAATTATATAAGACATATTTTGAAACCAGTCTTAATTTTGTAAGTAGTTGTAGTCACCCCATTACCACCATTATTAGAATTACGTTGATTATGCAAACCTGTACATTGACTAACAAGTTCAATCATTTTTCAAAGTAATTACGATCAGTTTTAAAGAAATTGCTAGAGTAAAAGAGTTGCTAAACGTGTTACAACACAGAGACTAGTAATTAAAGTGCAGTGCTGTTCTAAGTTTTGCAATCAATTTTTAAGCCAAAGATTTTAACTTGCAAGAGAGTTTGCACGTAAAGTTGGTTTCATTTATAGAGAAAGTAACCAGGCTAACAGTAGTCAAAGTATTATAGCTGATCAGACTAGACTTGACGAAAGTAATTTTTATGAAATACGTTAAATGCCAGACTCTGCTCAGCCAGTTACATGTGTACGCTACCCAGGCCCTAGAACCAATTTACCAAAAAATAGTTCATGCAAAGTCTTATAACGAAGTTGAATGCTTTAAACAATATTATCAAATTTATTGGGAACTTTGACTGTAGTAATTGTGAAGCTCATTGCACCACACAGTTTCACAGTACTCAGCTATTATCATTGCAATCGGATTCTATCAGCTATTACGATTTTGATTATAACATGAACACGCCATCACCACTACATGAATTCTGACACATTTATAAGTGAAGCTGTGCTGTTCGTGAATCGTAAGAGGTGCTGGTTGGAGGCTATAGTCAATGCTAAGTCTGATAGGGCCAAAATTAATTAAATATCACAGTGACTGTTTTAAGTTAATTAATATCAATTTTGTATATTTTTATTCCTTTTTTAATTTTAACTTTCACTGCGAAAGTGTTATTGCGACCTCCAACTGGCATCTTCTTACAAGATTAATACTTGTTCCATAGATCACATATATGACATTTCGTAATGATGTGGAACGTCTATTAAATGTTGTCTACACTTGACAATCAATATTTTAAGGACTTTTTATTAAATTTTTTTTTATTTTTTATTTTTTTTAATTTTTATCTAAAAATTCATCTGCATTGTAGAAGGAGTTGCCATACAGAAATTCTTTTAATTTTTTTTAAATACTAGTTGGCTATCTGTCAGACGTTTGATGCTACTTGGTAAGTGACCAAACACTTTTGTGGCAGCATAATTCACCCCTTTCTGATCCACAGTTAGATTTAACCTTGAGTAGAGAATATCCTCCTTTCTCCTAGTGTTGTAGCTAAGCACACTGTTATTACTTTTCAGTTGGCTCGGATTGTTAATAACAAACTTCATAAGTGATGTATCGTGAAGCTACAGTGAGTATCCCTAGATCCCTAAATAAATGTCTGCAGGATGCTCTTGGGTGGGCTCCAGCAATTACACGCTTTTGTGCAATGAATACTTTTTTACTCAATGTTGAATTGCCCCAGAATATGATCCCATATGAAGGCAATGAATGAAAATAGGCTAATTTACTGAGATGTATATCACCAAATTTTGCAATGACTCTGATAGAGTAGTGTGTTTTACGGCCCACTTTCCAACTAAATTGTTGTTGTTGTCTTCAGTCCGGAGACCTCTTTGATGCACCTCTCCACCCTATTCTATTCTGAGCAAGCCTCTTCATCTCCACATAAGAACTGCAACCCACATCCATCTAAATCTGTTTACTATATCCGTCTCCCTTTGTGTCTGCAACCCACATCCATCGAAATCTGTTTACTATATTGGTCTCCCTTTGCGATTTTTTCCCCACACACTTCCCTCTAATACTAAGTTTACGATTCCTTAATGTCTAATAATGTGGCCTTCCAATCGATGCCTTCTTTTAATCAAGGTATGCCAGCAATTCCTTTTCTCCCCAATTCTGCTATGCACCTCTTCATTAGTTACGCGATCTACCCACCTAACCTTCAGCATTCTTCTTTAGCACCACATTTCAAAAGTCTCTATCCTCTTCCTGTCCACAATGTTTATCGTCCATAATGAAACTTTGCAGCGGAGTGTGCGCTGATATGAAACTTCCTGGCAGATTAAAAATGGTGCCGGAACCGGGACTCGATCCTGAGACCTTTACCTTTTCGCGGGTAAGCGCTCTACCGACTGAGCTATCCCGACACGACTCACGATGCCGCCTCACAACTTTACTTCCGCCAGTACCTCGCCTCCTACTTTCCAAACTTCACAGAAGCTCTGCAGCGAAACATGCAAGACTAGCACTCCTGGAAGAAAGTATATGGTGGAGACATGGCTTAGCCACAGCCTAAGGGATGTTTTCAGAATAAAACTTTCACTCTGCAGCGCAGTGTGCGCTGATATGAAACTTCCTGGCAGATTTTTTATCGTCCATGTTTCGCTCCCATAGAAGGCCACACTCCACACAAATGCCTTCAGAAAGGACTTCCATACACTTAACTTAATATTCGATGTTAACAAATTTCTCTTTTTCAAGGACGTTTTTCTACCCATTGCCATTCTGCATTTTATATCCTCTGTACTACGACCATAATTTGTTATTTTACTGCTCCTTTATTGTTTCGTTACCTAATCTAATCCCTTCAGCATCGCCCGATTTTCTTAGACTGCAATCCATTACCCTCGTTTTGCTTTTGTTAATGTTAATTTTATACGTACCTTCAACACACTGTCCATTCCGTTCAACTGCTCTTCCAGGTCTTTTGCTGTCTCTGGCAGAACTTTAATTCCTTCTCCAAATTTGTCCTTGCTTCCCTTTATAGCTTACAAAAATGATAGAAATATAAATGTTGTTGCTGTTGTGGTCTTCAGTCCGCAGAATGGTTTGATGCAGCTCTCCAAGCTACGCTGTCCTGTGCAAGTCTCTTCATCTGAGAATACAAACGGCATCCTGCATTCTTTTGAATCTGCTTACTGTATTCGTCGCTCGGTATCCCTCTACGATTTTTTTACCCCACACACTTCCTCCTAAAGATAAATTGACAAGCATTATTGCTGTGAAAAGCGTTTTTTAATAAGAATATGTCATGAACGTAGACAAGAGAGAAACACTGGTAATTTGATGTTGTTGAATTATATCAGATGAATTTTCTTCAAAGGCAGGGAGCCGAGATCGTAAAATAGTTATTTATTTTATGACGACCGGTTTCAACGGGCTACACCATCATCTGGTCATAGGAAATTATACAAGGTGGTCATGTCACGTTATTTAAAAATGTTAAAACTTATGTACACCACAGGCCATTAAAATTGCTACACCAAGAAAAAATGCAGATGATAAACGGGTATTCATTGGACAAATATATTATACTAGAACTGACATGTGATTACATTTTCACGCAAATTTGGGTGCATAGATCCTGAGAAATCAGTACCCAGAACCACCACCTCTGGCCCTAATAACGGCCTTGATATGCCTGAGCCTTGAGTCAAACACAGATTGGATACAGGTACATATGCCCAATGCAACTTCAACACGATACCACAGTTCATCAAGAGTAGCGACTGGCGTATTGTGATGAGCCAGTTGCTAGGCCACCATTGAGGAGATGTTATCAGTTGGTGAGACATCTGGAGAAAGTGCTAGCCAAGGCAGCAGTCGAAACTTTTTTGGATCCAGAAAGGCCCATACAGGACCTGAAACTTGCGATCGTGCATTATCCTGCTGAAATGGGATCACAGGGATCGAATGGAGTGTACATCCACGGGTCGTAATACATCTGAAATGTAACGGCCGTCGATGCGAACACGAGGTGACTGAGACGTGTAACCAATGGCACCCCATACTATCACGCCAGGTGATACGCTACTACGGCGATGACGAATGCAAGCTTTCGATGTGCATTCACCGCGATGTAGCAAACGCGGATGCGACCAACATGATGCTGTAAACAGAACCTGGATTCATTCGAAAAAAAATATATATATATATATATATATATATATATATATATATATAGCCATTCGTGCACCCAGCTTCGTCATTGCGTACACCATTGCAGGCACTCCTGTGTGTGATGCAGCGTCAAGGGTAACCGCAGCTATGGTCTCCGAGCTGACAGTCCATGCTGCTGCAAACGTTGTCGAACTGTTCGTGCTGGTGGTTGTTGTGTTATAAACGTCCCCATCTGTTGACTCAGGGACCGAGACGTGGCTGCATGATACATTACAGCCATGCTGATAAGATGCCTGTCACCTCGACTGATAGTGATACGAGGCCGTTGGGATCCAGCATAGCGTTGTGTATTGCCGTACTGAACCCACCGATTCCTTATTCTGCTAACAGTCACTGGATCGCGACCAACGCGAGCAGCAATGTCGCGATACGATAAACCACAATCGTGATAGGCTACAATGCGAGGTTTATCAAAAGGTAACCATTTGCGTATCACAGCATCTTTTTCCAGTGGGTTATGGCCGAGGGGACTGAACCGCTCCAGTCACAGTCTGCATGGCCACTACGGTCGGGGGTTCGAATTCCCCATCGGGCATGGATATTTGTGCCGTCCTTAGTATTAGCTAGTTCATAAGTAGTTTGTAAGTTTAGGGACTGATGACCCCGTAGTTAAGTCCCATAAGCTTAACAGACATTTGATTTCCTGTCGGTTAAACTTCGCTTCTGTAACACGTCAACTTCGTGATGTAGAAACTTTTTATGGTCAGGAGTGTAGGTTCGAAAATATGAAATTGAAAGTAGGAACCTGACAACCGTCCTTATACGTCGATGAAGAGACTTGTACAGGAGAGAGTAACCTGGAGAGCTTTGTCAAACCAGAGTGAAGACCACAACAACAACAACAATACCGCGGTGGTGAAGTACAGAAGTCATGGTGAATTGATGCAGTACGAAATAACAAGGTTGGTCTTGGAATGAATTGCAAGAGGGATAAACCGCAATCGCGATCGGCTACAATGCGAGCTTTATCAAAGGCTACCCATTTGCGTATCACAGCATCTTTTTCCTGTCGGTTAAACTTCGCGTCTGTAGCACGTCAACTTTGTGATGTAGAAATTTTTTTATGGTCAAGAGTGTAAGTTCGAAAATATAAAATTAAATGTAGGCACCTGACAACCGTCCTTATTCGTTGATGAAGAGACTTGAACAGGAGAGAGTAACCTGGAGAGCTTTGTCAAACCAGAGTGAAGACCACAACAACAGCAACAATACCGCGGTGGTGAACTACGGAAGCCACGGTGAATCAATGAAGTACGAAATAACAAGGTTGGTCTTGGAATGAATTGCAAGAGGGAGGCAGCGGCGCTCTCAGCCACTGTGCAGGCAAATTAGGCAAATGGCGTGCCAGCGGCCGGTAAGAGGGCCAGCAAGAGCTCGTTATCAGCGGGTAGGCAGTCGGCAGCGGCAGCTAATGAGGGAGGACGGGCTCCGCGACTAGCTGGGCTGGGCTGGGCTGGGCGCGCCGCGGTATTCCGGGCGTGTCGCGGCTGGCGGTAGGCGGGTCACGCACAGTGTCCTCTGGGCGCCGGGACACGCCCCCTCCACTTGTTTACGTCCGCCTGCGCCACGCGCCACGTTTCCAGCAGGCGGGCGAGCGGAGCGGGGCGCGGCTGCGGTGGAGTACCGCCAATTCATTGACGAATCCAACTCCCTTTCATAAAATACCCGCCGTCGCCCGTGTACATATTTATTCCAGTGGTAACTTAGTCTCTTTTCTCTCTCTCTATGCACCATCCCTTTTCATCTCTCTATCCATCTTCTCTTTCTCTCTCTGTTCATCTTCTCCCCCACCCCCCCGCCTTCGCCCTGTTCATCTCCTTTCACTTTATATACATGTGGCGTCTGTTCCGAAAGGACAGACGTCACTTCTGATGCTGCAGTTGTTATTACTTAATATTCACAGAATATACGACATCAACTGCGATTGGGCAAAGCTGAAAATGTGTACCCAGTCGGGATTCGAACCCGGGTCTCCTGCTTTCTAGGCAGTGGCGCTGACTCCTACACCACTGGGGACACAGTGATCACCGCACCTGCAACGACTACCTTAGCACGCCTCCCGTCAGATAAAAATTCCCAGCTTCGCCCTGCCCACAGTACTCAAACTCGTAGTTATGAAACTAATTCCCGTAAGAGTAAGGGCTTCAAACTTGCCCACCCCTCCCCACTATCAGGCGAAGCTGGGAAATTGTATCTGAGGAGAGGCGTGCTTAGGTAGTCGTTGCAGGTGCGGTGATCACTGTGTCCCCAGTAGTGTAGGGGTCAGCGCAACTGCCTAGAAAGCAGGAGACCCGGGTTCGAATCCCGGCTGGGTACACATTTTCAGCTTTGCCCAATCGCAGTTGATGTATATTCTGTGAATCCTGTCACTTTTCTGCTACCATTTCCCTTCTCTCATTCTCCTCCTGTCCGTCTTCTGCCTCTCCTCTCCGTCCGTCTCCTCCTCCACCTACTCATCTCCTTCCTATACAGGGCGAGTCACCTAACATTACCGCTGGATGTGTTTCGTAAACCACATCAAATACTGACGAACCGATTCCACAGACCAAACGTGAGAAGAGGGGTTTGTATAATTGGTTAATACAAACCATAAAAAAATGCACGGAACTATGTTTATAAACACAAACCTACGTTTTTTTAATGGAACCTCGATAGTTTTGTTAGCACATCTGAATATATAAACAAACACGTAATCAATACCGTTTGTTGCGTTGTATAATATTTCACTATGTTTTGCAACATTATTCTCCTAGGGCGTCATGGTAGAAATAAATAGTCGATAAGTACAATTTTCACTTCTTCTTTAATCTGACTCAAACTTCTCCACCAAAAAATACTAATTCAATACATCAGAACTTAGCTGGTAGTACTTCCATTCTCAAAACTCAAATTGACATGGATTCCAGAGCACTTGACAAACGACTCAAACTCGAACTCCCCCACGCAAGGCGGTGAGGCAAATATATAACATCGGCAATAATGACGTTACATTAACCATTGTTCATAACAATTGAATATAGTAATTTACAATGAACAAACACAACAGTAAAACATTTCATGTATACAAAAATAATCACAATATAAAATGAAAACTATGCATACAATAATTTTAGATGGCACATATATTTTTAAGACGAAATTTCCGATCTTTCTGTTAACAACGAAGTGCGATTTTAAATGTCAATTAATTTGTTAACGAGTACATCACACATGTTCCTAACATATATTGAGCTATCAATTATCATGGAAATTCTCAAAATAGGTTCAAAATCTCAAGTGAGTCAATATAAACAAAGAAATACAATATTCAAATCTCGAGTACATCTTTAATTACACAATTAGCTGGTCTACACAAATTGTTGATAAGCCTAACATATATACAATGCTATTTACTTTCATGTCTTTATGTTTTACAAAAGTTTTTACCATTCGTCTATTTATTGAAATAACATACAATGACGCAACTATTGTTTATAGAACTGTCTCGAAAGAAAATCTATGAATCTCTTAATTAATGAAATCTATCACTTGTTTTGTTCACAGTATCACTGAGACACTGTCCTACACTGATTCCTAGGCTGGCTATTACGTTTTTAACTTCACACGCAACATATTTCACAACCTAACCACACGATTCCGGATCCGAAGCAGACGGTATCGTAGGATGACATTGAGATGAGAGGACCAGGCAGACGGTATCATACAATAACATTGAGATGAGGGGGCCAGCAGTATCATTACAGTTGTAAAATGTTCATTACATCCGGAAATATTGTAACATAAAGTTGACGCTTGAGTACCACTTCTCCGCTGTTCGATCGCGTGTATCGGAGAGCACCGAATTAAATAGGGATCCAAAGGGAACGGCGATGTACCTTAGGTACAGAAGAGACTAGAACAGCACATTACGTCCACATGCTAACACCTTTATTGGTCTTTTTCACTGACTCATCTTGCCAGACACATGTTGAAAATAATAACAGAAAACTACAAATTAGAAAATGACAGGACCAGAAGGAACACCACACAATTCATTCAGCATGTAAAGATATATAGGTCCCAGACTCAGCCACCTCCGCTCACGTGATGTAGAAAAAAATGTATGCTAATATCCCAGTAACTGAAACAATAAGTATCATACAAAGAAAACTACGACCCACAGCACCCTTCCGCTGGAATACATCACACAAATAATAAAACTTTTAGAACTAATAACAGAACAGAACTATTTCCTGTTCAATAATGAATTTTATTTACAAAGTGAAGGATTACCAATGGGCTCCCCAATTTCAGGTACTATTAGGTACTACTGGAAATATCTTTATGAACCATATAGAGCAGGTCATATTTGTGGTGTCGCACAAGTACAAAGTGCGCGCCACTTACTTTCGCCGCGCGCCGCCATGCACGCACGGCGCGGCGTTCTCACGACGACAGCCACGAGCGCCCTCTGGGACAACGCCGCTCGTGGCCACCACTGAAGGACATCGGCCACTTCGGACTGAGATAGCAACGAGTTAGGACCTTCGTAATCAGATAGGCACCAGTGAAGTCTTTGCTATTGTACAGGCACTAGGCAGGCCTATAACAACTATGTATCAACATTCTGCAGTACTATGTAAAAGTTAAGTATTGTTACATTCTGTGCAATATATCTCTTTCTAATTTACTCGAGTGTTTATAGTTTCTGGCTGCTCCCCTCCGTACCTGCATCGGCGTGCTGTCTTTGTTACTGTGTCGGTCTCGTTCCACTCGGCCACCGACACCTACGACGAGGCTGGGACACAAAAGCGGCGACGAAGTTGGGACACAAAAGTGGCGACGAGGAGTGATAGAACCTTGGACCAGCCCGCTTACAGCAGCCAGACAGCAGCAGTCGGAGCACGCAAAAATTGCTCCCTCCCACCCACCCTTATTATAAGAATTTTGGGGGAACATATTCTGTTACGTATTTTGTGGACTTTTTTGTTGCAGAGCGAGTCCTCTTTCATATTGCATTTGTGGTTTGTACTAATTTTCTTGTATGCGCGGCGCCTAATCGGTCAGCATGGCCACTACCCCGAACCCAAACTTAATGGAAATTATTCAGTTACAGACGGCGCAAATTACCCAGCTACTCCAGGCGGTGGCCCAGCTCACAGCGCAAGCAGCTAACCAACAACAACAGCCGCCGCTTCAGCAGCCCACACCTGCCGCCGCAACGCTTCCGACGTTTCGCCAGTACAACGAACGTGAGGAAGAATGGAGCGACTACTTCGCACAGTTTCAAGAACTCATCGCGGCTCATCAAATTACAGGTCAGAAAGTGAAGAATCTGTTATTATCTGTAGTGGGCCCCCAGACCTTCGTATTATTGCAAAAACTATTCCCTCACGCATCTCCTCGTGATGTAGACTTTGAACAAATTGTAGATGCACTGAATGCTCATTATGAGAGAAAAGTTCTTGTAGCCGCTGCACGGTACCGATTTTTCAGACTTAAAAAATTACCGCAGCAATCACACCAAGAGTGGATTACGGAATTGAAGGGCTTAACCCGCCAATGTAAATTTACTTGCTCTTGTGGACTTTCGTATAGTGACGTGATGTTGAGGGATGCGATTACGCAGAACATTCAGGACCCCAGGATTAGGGCAGCAATTCTGAAACAGTCTGACCCCTCATTAGACAGTGTACTGCAGCTTATAGAAGCGCATGATACTTTTGACTTAGCAGACGTAGAAATGCAAAGCCATAGTGTAAATTCAGTGCGCCGCAACGGACGCTTTCCTAGCCGTAGTTCTCAGTGTAGCACTAGTGGTTGTTACAATAGTACAGGCCGTGCTGAACAGACAGTGAACAGTAGCCAGTGTAAAAGTGCGACGCAAAGGTCACCCCGTCGTATTAGAAACAGTGATTTGAATAACGGACGCCAACGTTCATTTCAGAAACATGTACGTAAATCTTGCCCTCAGTGTGTGTCTCGCCACAAGCGTGCTCATTGCCCTAGTCGCAAAGCAACCTGTTATCAATGTGGCAAATCAGGACATGTACAGTCTGTGTGTATGCAAATTAAAAACTCAAAGGATGGTACCGTTAGAAACAGTGCTTCGCAGAGTGCGAGAACAGTTCATTCTGTAAATGTTATACGGGCTGTGGAATTGAACAGTGCTTTCCTTGGCTCTCAATTGCAAGAAAGTAGTTCTGCGCCTATGGCAAAACTATATAGTGCACCACGTAGCAAGCGCCGACGAGCGCGTAAAACAGTGCAACGGAAAAGGGTTCGGGACAAGCAAAATAACTATGAACAGTGCATTCCTGTAGTGAATATAGTGCCTTCTGCAACTGCTCCTTGTAATAGTGCCCAGTACTGTGTAGCTAGTGACAGTAGACACCAAGTAGCTACTCAAAAGTGTAGTGCAGTAGTTAGTACATCTGGAGTAGCTTCGCATTGCGCGGACGCCGATCCGGCGGTAGTGTCATCTAGTGACAGTGTGGTTAATCCGCTGCGTGCCGAGTCTGCGCCGCTTACTTCACTACGCGGCCCGCGCAGACGCAGCAAACAAACCGTAGCAGACGTTGCCCACATTCGCGCACCTGTCGAGCGCCACAAGCAAAAACTGTTTGTGACTCTCTTCATAGAAAATAAGACGGTGCAATTTCAGCTTGATACTGGTTCCGCTGTTACCTTAATAAATAGAGATACTTATGAACTTCTGGGTTCGCCAAAATTGTCGCCGTCACAGCAAGTGTTAACAGCGTACACAGGTCAAAATATTCCCATGCTAGGAACGTGTAGCCTGCCTGCCTCTTTTCAAGGTGTAACGAAAACAGTTGCTTTTGTAGTTCTTCAGGCCAAATCGACACAGAACATTTTTGGACTAGATGCTTTTGACTTGTTTGGTTTATCAATTCAAAGAGATGTGCTTCAAATTTCGTCAATAGTGCCTCAGGATAAAATCAATGCATTGTGTGACAAATATAGTGACTTGTTTTCGCCGGAACTAGGTTGTGCAAAAGACTTCGTGGCACATGTAACTTTAAAAGAATCTGCAGTTCCAAAATTTCGTAAAGCTAGACCAGTGCCTATCGCCTTGCGTGATACAGTTGCCGAAGAACTTAAACGTTGGCAAGATAGTGGGGTGATTTCTCCTGTTTCTGCGAGTCAGTGGGCCTCGCCTATAGTAATTATACCCAAGCCGTCAGGAAAACTTCGTCTCTGTGCGGACTTCAAATCAACAGTGAACAGTCAAACAATTGTCGACACTTATCCCCTGCCCAGACCTAAGGAACTGATGGACAAATTAGGACAGTCTCGTTTCTTTTCTAAGATTGATTTAGCAGATGCATACTTACAGATTCCGCTTGATGACGAGTCAAAAAAAATTTTTCGTCTTTAATACTCACATGGGCCTTTTTCAATTTCAACGCCTACCCTTTGGCAGTTCTTCCGCCCCCGCTATTTTTCAGCGCTTTTTGGAACAGCTGACAGTTTCTGTACCGTGTTGCTCGAACTACTTAGATGATATTGTGGTATCCGGACGTACAGTTGAAGAACATTTAGCAAACCTGGAGTGCCTTTTCAAAGTGTTGACTGCAGCAGGTCTACGTTGTAATAAAGCAAAGTGTTCGTTTTTTCAAACTGAAATAGAGTACCTGGGCCATGTGATTAATGCCCAAGGAATTCATCCCTTACAGTCACATCTTCGAGCAATCAAAGACTTGCCTCCTCCTAAGAATGTGCATGAATTGCAAGCAGTGATGGGAAAGCTTAACTATTATTTTAGATCTATTCCCAATGCCTCTCAGATTGCAGCTCCACTGCATCACTTACGTAGGAAGAATGTTCCTTTTGTGTGGTCTAAAGATTGCCAAGTTGCCTTTACCAACTTAAAGTGTGCACTACTCAGTGATGCATGTTTGATTCCCTTTGAACTCTCGTCGGGTTGCATAGGAAACAGCTGCGGATGCAGACCTAAGTGTGGTAGCACGTTTCGTTCGCTCAGGTTGGCCTGCCAGAGCCAAAGACATTGATCGGCCTCTGGTTCGACGTTATTTTGCACAACGTCATGCATTGTCTTTAAGTCAGGGTGTACTGTTGTTGCATACCGACAACGACCAAGCAAGAGTGATTGTTCCTCGTTCCCTGCAACGGGAAGTGTTACGCCTCCTGCATCAAGGACATTGGGGTATTGTTAGGACAAAGCAACTGGCCAGACGTCATTGTACCTGGGTTGGTATGGACTCACAGATAGAGAGCATGGCATCACAGTGTACAGTTTGTGCGGAGCATCAGGCGGCTCCTCCGCAACGTTTCTCAGACTGGCCACGCCCCAAGGGACCATGGCAACGTTTACATATTGACTTTGCCGGACCTTTCTGGAATACGCGCTGGTTAATTGTTGTAGACGCTTTCAGCAAGTTTCCTTTTGTGATTGCCATGAACTCAACGACAGCTTCTAGTACAATCGGTGCTTTAACATCAGTGTTTTGCATCGAAGGCTTGCCTGAAACTATCGTCAGTGACAATGGACCTCAGTTTGTTAGTGCGGAATTTCAACAGTTTTGTCGTGTGAATGGCATTCAGCATATCACCACCGCACCTTTTCACCCTCAGTCCAATGGTGAAGCAGAACGTTTCGTTCGAACATTCAAGTCTCACATGGAGAAGATGAAAGGTCAGCACTCCAGGCAGCAAGCTCTTCAAATTTTCCTGTCTACGTATCGGTGCATGCCACGTGACGGCCCGTCTCCTGCCGAGCTGCTACACGGCCGCCGACACCGCACTCTCCTTCACCTGCTGCAGCCTCCCACGCAATGAGTCGGTTCGTATGGCGCTACGCGTTTTCAGGTTTCCACGCCGGTGCTGTACAGGGTGTTTGCTGGAAACAAGAAGAAACTATGGATGCCGGGCATCATTCAGCGCATGCTCGATCGCAATATGTATGTTGTACGTTCTTCCACAGGGTCGGAGCTGCGGCGCCACGCAAACCAATTGCGCTTGCACAGGCCGCGCGATCCTGTCTCCGGTTTCTTGATTCCAGACCCAGTTCACCGCCAGGGAGCACAAACACATCGTTCGTCAACGGGTCCAGCGTCCCCGGACTACGAGATCGTCCCGATGGAGATCGACGCGACGCCGCCGCTGTCGCCGCCGCAGATGACAGCGTCACCGAGAGGGACTCCGGGACCGTGCGTGCCGCCGCCGCCTGGGCCACGCACCTCAGAAGAAGATGACCTGCTCCCTCTGGGCGGGGGGTGCGCCCTTCCCCAGGTTTCAGTGGGTTCCCTGGAGGATCGCAAGGCGGATGCCGGGGCGCGGACGGCGTCTCGATCCCAGCCTCAGCTACGACGTCCGTCCCACCAGTAACGCCCCCGCCCAGGCCCTCCTCCCAGTGCCGTCGCCGTGGCCCTCAGTCCTACGCCACGACGGCGCGGCGGTTTGGGGGGGGAGGGGTGTGGTGTCGCACAAGTACAAAGTGCACGCCACTTACTTTCGCTGCGCGCCGCCATGCACGCACGGCGCGGCGTTCTCACGACGACAGCCACGAGCGCCCTCTGGGACAACGCCGCTCGTGGCCACCACTGAAGGACATCGGCCACTTCGGACTGAGATAGCAACGAGTTAGGACCTTCGTAATCAGATAGGCACCAGTGAAGACTTTGCTATTGTACAGGCACTAGGCAGGCCTATAACAACTATGTATCAACATTCTGCAGTACTATGTAAAAGTTAAGTATTGTTACATTCTGTGCAATATATCTCTTTCTAATTTACTCGAGTGTTTATAGTTTCTGGCTGCTCCCCTCCGTACCTGCATCGGCGTGCTGTCTTTGTTACTGTGTCGGTCTCGTTCCACTCGGCCACCGACACCTACGACGAGGCTGGGACACAAAAGCGGCGACGAAGTTGGGACACAAAAATATTTAACAAACCGATACAAGATCCCAAACAGATACAAGATTCTAAACTGGGTTAGTTATAAGGGTAACATCTTATGCTTCACTCAACCAAGCTCTAAAACAGAACAGTTGTATACTGACATAAATTCTGTTCATGCCAATACCCAATCACAATAGAAAAACATCCAGTTAAATATCTTAGATGTCACCATAAATATTCAGAACAACCAGCAGACATTTGACATATTTAGAAGACCAACAACAACAGACACAATTATACACAGCACATCTAATCACTGAGATACACAGAAACGTGCTCCATAGACTAAACACTATCCCACTAGATACAGATAACTACCAGAAAGGAATGAATACCATCGTACAAATAGCCACGAAGAATGGATACAAAGAAGCTCACACACAAGAACAACACAAAAGAAGTAAAATGAAAAAAAAAAAAAAAACAGATGGTATACAATGACCTACAATCAGGACAGCAACACACTGAAAGGTAAATTTTTTTATAGACCAAGGTAAGTTTAAAAACATAAATGCTTGTCCTGCTGAGAATGGTCTTTCCGATCATGGTGCACAGCTATTTAAAGTAAATGACATAGTTTCTCTCCATAATTCAAAACAGCCCTACAAAGTTGTGCATTCAGTTAACGATTCAACAATTAGAAATTTCAGAGAAAATCTTCAGCAGTTATATTGGAATGAGGTGTATAAGGAAGCCAATGTTAAATTAAAATACAACTTATTTCATGATACATTTGTAAGAGTATTTGAGCATTGTTTCCCCAAGAAAATAGTTAAATATAATGATAAGACACCATGCAAGAAACCATGGCTCACTAAAGGAATAAGAATATCTTGTAACCCAAAAAGGGAACTGTATCTAACAGCAAGAAAGAGTAATGACCCAGAAACAGTCAAATATTATAAAACCTACAGTGCTACATTAAGAAAAGTTATCAAAAAGTCCAGAAGCATGTGCATCGTGTCTGGGATTAGTACCTCTGATTACACAATTAAAACAATTTGGAATATTATTACCAGGGAGACAGAGCAACCAAGAACACAGGGAGACAGCATTACCATCAAAGTGAATGAAAAGTTTTCAACTAACAAGCCACAATTGGAAAACATTTTTAATAATTATTTTCAAATGTTGTGGAGAAAAGCTAGGCAGTTAATGGAACAGGCCATACCCATACAATTTGATACAATAGAAATTCCACCCACCTATCATTCCGGAATTAAGAAAATAAACTCTCTCAAGAGTAAAAGCTCATAAAGAATTGATGGTATTTCCAGCAGGGTAATAAAAGCTTGTTCTCAAGAAATATGTAGGATTCTTAGCAACATACGTAATAGTTCTCTGAAGCAGGGTGTTTTTCCTCATAGACTGAAATATGCTATTGTTAAACCACTACACAAAAAAGGGTATACATCTAATGTCAATAACTACCGCCCATCTCACTACTGACAACCTTATCCAAAAAATTTGAAAAAGTAATGTATTCAAGGGTAGTTTCACACATAGGTAAAATAAAGTTCTAACAAAATGTCAGTTTGGTTTTCAGAAAGGCTTTTCAACAGAAAATGCTATATATACTTTCACCAATGATATATTAAATGCTCTGAACAACAGGACATAACTTGTTGGGATTTTTTTTATCTCTCCAAGGCTTTTGATTGTGTAAATCATGGAATTCTTCTAGATAAACTAAAGCATTGTGGTATGAATGGGACAATGTACAAATGGTTTAAATCATACCTGACAGGAAAAGTGCAGAAATTTGACATAAGTAATTGACATAATATGCAAAAAAATAGCTGATTTTTGTTCTCAAACTGGGGAACAATAAAAAATGGGGTGCCACAAGGTTCGGTCTTGGGCCCTTTGCTGTTCTTGATATGTATTAATGACTTGCCATTATACATCCATGAAGATGCAGAGCTGGTTCTTTTTGCTGGTGATACAAGTATAGTTATCACACCTGACAGACAAGAACTAACTGAATAAATTGTAAACGACGTCTTTCAGAAAATCATTAAGTGGTTCTCAGCAAATGAGCTATCATTAAATTTGGATAAAAAAAAGTACATCCAGTTCCGTAAAGTAAATGGAATGACCATTAATAAGTATAGACTTTGATCGAAATCTGTAGCAAAGGTAGAATATTCAAAATTTTTAGGTGTATGCATTGATGAGGGGTTGAACTGAAAAAAAAAAAAAAACACATTGACGATCTGCTGAAACGTTTGAGTTCAGCTACTTTTGCTATTAGGGTAATTGAAAATTTTGGTGATATACATCTCAGTAAATTAGCTTACTATGCCTATTTTCATTCTCTGCTTTCGTATGGCGTCATTTTCTGGGGTAATTCATCATTGAGCAAAAAAAGTATTCACTGCACAAAAGCGTGTAATCAGAATAATTGCTGGAGCCCATCCATGATCATCCTGCAGACACTTATTCAAAGAGCTATGAAATTTTTTATTACCAATCCTACCGAATTCAAAAGCAATAGCAGTGTGCATAACTACAACACTAGGAGAAAGAATGATCCTCACTATTCAAATCTAGCTTTGGCACAGAAAGGGGAGAATTATGCTACCGCAAAAGTCTTTGGTCACCTACCAAACAGCATCAAAAGTCTGACAGATAGCCAATAGCATTTAAAAATAAATTAAAAGAATTTCTACAGTATAGATTAATTTTTAATAATAAATTAGTATAGTTCGAAACAAAAATAAAAAAGTATTGTGTCATGTAATATTTAGTACAAAGTAACCTGACACGTTCCACATCATTACGATGTATCGTATTCATGATCTATGGAACAAGTACTAATCTAATCTAATCACAAATACACATACAGAATATCCAACATTTAAAAAATAGAACATTTGAGACCAGATGTAAAGAACATGTACAAGCCTGGAAGAATAAAACAAGTCACTCAACGTTTGCAGAACACTTACACCAAAACCAACATAAAATCATCACGAGAAACAGAGAGATGTAAATCATAAGAATAAACAACAACAAAAAACCACTGCTGACCCTTCAAGAAAACTATCATATCCAAAAAACAATAACAGAAAAGAAACATCTCATAAATGCCAAAACCAATCTAGCAAACAATAAAATTTTGAAGCTTATTGGCCACCTAACATAAAAGTAAACACTCTGAAAGCCACCCCCAGTTCACCAACACTCAAATCACCGATGGCCACCCCCCTTCCACCACAACCCAATTGCACCTGCATTTACTCATCTGAAAAACATCTTAGACATCCTGTTCACCGAAATTAAAAATCTCTCATGCACACACACACACACACACACACACACACACACACGTTGAATTAAACTGTGTATATATTATTATTATTATTATTAATATTATTATTATTATTTGCGTACATTCCCCTTACGGAGAGCGCTAAAAACACAAAAATTCCCGTATTTTTTTTCTTTTTTTCCACAAAAACCTCTCATTCTTTCACTTTGTGCCTTCTTTTGTTCGTCTGTCGATTTTCGTCTGTTGTTTTTGTGTTGCGACTTAAAGTCAGCTTTTGGTTCCTAACTTTTTCCCTACAGGTTTTTCGGTCTTGTTTGTCTTCTATAGAGATGTTTAATGTTTTCAGGTCTTCTGTGGTTTCTTTGTACTTAGATGTGCCCAGTTTCGACGTAGAAATTATGTTGAATATTCCTTTAGTTAGTCTGTTGTCATTCATTCTAGCGATATGCATGAAACATTTTGTTCTACGTTTTCTGATATCTATCGTAATTACAAGAAATGTATTCTCAATTGCGAATAATAATCAGCATCAGCTGTACGGTGTAATGGTGACAAATGAAAATTTGTGCCGAGCCTGGACTCGCGCATGCTTCCCAGAACGACCCAAACCTTCATATGACACACAGTGTCTACTGCCCATGAGTGCTCGTACATTCTGTGATGTACTTACCGCACAGGGTGAGACTTTTCGGTACATTCGTCGCAAGCCTTGATATGACTGATTTCAGACATGCATGCTGATTATTATTCGCAATTGCGAATACATTTCTTGTATTTACATTAGCAGCTGTAATCGCCGCAGTGTCCGTTCCTTCAGACATGCATGCTTGTCTGAAGGACATTTGCTTAGTTATATCAATAAACACGGACACAGCACATCGTATGCATCGTGATTGTTTCAGAGTGTCTGTATATTCCTTCTATGGGTGTTTTTTGCCAGATATTTTTCCCAAAAACTGCACCGTGGATTTTTCTCAGACTTTTTCCATTTTTTGTTTTGTTTTTCAATCTCCTTCATTTTTGGCATTCCTTTGGTGCTCGTAGTTTCTGATGCGTAGAGAGTTTCTGGTAAGCCTACTGATTTGTAGTAAAGGAAGGAAGATCGGTGTTTAACGCCCCGTCGACAGCGTGGTCATCAGAGGCGGAGCTTACGCTCGGGTTGTTCGGGTAAGGATGGGGGAGGAAATCGGCCCTGCCCTTTGAAAGGAAGCATCCCGGAATTTGCCTGAAGTGATTTAGAAAATCAAGGAAAACCTAAATCGGAGTGGTTGGAGGTGGATTTGAACCACCATCCTCCCGAATACGAGTCCAGTGTGTTACCACTGCGCCACCTCGCTCGGTAGAGGTTTTAATACCCTTATCATGGTTTCATTAATAAAACTAGTAAAACCGCAAAATAAACCATTGTTGTTCTGCATAATTTCTCGGCTTTATATAAGAATACCAAAATAATAAGGTTGCAGTTCAGCTGTTCCACCGTCACAGAGAAAAATCCTACCAGAATTGGAACGAAAAGCGTTCAAGCAGTGCAAGCTCCAAGTACGCAAATCGTAGCTGCGCATGCGCAGTAACGCCTACTTGTTTCGCGCTTGCAAGTAGCTTCCTGGCAGCTACTTAAGCCCTTTTTAAACGATGAACGAAGTTGAACAAGGTAGATTATAGTCTACTGAAGCGCTCAGAGCGTACTAGCCCTGAACCACAAACTGAAGCAAGATCTTGTGGCAGCGTGTTTAGACGATAAACGTAATCGAACAGTAATACCCGATGTTGAAAGTGAGGTTATAAAAGTCGATTTGTTATGTAGGAAGTCATAGTTTAGTACTGGAATTGAGGAAATAACGGTAAATATTATTGACAGCCAAAGAAAACCTTGCAATCGATGTTTTTGGTCAACTTAGTGTGGTAAAGTTCTGGGAAGTGAAACAACATTTCAAAGCATTCACATCTATTTTCAAGCGAAAAAAATAAACTTATGAACACATCAAGCAATATTTATTAGAGCATAAATAGACCTTCTTTACTTTATCTACTACGATTTGCCCTCTGACATTGTTAATAACATCATGCACAACTGAATTTTTGTCTTTCATTTGGACTGACTTTAATGCTATTTAATGAAAATTGCATCATCAAATTACAATCTGATTCAAATAAACAATTGGCTTCAGTCTTTTCTGTTACGATATTACAAATCATAAACCATTTTTCGGTTTCAGAAGTACGACGTCGCTTTTCGGTGGAGAGATAAATATTTAAGTCGTCATGAAACATTTGCAACTTACCGCTAAACCAAAGTATAATAATAAACTAAAGATTAATAAGACAGATTTGCGTGCAAACCGTGTAATTGTCGTCTACAATATGAAAATCGAGTGACGGAAATAGGTTAACTTCCGATGTCAGCAGACGACCGTTCAATCAAAACAATCTTCTCGAGAAAGCTTAACGTGACGTTGACGTTAGGTGACAATCTGGTGACGGACAGTGTGAATGCCGTCATTAGAAATACATTTTGTAATACATTCTGATCAAAAACTTCGACACAACGCAAAATATACGTTAATACGAAGGAAAATGGCGGACTAACTGGAGCGGTGACTGCAAGCTGACAGCTACTAGCTCGCGCATGCGCAGTGAACCCACTAGTACCGAATTTAGAACTCGTCCTATTTCTTTATCGCTATAATTATCGCGCTTCGATACTAGCGCGCTCATACTAGTGCAGCCGTTCAAACGACTGACGGCCGCCATTAACGCAACTTGTTAGCAATCTATTACAAGTTCGTTGATCGTTTAAAACGGGCTTTAGACGAACCTCTTGGCTCTACCTGCTGCAGCGGCCCTCGGCCGTAAGCCGTCTCCCGGGAACCTTGCCCCCTCAGAATGACAATGAGCCACCCTTTTGGTACGGCCACCAGTTCGTGTCGTCAGCTCTGAACGCATATCTCACCACCTGTACCCGTCCGCCTTCGTAGCTCAGCGGTAGCGTCGCTGACTACCACGCAGGCGGCCCGGGTTAGATTCTCGGCAGGGGATGGGTGTTGTGTGTTGTCATCATCATCATCATCATCATTGGCACGTAAGCCGCCCACGCGGCGTCAAATAGACAGACTTACACTCAGGCGGCTGAACAATCCCGTAAGGGATCTCCCGGCCAAGAAAGCCATACGCTCATTTCATTCCCACCTGCTACAGGCCTCGCACAATCCAAGTAACAGAATATTTCTCTTTAACCACAAGTTATTAAAGGAAATCGATAACCTAAGAAATAAATAATTTAACAAGGGTACCTTGTCCTTTTGCACTGGAAAGCCATGTGGCAGTACTGAAATCTCTCAAGATCAGGAGTTGAGAGGGTATGGCCATTTGTCCCTTGACGTACGAACTCCTTAAAATAACTTACACTAAGGACAAGACATACACCCACGTCCGATGGAGGACGCGAACCTCTGGCGGGAACGGCGGCCCAGTCATTAATATGACGCCTTAGAACACGCGGTTATTGCGCACGGCGACGAAGGTAGACTGATGACTGATGCAGCTGGTTCCCTACTTTTCTGCCTGAGCCTTTCAAACAGGAACATGCAAGAAGCGTCTTTGAAAGTTCGGTAAGTGGTCTCTGGAAGTATAAGACACAAGAGTTACAAACAGAATACCTTTACTGACCTTCAGAGTAATCGCCATTGGCTACAATACACTTCTGACGTCGGCTGTACGGCTGAAGGAAACCGCCAGCAAACACTTCTTGTGAGCACTTTCCGAGGGCTCATTCTCTTACACTTCCTTTTCTCCTCTAAAGCGTTTAAACCAGGGCCGGCGCAAGGCACGTGCGAAACGTGCGGCCGCACGGGGCGGCACTTTCCGAGGGGCGGCAAATCTGCCACCCTCCCCTTTTTTCTTTCTTTCTTTTTCTTCCCTTGACAAACTCAAAATTCATGCCCAAGAGGGGATTCGGAAACAAACCTCGGAGGGAGCGACTGGAACCGTCGCATGGCATGACGCCTCGACTACATGTCGTCCGCCCCAGTTGAACAAGCGGAGGCAGAAGGACTAATTTCTTCTTCGTCACTATAGCAGTATCGTCGCGTTAGTTTAAGTAGTTTGTAAGTCTAGGGACTGATGACGAACGCAGTTTGGTCCCATAAGAATTACAAACATTTGAACATTTTTCCCTCAATGTGTAATGGCGGGCACTTCATCATCGCCAGCGCGGTTTGTAAAATTCACCGAACTTTTCAGATGAACCTTGTCTCTGCCGTTTTTGTACCCCGACTGGGGCTTTTTACAGCTGGTAATTTATCGAGACGGAAGCCCACACAACGCTACCATACAGTAGCTTATTTAACACTGTGTTACGAATGTGAAACAACAAGCAATAGTTGTCAACTAAGCAACAATAATATATAACTGCTATAAATATTATGCAGCTATTGTGTATACAACCAGTTTGGTTTTCTGGTTCTTATTCCATCGTCAGGTGACAACCACAGGTAAAAATTATTTGCAGAGAGAGTAGTGATGGAAACACAACAAACGGAATCAAGTATTACATTTTCTGTGTTCTATTGGAATCAAATATTACCATAACCAAATATAACTAAAAGGGAAACAGTTCATCGTGTTGAATCATTTAAAATCAAGCAAACTTTTTATGTCAAATGGTTTTTGATTTCAGTAATATACAGTGGAGAAATGCTTTTTGTTTTCCATGGCATTATGTAAACCGCCACAATGAAAATAGTATACGTGGTTTTCTGTTACAAGATATTTCTCGAAGTATAATTTTCCACAAAGGTTGGAAATGAAGTTAAGCATTTCGCTCTGTGGCAGTGATTTCATTCTTTCTTTACTACCGAATAATAATATCCCAATAATTTTGTCGAAGGCCTGAGAAGACAATTTTTGATTAATTAAGTCACATTTTCAGAACATCAGAAAGGCGATTCCCTTTTTAAATTATGTGCGCATTCTGCCAAGCACAGACGAATATTCCTGTTATCCATTTCGCGGGCCGTGAGGGATATACTTCCCACCAACGAAACTCCTGTACTGCATATAAAATCTGGGAGATATACTGGTCGATAGTCATATATAAAATCATGTTCTGGTGGATAGTCAGGTATAAAATGGTTGGCTTTTCAAAATTAAAACAGTAAAATATACATAAAATAGTAACCACCATAGTGCACATATCTGCTTAAGCACCTGCATAAAACTGAGTTTTGACCAGCCATCCATTTTATATCTGACTATTCACCAGCACATATGTTTTATCTGATTATCAACCAGTACATCCTCCAGATTTTATGTGGAGCACTTTAATAAACAGTTTAATTAAAATTGTAGGAGACCAGATGATGACACCATAGAGTGTCAAAACCGGTGGTCTTTAATAAATAAAAGATAAAAATTGCTATCTTGGCATCGGTGCATACTCTATAATAACGGTTTTTCCGGGTTTATCGGGGAGTACGCTTACCACCAAAGACCATATTAGAAGGGGTTTGGAAATACAAATACTACAGTGTGCTTTTGGTCCTTAGAAAGCATATTTAGCTCCAACTTAGGGGTGCATCAAAATTACTGGAAATATGTCTCACCATCTCTATAAGTGCCTGACATCTTCTGGTAGTACACCGTAGTAGGTGGAGGAAAACTGCTACAACAATCAGTTTCTGTTTGTCGCAGGATAACTACTGTTGTCGCAAGAGATTGTGACGATTACTCGAATATTTAGTTGAGAAAGAAATATTACTTTTAAACAGGTTACCTGAAAAGTAAATATTTTTGAAATAAAGCAAAATAAAAATAAATTACAGTTTTTTTTAATTTTTAAGCTTGTAATGGTAACACGTTACAGATCACAAAATGGAAATGGGAAAACTATTTACCACCAAAGTGGAAAGCTCTTAAAAGTGTTAGGGTGGTGTATGTACATCCATAGTTTCTAGACATAAATTCCAAAAGTAAAATCGTCAAAATTAAAATATAATATGAATGTTTTGGTGAGGCGAGTGTCAACAGCCGTAATATATTTCATAAAATGCATTTTGAAAAACCATCAGCTGTTTATTCAAAACCTTATATATCTACCAGTTTCGATCAATAGACCATCTTCATGGATAAAAAGTGTAAAATGCATCAAATAGCTAAATGTATTTTATTTGATGCATTTTACCATTCAGTTTTAACACCTTTTTATCCACGAAGATGGTCTATTGACCGAAACTTGTAGACATATAAGGTTTTGAATAAACAGCTGATGGTTTTTTAAAATGCATTTTATGAAGTAAAATATAATAGATTTAACTTGTAGATACATAAGGTTTTGAATAAACAGCTGATGGTTTTTTTAAAATGCATTTTATGAAGTAAAATATAATAGATTTATCATACTTATTATTTATTTATGTATTGTTTATTGTTTTTTTCTGTTCCATAGGACCCAATTGAGGAGTGAGACTCCATGGTCATGGAACAAGCCTTTTCAATAACTTTAGAAAAAACCGATGGCTTAGAAATAGGTCTATAGTTGTCTACATTATCCCTTTCTCCTTTTTTTATAAAGCGGTTTCACTACTGCGTACTTTAATCTGTTAGGAAACTGACCATTCTGAAAGGAAAAATTACAAATATGGCTTAGTACTGGGCTAACGTATGGAGAACAGTACTTTAGAATTCTTCTAGATACCCCATCATATCCACAAGAGTCCGTAGTCTTTAGTTATTTAATTATTGACTCAATCTCACCTATGGAAGTATCATGAAGGACCATTTCAAGTAACAGCCTCGGAAAGGCATTTTCTAAAAACGTTATATGATTACCTGTAGAAACTAGAGTTTTGTTTAGTTCCCCTACTATATTCAGTAACAGAAACATTCCTACTACGCGCTGACGTTATATCCTCTACCTGCTGCTGCTGACCAGACAATTCCTTCACAACTGACCAGATAGATTTAATTTTATCCCGAGAGTTTGCTCTTCTTTTTGCGTACCACATACTTTTTGCATTCTTAATGACATTTTTCAGAACCTTGCAGTATTGTTTGTAATGAGCTACTGCATCTTCATTCTGACTGCTTCTATCATGTTGATACAACTCCCGCTTAGTTCTACATGATACTCTTAACCCCTTTGTCAGCCAACCTGGCTGTCTGTTACTGGAAGTACCCTGTTTTGAGCGTTCTAGCGGAAAGCAACTTTCAAACAGCGTAAGAAATGTGTCAAGGAAAGTATTATATTTATCATCTGCATTATCAGCACTATAAACATCATGCCATTCTTATTTCTTAATTAAGCTTAAAAAGGTGTCAATTGCAACTGGATTAACTTTTCTGAGTAGTTGATATATATGTTTAACATTTGTTTGAGAACAAATACTTTTTAGAATTAAAAGTTGGGCATCGTGGTCTGATGAGCCATTTACTATTCTGCTGACAGACTGCCCCTCTAATAATGAAGAATGAACAAAAATATTGTCAATGGTAGAACTGCTATTTCCTTGCACTCTCGTTGGAAAAAATACTGTTTGCATCATGTTATAGGAATTAAATAGATCTAACAGCTGACTTTTCCTTGAGCTATCACCTACATCTTCATGGATAAAAAGGTGTTAAAACTGAATTGTAAAATGCATCAAATAGCTAAATGTATTTTATTTAATGCATTTTACCATTCAGTTTTAACACCTTCTTGTCCATGAAGATGGTCTATTGACCGAAACTTGTAGATATATAAGGTTACGAATAAACAGCTGATGGTTTTTTAAAATGCATTTTATGAAGTAAAATATAATAGATTTAACTTGTAGATATATAAGGTTATGAATAAACAGCTGATGGTAAAATATAATAGATTTATCATAGTTATTATTTATTTATTTATTGTTTATTGGTTTTTTCTGTTCCATAGGACCCAATTGAGGAGTGAGACTCCATGGTCATGGAACAAGTCAATACATTAATTTTTACACAAGAATGGTAATAGAAAAGTTATAAGTAGTCCTTTGCACTCGACAATCTTAAGACAAAGTGAAAAGAATCAATTAAGAAAAAATAAATTAGCTTAATTGTTTAACTTTCCTAGGAGTTCCTCGACAGAATAAAAGGAGTGAGCCATGAGGTAACTCTTCAATTTAGATTTGAAAGCGTGTGGATTAGTACTAACGTTCACTAGTTCTTGTGGCAGCTTATTGAAAATGGATGCCGCAGAATACTATACCCCCTTCTGCACAAGTGTTAAGGTGGTGTAATGCAAATGTAGATTAGACTTCTGTCTAGTATTCACCGAGTGAAAGCTACTAACTTGTGGGAATAAGCTGATATTATTAACAACAAACGACATTAAAGAAAAAACGTATTGTGACGCCAGAGTCAAAATTCCCAGACTACTGAAAAGGGGTCGACATGACGTTCGCGAACTTACACCAGATATTGCTCGAACCGCCCGTTTTTGAGCCAGAAATATCCTTTTTGCATCACAATTAATGTTGAAATCTCCACACACAATTAAATTTTTATACTTCCTTCTAATGTAATACCAAAAAATTTGCTTCCCAGAGTTGCCACGAAAAATGCAATCACGAAAGGGTTAATTGTAACTATATCAACTGCTATTGTCGTGACTGAAATACTAACGCTGGAACACTCGACGCTCTGTCTGCAGTGATGCTAGCGGGTCTTCCAATCTGAATAAGGAAAAAAAGAAAAAAGAGAGGAGAAATTTGGAATGGCCGTGCTGAGACCGCCTCTGTCCCCGACGGCGGAACGCCGCTCCCATCAGAGCGTTTCGCGCCTGATTTCATTCTCATTTGTCTGATATTTCGCCGGTGATGCACGAGCGAGCAAATTTATTCACGCTCTTCCGCGGGTTCCTTTTTTTTCTCCTTAAAATACCTATTTACACTCATTTGCGTTCGCACTCTGAAAGGCATTTCCTTTCCTCCGTCTCGTTTCCTGGAATTTCCGCTTTCCTGTGCACGGGCATTGTGCACACCCCTTTATGACTCCGTTTACCGATCACCGGAGCATTGCGAGATCCTGAATTATGAAATTCATATTGGCGGAGGAGCGAGCAGATGGTCGTTTCTGGTCAACTCCAGCAAGTGGGCGAGGTTGTTTTCGTTAAAAAAAAAGTGATGATTACGTCCATTACTAAACGGATAATGACGATTCAAAACAGAGATCATATATAATGGAACTGTTTTAAATATTTTGGGCAGCAAAATAAAAGAAGATGATTGCAGTACAGAGTATTTAACCCCTTAATGTCCGAATTAATTTTTACGTGATACAGAAGATCAGAAATCATATTTTGTTACCAGTAACCATATTCTAGTAATTAGATAATGTCAAGTATGTAATGTTGTTTACTGATCTGATATAATTAGGTACGTCGCGTATTTGCGACAACGGGCATTTGAGAAAGTAAACACTTAAAAGAGTTCATTTAGTACAACATTTTATTTAACATTTTAATAGTACAGTGTCTGACATTAGACTAGTACAAACTGAACTTCTATGATTAAAAATCGAAAATACATTGTAAAAGCTGTATGTGTGTTGTATGATGTTGAACCTATCGTTAAATCAGACAACAAATTTTTTATTAACACAGCAATTTGGTTTAATTATGGCCCTGATATTGATGTATATACTATTAAATAAGAAACAGTGCATTAAACTGATTATGTGCGCAACGGATCTTTTAACAAAACGACTATGGCAAGTCACCATATGAAACAGACACTGACTATACTCAAAATATTTGACTGCGAGATAGATAATTAAAAAACCACAAACCACTTTCTTAATGTTTGACTGCGAGAATTTTATACAGATCAGTACCTGATTATCAAAATTCGGTATTCTAATCAATTGACTGCAGTGTTGCATAACAATCATTTACTATGGCACAAATAAAGAAATCTGTTCAACAAAATTACCAAAATAAATACTGCACTTTAAATCCACAAATAACTAATTATCAAATGAAGGAAGTAGTTTAATCTTCTAAGTACGTAAATGAAACAGGAAAGAAAGGTCAACTTTGTTACTTATTATTAATAATCACCATTACATTACCTACATAATACAACCTTTTATAATGACATTAAATGCAATTACCTTCATTCCAGCGGTGTTACAACGGTTTCATAAAAAAGTACAATATAAATATTCCAAATACAATCAAATCAACTTGCTGGCACAGCAGTCTCTGCTCTACATCGGAGCCATACACACTACTCTCTCTCTCTCTGTGCGAGCTACAATGCTATGCAATGCATAATCTTTGCCAAAGATGAAACTTCACAGAGTTAAGTACACATATCGATACACACAGTACAAGCAATATTGTACATTTTCTTGCAAGCAAGTTACTCAACACAAAACAGGCGGCACAATGTTAGACATTTTCTTAGAAAAATATTTTTTATGGACACGTTTCAATTGTTGCTTTCAATTTGAATGTACATATTGCATGTAGCCCTATTCACGAAATTCGCGGAAACGGTTTCTTCGCTTGTTCAAACAGATATTTACGTAACATTTGCTATACATAAACACTGCCTGCCCTGTAACGTTTGGTTTTTGACATCTTTGCCTTGTTCCTGTAACTTGAGGCCAATGACGTACTGCATCACTGCTGATAGATAGACATGCATAGCACAGTGCCAAGAAAGTGCTCAGGTTCCTCTTTCGTCAGATTTATAGGTTTCTTTACATTATTCTGCACAGGAAATAAATTAAAACAATGTTCTGTAACAGCGAGTCATCAATCTACTCTCGAAAATAATCAATTGGTGCTTTAAGATCATTTGTGTCTGAGGAGAAGCTGCCCCCAGCAGGGGCATCTATCTACATCTACATAGATACTCTGAAAATCACATTAAAGTGCCTGGCAGGGGGTTCTCTACCGTTCCATTCTCTAATAGCGCGCGGGAAGAAAGAACACCCAAATCGTTCCGTTTTCGATCTGATTCCTCTTATTTTATTGGGATGGTCATGTCTCCATAAGTAGGTGGGTGCTAGCAAAATATTTTCGCATTCAGAACTAAAAGTCGGTGATTGAAACTTCGTAAACAGATCACGCCGCAATGAATAACGTCTTTCTATTAATGATTTCCACCCTTATTCTTGCAACATTTCCGTGACGCTTCCCCCTCCCCCCCCGTAACGTGATAAAACAAAACGAGCTGCCCTTCTCTGAACCTTCTCAATGTCTTCCGACAATCCCACCTGGTGAGGGTCCCACAAGGGGCAACACTACTCCAGGAGAGGACGCACAAGTGTGATGTAGACAGTTTCTTTGGTGGAGCTGGTGCATCTCCGAAGCGTTCTGCCGATGAAACGTAACCAACAATATTTTCTATGTGTTCTCTCCAGTCAAAGTTGTTCGTAATTGTAACTCCTAGGTATTTGGTAGAATCTACGACCTTAAGATTTGACTGATTTATCGCATAATTAAAGTTCCGCGGATTTCTTTTGGTGGTCACTTCTTGCACTACACTCAGCTTGTACAGTATTCCATATAACACATCGTTTGACTGTACTGCTGGCACCGGATGCACAGTGAGCCGCTGTATGATCTTGACTGATACTTTCAGCGTCACTTTCATTACCGACATCTGAAGAAACAAAAGTATACGAACCGGAATCAGTAAAATAGGAGGGGAGGAAGGTTCTCAATTTTTTTTGTGGAGTTTTCTGAGCTCTCATCTGTAGAGATGGTTCGAAATCAAAATTACTCTCGTCACTGTCACTTGACCTGCTGTCGTCACTCTCTACAGGTGGTCGGATTGTAGCCTACCGCGATTGCGGTTCATCGTATCGCGACATTGCTGCTCGCGCTGGTCGCGATCCAATGACTGTTAGCAGAATATGGAATCGGTGGGTTCGGGAGGGCAATACGGAACGCCGTGCTGGATCCCAACGGCCTTATATCACTAGCAGTCGAGATGACAGGCATTTTATACTCATGGCTGTAACGGATCGTGCAGCCACGTCTCGATCCCTGAGTCAACAGATAAGGACGTTTGCAAGCCACGTATCAATTCCTGAGTCGACAGTTGAGGACGTTCGCAAGACGACAACCATCTGCACGAACAGTTCGTCGACGTTTGCAGCAGCATGGACTATCAGCTCGGAGACCGTGGCTCCGGCAACCTTTGACGCTGCATCACAGACAGGAGCACCTGCGATGGTGTACGTACGACGAACCTGGGTGCACGATTGGCAAAACTTCATTTTTTCGGATGAATCCAAGTTCTGTTTACAGCATCATGATTATCGCATTCTTGTTTGGCGACATCGAGGCCATACTGGCGTATCACGCGGCGGAATGGTATGGGGTGCCATTGGTTACACGTCTTGGTCACCTCTTGTTCGCATCGACGGAACTTTCAACAGTGGCCGTTTTATTTCAGGTTAGTTTCAGCGGTAACTGCTGTTGACTTTATTTACGGATCATATGTTGACAGGGTTAGGTTAAAATAGCTGAAAATAAAATAAGTAGTCTAGCATGTGCGGACGACTTAGTGGCAATGGAACATTCGATTTAATGATTGCAATCCTATGTTTCAAAGGAAGATCAGAGATGTAACGTTGTAGTATGAAGATTAGCATCTCCAAAACGAAAGTAATGAATACGTGAAAGAGATTTAAGCAAGTTGAGTGACAAATAGGAGGAACAAAGAACAGTTGGACAGTTTTAAGTACTTAGGGTGTATTTTCTCACAGGATGGCAACGTGGTAAAAGAACTGAAATCAAACTGTAAGTTAGCTAATGCAGTGAGCCCTCACTTACGATTTGTTCTTTTCTGTAAAACTGAAGTGGGGGTATAGCTTCTTTGCAGCCATCGCTAATAAAATGAAAGCACGACAGCATTAGCAGTTCAATAGTATTTCCACGTAGCAATGAAGATAAATGTACTTGGTCTAAACTCTGGTGAGTTTAAATGATTATTTAAAGTTAATAAAATTACGTAGATAAACATAAACATAATTTGCAACTGAAGAAGTCTGGTAGCATATATCGAAAGATCTTTCCATTTAGACTTTATTTGTTACACGGGCACACGAAAGAACGCAAATGCCTAATTATGCCTATTTCACACAAACTGTATTTTCCAATTTATTTACACTTTCAACTGCATTATTACATCAAAATGTGATTTAAGTAACGCCACCGAGGGGACTGAGGCGCTCCATTCACGGTCTGCACGGCCACTACGGTGGGGGGTTCGAATCCCCCCTCGGGCATGGATATTTGTGCCGTCCTTAGTCTTAGTTAGTTCATAAGTGGTTTGTAAGTTTAGAGACTGATGACCCCGTAGTTAAGTCCCATAGACTCTACAAACATTTGATTTGAACACACATTTTCTTAACTGAATGTATAGTTATTTAGCCTTGGTCTAAGATGATTAAACATAGTCCTCTGACCGCCTACATATGCATGTTACTCCACCGAGTGCGCGTACTGAAGTCACATGTTACTCCTCAGAGTGCCTGTTCTGAACTGAAGAGTGGCGGCTCGATGCAAGGCTGCCTTCGTTCCGCGATTTGGTGCGCAAACATGGCTGCCGTGCATCGTCCGTCTGAAATTAATTGTTTTATTTATATAATTAGCAATTATTAATATGTTTTACCTACGCAGAGCATAGCTTAGCTCAATAATTTTGAGAACCAAACTTACCTCTTTGTTCTGCCGTAATTCTCCAAACAAAGACGATAACGTCATATGTGTGTCTCGTAAACAAATGCGGGAAATTATATCTGCTGCAGCAGTCTCTTCAGCACCCAGAGAGGTGGCGGCACGTGTCAGAAACATTATCAGCGTCCTGTATATTCGGCATCTATCAGAAATGGCGTTCAAAAACATTTAGGCTTCCATTTATAAGCATGACAACGGTATGATGCGAATTCACGACATTGGGAATTAAGGGGTTAAATTGCAGAATGGCACTGAGAAGAAAAGTTTTTATGAAAAAAATAAATTTGTTAACATTGAATATTAATTCAACTGTAAGGCAGTCTTTCTTGATGGCATTTGTGTGGAGTGTTCCTTGTATGGAATTGAAACATGGACGATAAATAGTTCAGCCAGGATGAGGATAGAGGCTTTTGAAATGTGGTGTTACAGAAGAATGCTGAAAATTAGATGGGTACATCTCGTAGCTAATGAGGAGGTACTGAACGAAATTGGGGAGAAAAGGAATTTCTGGTATACCTTGACTACAATAAGGATTTGTAGAACACATCATGGAATAGTGAATATACCTTTCGAGGGATGGGGTGGGTTAAAAATCGCAGAGGGATATCAAGAGACGAATACAGTAAGCAGATTCAAATATACGTGGGTTGACGTGCTTATGAGGAGATGAAGAGGCTTGCTCAGGATAGAATAGGGTGGAGAGGTGTATCAAACCTGTCTGCGGACTAAAGACCCATACATTATCTGCCAGTAACTTAAAGCCGCGCGGAAATATCCGTGTGGTCTAAGGCATCGTTCTACGGACAAGGTGGCCGCTTCCCCCAGAGGGTCTAGTCGTCCCTCTAACACGTGTCTGTGTGTGTGTTGTCCTTGGCGTAAGTTAATGAACGTAGTTTGTGAATGTAGGGTTCGATGATCATAGCAATTTGGTCTAATAGGTTTACAAACATTTGAACATTTTTGTGTAACATAGTCTTGAAACTATAATAATGGAAAGTCCAGGTTGGAATAAATAATATAGTGAGGACAGTTACAACTCACCGCAAAGACGTGGCGACGAGATGCGACAGGCACATACAAAAGACACACACATACAACACATTCAGCTATCGGCCATGGCCTTCTTCAGAAATAGAGCACTCACGCAATCACACAGGCACACAACACAGTCATACAACCATCACCTCCGACTGCCACACTTCGAATCACGCTCTGCAGCGAATCGGGGACGGGAGGGGAGGGGGAGGGGATAGAAAGGTTACGTCACGGTGGTGGGGATGGGTTAGATGGGAATAACGAGATGCAGCTTAGGAATGGAGTGGGGAGGCGGGTGAGGGGAGAAAATAAAATAAAATAAAGTAAAATAAAATAAAATATATATATATATATATATATATATATATAGAAAATTCATGCACACTGCAAGTGCACAAGACCACATACACACACATACGCACGCACGCACGCACGCACGCACGCACACACACACACACACACACACACACACACACATATACACACACACACACGATCACACATTCACACATTACTCAAATCAGGCGAGGTTTGGGATACAGAGGTAGGAACTGTAAGGTATGGAAAAATATATATATATAGGGAAATTATCGTAGGTTGAGGCCTGGTTGATTTCGGGATCGGAGAATGTATTGTAGGGTAACTCCCATCTGTGCAGTTCAGAAAAGCTGGTGGTGGATGGGAGGATCCAGATGGCCCGGGTTGTGAAGCAGCCATTGAAATCAAGCATGTGCTCCCCTCCCAGAAACTCTCCCCTGAATCCATCTCCCTCCTCACCCCAGCAGCACCCCGCACACCCACCTTTTACATGCTTCCCAAAATCCACAAACCTAATAATCCTGGACGCCCTATTGTGGCTGGTTACTGTGCGCCTACCGAACGAATTTCAGCCCTAGTTGACCAACACCTCCAACCTATTGTCCAAAATCTACCTTCCCACATCAAGGATACCAACCACTTCCTTCACCGACTCTCCACCATTCCCACCCCTTTGCCTCCTGGATCTTTACTTGTCACAGTGGATGCCACCTCCCTATACACCAACATCCCACATGCCCATGGCCTTGCCGCTCTGGAACACTACCTCTCCCAACGTCCCTCTGAACGCAAACCTGATACCTCATTCCTCATAACCCTTACCAATTTCATCCTACTTAACAACTACTTTTCCTTTGAGGGGAAAGTTTACCATCAAATCCAAGGCACAGCCATGGGCACCCGCATGGCACCCTCCTATGCCAACCTGTTCATGGGCCGTCTGGAGGAATCCTTCCTAGCATCCCAAAACCTCAAGCCTCTGGCCTGGTTCCGGTTCATTGATGATATTTTCATGATCTGGACTCACGGCCAGGATACCCTATCCTCCTTTCTTCAGAACCTCAATTCCTTCTCTCCCATCCACTTCACCTGGTCTTCCTCAACCAACCATGCCACATTCCTGGATGTCAACCTCCACCTCACTGATGGCTCCATCCACACTTCCGTCCATATTAAACCTACCAACCACCAACAGTACCTACATTTTGACAGTTGCCATCCCTTCCACGTCAAAAAATCCCTCCCTTACAGCCTGGCCACCCGTGGACGGCATATCTGCAGTGACAAGAATTCCCTTTCTGAATATGCTGAAGGTCTCACAAAGGCCTTCACAAACAGAAACTACCCCACAGACCTAGTCCGCAAACAAATCTCCCGTGCCATATCCTCACACACCCCAAATCCTCTTCCTAACACTAGTAACCATCCACAAAAGAGCGCTCCCCTTGTCACCCAGTACTACCCTGGTCTCGAACAACTAAATTCCATCCTCCGCCAAGGTTTTGATTTTCTATCCTCATGCCCTGAAATGAGAGACATCCTGCCCAAGATCCTTCCCACCCCTCCTAAAGTGGTGTTCTGTCGCCCTCCCAACCTTCACAACATCCTAGTTCATCCTTATGCCACCCTGAAACCCAGCTCACTGCCACAGGGATCATATCCTTGTGGAAGACCCCGCTGCAAGACCTGTCCAATCCACCCACCCAGCACTTCCTATTCCAGTCCTGTCACAGGCTTATCCTACCCTATCAGAGGCCGGGCCACTTGTGAAAGCAGTCACGTAATTTACCAACTGTGCTGCAAGCACTGTACAGCTTTCTATATTGGCATGACCACCAACCAGCTGTCCATTAGGATGAATGGCCACCGCCAAACTGTGGCCAAAAACAAGGTGGACCACCCTGTGGCACAGCATGCAGCGGAGCACATGCTTGATTTCAATGGCTGCTTCACAACCCGGGCCATCTGGATCCTCCCATCCACCACCAGCTTTTCTGAACTGCACAGATGGGAGTTATCCCTACAATACATTCTCCGATCCCGAAATCAACCAGGCCTCAACCTACGATAATTTCCCTATATATATATATTTTCCATACCTTACAGTTCCTACCTCTGTATCCCAAACCTCGCCTGATTTGAGTGGTGTGTGAATGTGTGATCGTGTGTGTGTGTGCATATGTGTGTGTGTGTGTGTGTGTGTGTGTGTGTGTGTGTGTGTGTGTGTGTGCGTGCGTGCGTGCGTATGTGTGTGTATGTGGTCTTGTGCACTTGCAGTGTGCATGAATTTTCTATATATATATATATATATATATATATATATATATATATATATATTTTATTTTATTTTACTTTATTTTATTTTATTTTCTCCCCTCACCCGCCTCCCCACTCCATTCCTAAGTTGCATCTCGTTATTCCCATCTAACCCATCCCCACCACCGTGACGTAACCTTTCTATCCCCTCCCCCTCCCCTCCCGTCCCCGATTCACTGCAGAGCGTGATTCGAAGTGTGGCAGTCGGAGGTGATGGTTGTATGACTGTGTTGTGTGCCTGTGTGATTGCGTGAGTGCTCTATTTCTGAAGAAGGCCATGGCCGATAGCTGAATGTGTTGTATGTGTGTGTCTTTTGTATGTGCCTGTCGCATAGTCTTGAAACTGTTGCTTATAGTAAAACACTTCTGGTAGTTTTCCTTAACACCATAAATTATAAGTAAACGATTACTGTTGCATCATCATCATCATCATTTAAGACTGATTTTGTCATTCATCATTCAGCCTGGAGCATAGGCCTCTTACAAAATTCCTCCACAATACTATACTATGTGCTGATATTTGTGTCTCTACTGATGTTAAGCCTCTAACTTCAAAAGCATTCTTGAGCAAATCCAAGTACTTTCTCGTTGCCCTACCACGACTTCTACTGCCGAAACTATGAGTCTCTTAGGTAACCTTGCTTCATCAATTGTAAGAATATTGCCTGTTGGAGGCCGTCAAATAATCTCAAAATTTAGAATGCGTAACAGTATGCTCTAGTAATAATATTTTCGTTATTGAATGTTGCAGCAAATCACAACTAATGGGTCGCACCAACACCTTCGCAGTGAAAGTTAAAAATTTTGAATAAAAAAAGATATTAATTAACTTGAAACAATAACTGTGGTAATTAATTAAGCTTGGCCCTATCTGACTTAGCATTGACTACAGCCTCCAACTAGCACCTCTTACGATTCACGAACAGCACAACTTCACTAATAAATGTGTCAGAATTCATGTAGTGGTGATGGCGTGTTCGTGTTATAATCAAAATTGTAATAGCAGATAGACTCTGATTGCAACGATAATAGCTCAATACAGTGAAATTCCGTAGTGCAATGAGCTTCACAAACACTACAGTCAAAGTTCTCAATAAGTTTGATATTATTGTTTAAAGCATACAAGTTCCTTATAAAACTTTACGTAAACTATTTTTTTTAATTGGTTCCAGGGCCTGCGTACGCGTGTAACTGGCTGAGCAGAGTTTGGCATTTAACGTATTTCATAAAAAAATACTTCAGTGAAGTCTGGTAAAACTACTGTTAGCCTGGTTACTTTCTACATAAATGAAACCAACTTTACTTTACTTGCAAACTCTGTTGCACTTTAATTTACTAGTCTCTGTGGTTGCAACACGTTTATCAATTCTTTAACTCGTCTAGCAATTTCTTTAAAACTGATCGTAATTACTTTGAAAATGATTGAACTTGTTAGTCAATGTACAGGTTTGCATAATCAACATAATCTAGTAATGGTGATAATGGGGTGACTACAACTACTTACAAAATTAAGACTGGTTTCAAAATAAGTCATGTACAATTGAACCAAAGTTCTGATTGGGTTGACACTACATTTACATGCATACAAAATAAAATGTTACAAAAGTACTCATCTGCTTTCGTCGTCTTCGTCGGGAAGTCCAAACAAGACAGATATGATTACAATAGGTACTCTTACTACAACAACGATCACAATCGGTGACAATAGACTTGATACCAAACAATTGCTTTTCTTGCACACATGAAAAAAGATTACACTGATCGAGTATAAATAAACTTATTTCGCACTTCCTTCAATACATTAAACAGTACGCCTCTCAGGCTTATTACGATTGCTTTAAACTCGCGCCACACTGCGCCTACCGTGCATCTGCACCATCGACAAAACATTTATGTGTTTACTATAGCGAGTCTGCTCCACGACTGCTTCAGCAGCGCGACACTCACAGCTACTACTTCTGTACCAAAGACAGTCTTTACAACAGGTTCAACATTGTCTCTGGCGCATTGCTAACTTACAACATAAGAATGTCCTTTCATTCATGCGGGTTTACACTAAATGATTCAATATAGAAAATGACGTTACATAAGAAATATATCTAGCATACAACAAATGTAAAATACATGAAATAAACAAATTTAAGACAATATATACATTACGTTAAATCAAACTAAGATACAGCGACAGGTGTACTCTTACACAATAAGTATAACATGCCCAACATCTCAGACTGTTCGCTTTAAGATTTATGGTAGAACTTGATAATGGTAGAACTTGGGATAATGTCGTCACGAAATATGTCGTTCTGACATATAAATTTTATTATTGACAACTGTTGCGTGATTTGCATTAGTAATTAGTGAAACAGTTGTACGATGGCGTCAAAACAGTTGTTCGCTGTAGCTCCTCTATCTATGGTGTTTATTCCTAATGTTTCTTTGATTACCTAATTATGGACACCCTCCTGCCATCGTTGCCATGTATTAACACCTGAAATCATAATCAGGTAATCTCCCAGACAAAAATGTTAGTCGAAAGATGGAATGTTGCACTGCTAATTTGGTATCACTACAGACTTCATTTTTCAGAAAATAACAAATCGTAACTGAGGGATCACTGCATTAGCTATGTTACAGTTTGATTTCAGTTCTTTTACCACTTTGCCATCCTGTGAGAAAATACACCCTAAGTACTTAAAACTGTCCAACTGTTCTTTGTTCCTCCTATTTGTCACTCAACCTGCTTAAATCTCTTTCGCGTATTCATTACTTTCGTTTTGGAGATGCTGATCTTCATACTACAACGTTACATCTCTGATCTTGCTTTGAAACATTAGATTGCAATCTTTAAATCGAATCTTCCATTGCCACTAAGTCGTCCGCACATGCTAGACTACTTATTTTATTTTAAGCTAACCCTGTCACCATATGATCCGTAAATAAAGTCAACAGCAGTTACCGCTGAAACTAACCTGAAATGTAACGGCCACTGTTGAAAGTGCCGTCGATGGGAACAAGAGGTGACCGAGACGTGTAACCAATGGCACCCCATACCATTCCGCCGCGTGATACGCCAGTATGGCCATGAAGAATACATGCTTCCAATGTCCGTTCACCGCGATGTCGCCAAACAAGAATGCGATCATCATGATGCTGTAAACAGAACTTGGATTCATACGAAAAAATGACGTTTTGCCATTCGTGCACCCAGGTTCGTCGTACGTACATCATCGCAGGTGCTCCTGTCTGTGATGCAGCGTCAAGGGTAGCCGCAGCCATGGTCTCCAAGCTGATAGTTCATGCTGCTGCAAACGTCGTCGAACTGTTCGTGCAGATGGTTGTTGTCTTGCAAACGTCCTCAAATGTTGACTCAGGGATCGAGACATGGCTTGCAAACGTTCTCATCTGTTGACTCAGGGATCGAGACGTGGCTGCACGATCCGTTACAGCCATGAGGGTAAAATGCTTGTCATCTGGACTGCTAGTGATACGAGGCCGTTGGGATCCAACACGGCGATCCGTATTGCCCTCCCGAACCCACCGATTTCATATTCTGCTAACAGTCATTGGATCGCGACCAACACGCGAACAGTAATGTCGCGATACGATAAACCGCAATCGCGGTAGGCCACAATCCGACCTTTATCAAAGTCGTAAACGTGATGGTATGCTTTTCTCCTTCTTGCACGAGGCATCACAACAACGATTCACCAGGCAACGCCGGTCAGCTGCTGTTTGAGTATGAGAAATCGGTTGGAACTTTCATCATGTCAGCACGTTGTAGGTGTCGCCACCGGCGCCTACTTTGTGTGAATGCTCTGAAAAGCTAATCATTTGCATATCAGAGCATCTTCTTCCTGTCGGTTAAATTTCGTTTCTGTAGCACGTCATAATCGTGATGTAGCAATTTTAATGGCCAGGAGTGTAAATGTTCCTGTAATGTATCCACTGATAAGTCTGCAGTGGCTTGAGAACTAGTTATGGAAGAAAAAATCTATAAAAGCAGCTGGATGCATTTTTAACCCAAAATAAACCGCCAAGACATCTACAGTCTCTGTATCTCTTTATCTCGAAACAACGTCGCTTTGGTTCACTCCGAGACGTCTGGAAGCTTGATGAGAGTCCGTCCTGAGAGAAAGTAACAATGCGGAGATAATCAAACTTTTGAACTGACCTTCTAGGCGCGAGAGAACTACAGTCGACACAAGGAGTATACGTTCTTCCCGGTGTTACGACTGCAACTGATCAGGTGTCTAACATTGACACTGCTCATGCGGGGTTCTTTACATCCTTGTGTGGATTGAGTGACGTCTATGGACAATCTAAGGAACTTTCTCCTTGATGGGATATACACATTCAACGTCAGTTTTCAGGAGACCCTGGAACCAATTTGATGCATCACTTTTTTGTGTGTGTAGATTAAATTTAGAAAGTGGTAAGATTTGCATTTTAAAGACAGGTTCGATTAATACGAAACAGGCAATTCAAATGAGATAACCATTAGCGATCTTGACGAATGTTGTTTTATGTAATGATATTTAAATTTGTTCAATAAATGTGCAGAGGTAGAAGCGAGTAAAAAAAATCGCACTGACGTGTTTTACGGCCCACTTTAGATTTGTAGTTTTATAAGTTTTTGCAAACAGTTTCGACCAAAATAATAATCTAAATAATAATAAACTCTTTTAGGAAAAAAAATAGGTAGTGGCGGGTTTCGAACCACCGAACTTTGGGGTTACTGTTCAGCACCTGGCCCACTACGCTACTGCTATTAATCAAAACAGGGGTCTTTAATCTCATACTATTGATGGCCGTTGTTAACTGATGTTAACACTGCATTTGTAGAGATTAGAGTATCATTTATCGTACGAAGAACGATGAGTTTTCGTTAATTCCTCAGTATGCCGTTGCTTTGAAATGACAACATCTAAGTTACGATAAGAAAATCATCAAATACGCGAGGAATGTCACGTGACATCTCCGAACGGCTGGTTTTCGTCAATTCAATGGATGGTGTGAAATCTCCGTTATATTTGCAAATATGTCTCAAACGATACGAGGTATGAAAAAAAAAAACATAAGGGAGCTAAATTGTAGAGAATTTTCTCCTCTACCAATTAGGTTATTCAATTTTCGTGTCAGATGAACGGTTCGTTTGCAATTACAATTATATTACAAACGGCGTTTTTGGTTATTACTATCGTATTTTTGTCCGAAAATTTTGAAAAAGGGAGGTTCTGGTCTCTGGCGGCCTACAATCATGCCTGTAAAATTTGGTGCTGATCGCTTGAACGATTCGTCTTAAAAACAGGGAACACGTTACGGGCAGACAGACAGACACACATCCTAAAATCGCCGTTATTTTTGCAAATATCTTTGAAACGCTGCTGGATATGGAAAAAAAAACCATAAGAGAGCAAAGTTGTAGAGTATTTTCTCCTCTACAAATTGGGTTATTCAATTTTCGTGTCAGATGAATAGTTAAGCCGTTATTTCCATTTAAATTTCGAGCTGTCAAAAGACGATCGCAAAGGCCCACTTTTAGTGTTACTACCGTAGCCTAAAGTTGGCCAAAAGTTCATTTGTAAAGTACGTATGTTGACCACGCCGCCACGGAGAAAAACGTAAACACCTCTCGCTGCTTTGCCCTTTTTTGCACGGTAAATATTGGTATGGGTGAGTATCATGTAATGTCGTCTGAAGCCTCTCACTGCTTTCGCTGATCAAGAGACGACTGTCCAACTTGTTATTGAAACCATGTGTAGACATTTAGTTTGGCAATGGGTTCGCTTTTCCAGGCGATAATGTCAAACCTCAGCCGGAAGACTTAGTGAACATCTTTCTACAAGAGGAAGGAAGCTACAATAAGGAGTAACGTGATGTAGCTCCGGACATGAATCCGATCGAACATACTTATGACACATTGAGACTTGCAGCGCTAAGCCGCTGAAACATTCCGTGCTCACTAGGTAGCAGTTGTGAGTAGCGATGCTGAGTGGACGTTTAACTTGTGGGTCTCGAGTGTGTAGAGCAGGCGTTCGGGTAAATCACAGGAACCACAACGGATGGCCAAGCGGCGCTTCGCTGACACTGTGGGCTACCCTGAGGGGATGGCACTTAGTGGCCCGGCTGCGGCTTAAACTCATCCAAGTTTGCTAACCGCCCTAACTGACTACATAGGCAATCTATATGGCAGTGGCTCCACACGACAATATGGGATCCATCATGCTATTATTTGGTGTAGAGCTTTAAATCCAAATAAGTAAAATTAGTCTCCTCCATAAATCGGCATAATTCCTTCATCTACATCTACATAGATACTCTGCAAATCACATTAAAGTGCCTGGCAGAGGGTTCATTAACCTCTTTCATAACTTTTCTCTACCGTTCCATTCTCTAATAGCGCGCGGGAAGAAAGAACACCTAAATCGTTCCGTTTCCGATCTGATTTCTCTTATTTTATTGGGATGGTCATGTCTCCCTAAGCAGGTGGGTGCTAGCAAAATATTTTCACATTCAGAACTAAAAGTCGGTGATTGAAACTGCGCAAACAGATCACGCCGCAATGAATAACGTTTTTCTTTTAATGATTTCCACCCCAATTTTTGCAACATTTCCCTGACGTTCCACCCCCCCCCCCCCCCGTAACGTGATAGAAGAAAACGAGCTGCCCTTCTCTGAACCTTCTCAATGTCTTCCGTCAATCCCACCTGGCGAGGGTCCCACAAGGGGCAACAGTACTCCAGGAGAGGACGCACAAGTGTGATGTAGGCAGTCTCTTTGGTGGAGCTGGTGCATCTTCCAAGGGTTCTGCCGATGAAACGTAACCTTTGATTCGCCTTCCCCACAATATATTCAGCGCAACTCTTTTATATATAGCTTGTACATGATGCGGCGTTCTTGTACGATTTCATTATATCAAACGCCACGATCGTTTGCATAGAAATTATTTATTTCACACGACTAGTTTCGAAAATTCTGGCTGCCGTCTTCAGATTTTCAAGAAAATCCAATGTGGAGATATTTTCACAAATGTTGTGGACATTCTGAATATGTCGACGAGGTAGAGATTTTTTTTTTAAATGATGTTGGAAAAATCTGCTGAAGATGGCAGCTAGATCTACTGAAACTAATCACGTGAAATAATTTTTATGTAATCGATCGTGGCCTTTGATACAGAGAAACGTTTTATATTATTGCAACCGACTATGGTAGAAGCCTATAAGCTATTTCAGTTTTTCTCAAGGTTATTGTTCCTTCATACTTCCAAAATAGTTACCTAAGGTTATACTCCTCTAATGTTTGTGATTTGTGTGCTTATCGACACACTGTGTATATCAAACTAAATAAATTACACTTATTGTTTCGGTATACTATGCTGGACGTATAAGTGTTCCAGGCATTTTCATATGTGAATACATACCGGTGTGGAATAAACTTTTCGTTTTTCAGCAGTTCCGGAATTTTAATTTTCTCCAAAGCACTACCTTGGTCCATCGTCCACCTATTCTCCTGCTTCGCTTTGTGCCTTCCTTCTAGTGATACCACAAAAAGTCCTGAAACAACTTTGGGAAAACTACTACAAATTAACATTGTCCTCCATCAGGCGAAATTCTCACTATTTCTAGTTAGCGTTAGAAAAATAGACCATCAGCAGTGAAAAGATAATTACATTAGCTAATGCAAAAGCTTTGCAGCAACGAATCAAGAAATTACAATTCTACTTTATAGGAAGCTGTAATGCTAAACTTGTATCGTAATTGCTTCCAGTGACATTTGCAACAACGTTGTCTAAGATTGTCGTTAAGAGAAAGGTTGTGGTTGCAGATATGGGCAATGAGTTACATTACTACATTACGGATAGACCAACGTGGAATTAGGAAGGTCTGGGTTGGGTTACCTTACATTCAGTATTTATAGCACGCAATGTTTATTAAAAGCAGACAGCAAATACAAATGACAATATGAACGCTAGCTATCCCAACGTAATCTTTAAACTATTTAAAGACACCCAAGATTATTAAAATTTAAGAAAAGGCTTCAACTTTCCTGAACGGCAGCAATTGAAGTAGCAAAATAAAATAAAATCCTTTACAAAAGGCCTTTGCCAGTACAGTTAGGTTAAAAACGTGAAATTTACGAAAAGGCTTCATCGCGGCGGATTAGCCGCGCGTGCTGGAGCGTCGTGTTGCGGTACGCGCGGCCGTCCGCAGTAGGGTGTTGGAATCCGCCCCCCCCCCCCCCCCCCTTCTAGAGCATGCATGTTTGTGTCGTCTTCAGTGTAAGGTAGTTCATAAGTCGTTTGTAAGTTTAGGGCCTGATGACCCCGTAGTTGAGTCCGTTAAGCTTTACGGACATTTGAAAAGGCTTCAGCATGCCTCGGTGGTGGTAATGTGTTTCACAGCACTGCCAAAACGAAGCTAGCGGAACTGAGCCGGAGCATTATCACTTACTAGCTGCTTAGTGGGACCAAACAAGCTGAAAATATTAGTAAGATGAGCGTGGTGCCATCAGTAACGTTAGGATTTGGAACAAGCTAAACAAAGCGAGAAATTGGATCCACGACGACCAGAATACACCGGTTACCTCTCTTAGTCCGACGCAAGGGTCCCAGATAAACAATAAAAATTTTATCTATTGGGTGGTCTAACGCCCGTCACTTCTTTTCGGAATGACTCAAACTGAGCCCTAATATTTTCCTGAATCACGGAAAGTTTTATTGGTTTACAGTCTATAACAAAGTCATTCCACTGTAGGTGAAGTTGAACTTATTTTATATGCTGGCTGAGGTCCATTGCGTTGTGAGCTGTCTTCGGCATTCACTAAAAGATTTGATGTTACAGGATCTTTTCGTAAATTAGAAACATGTCAGTTGATATGGAAACGCTTTTATTTCCACTTAAACAACGTTCAAATCAATCACATTATTGCACAATCAAAAAATGTAGCGGCAAGCCAACAGAGCTGCTTACAGGTTTGTGGCTCCTAGAAGACTAACAAAACATGGTTTCTCTCAAACATCTTTCTACGTAACCGCGTAATAAGATTGATGACAAAGTTTTGGAATTCACAATTAAACAATATTCTTTTACATTAAATATGCCAAAATACAGAAATTAAAATATTACATTTAAGCTTTGACTATTTATCTCAATGTATGTACGTGTTTCATGAAATTTGTATTTAATGTGTAACACAAATTTAAAGTCATCCTTTTGACTAGTGTTTACAGTGCTCAAATTATTTACATTATTTGTGTTTTCGAAGTGCACACATATTTGTATTGCCAATATTGTGTAGGCGTAATATTATTGTGACATGGAATTTTAATGTGTTTCAGTTTGCGGTCAAATTATTTATTAATACGGATTTGTATATGGTTGTCGTAGTTGTTTTATTTCGAAGATAGTTTCTTAGTACCAAACGGATTATTAATTTTAGTGCATGAAAAATTATCAGTATTTAATTTAGGATCTAGTGATATATAAAACATGGTCTGCCGTAATTTATTTAAACAAAAGGTATATATGAAATCATGTTGTGCAATAGTTAAAACATATAGTATTATTGTTTTTATACAAATTAGTATCTATATAGGTTCAGCAATTTCCGAAACTAAGTGTAATGCATTTTTAGTGTTTGCAGCTGTTATTTACGAAAGTATTAAAAACTGAAAATTACGTGAAAGGTCAGCCAAAGTTATATTTAAATCAACGTACTATTTCTTAAAAGTATTTTACTAATAGTGTTAATAGAATTTCAGACTGAAGGCAAAATGTGTTTTTACATGTCCGGTAATGAAGTTTTATTTTAGATGTCAGATATTTTATGTTTCTATGTTGGCAACTGATTTATGTATGGGCTGTGCAACATAGCAGAAACGTTACAGTGGGTTTCACGCTGAGATTTAAGGAGACCTAATTGTGGGGAACTGCTGGGCTCGGCCTGACAATTAACAATTACGAACTAACCGCCTAACATCCGGGTTCACAGAGGACCCATCAAAGAATCATTATAATAATGTAACACCGGGTCAACCAATTCAGTTGGTAGACAAATTTCAGGTCGCGCCACGTCCCGACTTCCTACGAACGATACCTTTATTCAAAACATATTGAGAAATGGATTTACCTTCCAACAAGTCTTTACGAATGGGACCCAAGGCCGGATCTTCAGACGCTTCAGACGGGGATCACTAAACAACGGGTGTATTTCGTTGAGCTCCGCACCATTGAACGAAGGGGAAACATGTCGAGAGTCCTGAGCACGGTGCCCAGCTTCCTCAAACATCCAAATGACGGCGTCGGCTAAGGCAGTATCGGTACCCCTAATTTGTCGGACCTTAAGTTTAAAAGTGGATGTTCTAATTGCCCACCTGGCAATACGTCCAGTTTTGCGTGGACGCAAACACCCAACTGAGAGCCTGCTTATCAGTCTCCAGATCAAACACTCTATGCTCCAAATAAAACCGACAGTCATCTTAAGGCAAAGAGCACAGCTTACGCTTCACACTGATGAATGTAATACTTAATCTCGGCGTGGATTAGACGACGTGAGGCATAGGCCAAAATATGTGGCCCTCTACTTCCTGTAAAAAGATAGCTGATAATCCGCTTTTAAAAGCATCGGTCTGAACGACAAACCTCCTTTCAAAGTTAGGAACCTCTAGAACCGGTGGACTAGGAATGAGAGATTTAATAGTTTGAAAAGCTGCCACCTGGGCGTCCACCTATACAAAGGGTGCCCCCTTTCTCCGTAACTCATACAAAGGGGCGGTTAATTGAGCGAAATTCGGCACAAAACGCATAAAATAACCGGACATTCCAATAAACCTGGAAATCACCTTACTTTGGGGGATGTAAATTTCTTAAGGCCTCGGTCACTACTACCAGAATTGAAATGCCCCAAGAACTGATTGCGAGCTAGAGTTTAGAAGGCTGAAACAAGCTTCACGTAACCTACCAAATACAACAGACAAATGATCCAGGTGTTCCTGAAAAGTAAAAACAAGTAATAAAAAAAGAACAGACGTTACTTCTGATCCTGCAGTTGTTATTATTTAATATTCACAGAATATATGACATCAACTGCGATTGGGCAAAGCTGAAAATGTGTACCCAGCCGGAATTGGAACCCAGGTCTCCTGCTTTCTAGGCAATTGCGCTGACCCCTACACCACTGGGGACACAGTGATCACCACACCTGCAAGAACTACCAAAGCACGCCTCCCGTCAGATACAAATTTGGCAGGGCGAAGCTGGGAATTTGTATCTGACGGGAGGCGTGCTTAGGTAGTCCTTGCAGGTGCGGTGATCACTGTGTCCCCAGTGATGAAAGGATCAGCGCAACTGCCTAGAAATCAGGAGACCCGGGTTCCAATTCCGGCTGGGTACACATTTTCAGCTTTGCCCAATCGCAGTTGATGTCATATATTCTGTGAATATTAAGCCAAAGAGTACCCAATTAAATATGACAAGATTCCAATCTGTGCAGAAGGCAGTATCGTACAATCTTCCATAAGATGAATTTGTTAATAAGTCTGATTAAGATTGAGCACAGTGAACCAAAGACACAGGGTTCCGGCAAACCATATAAAAGAATTATGCAAGTCAGGCAGGGGAACCGATTCCAATATCACATTCTTATTAAGACGCCTATAATCCGCAACAGGATAAAATCGTTTCCATGATCCTTGGAGACAAGAAATGTTGTCGAAGCATAGGGAGAAGTGGAAGTTGTTGCAGCATATTAGTAAACTTAGATCTTCGGAGGCGACAAACGGTACAGGGACTGCCTTACAGGTATATCAGCAGACAGCCTGATATAATATTGCAACTCGTTAGTAACCACGAGCCTATCAGAGACGACTCCGCTAAACTCATCAAGTTTCTGCGTAACACGCAAGGCCTCTTGGGGGTTAAGGTGAGCAACCTCAAAGCTGCTGCCGGCACAGGTTAAAAGCGTGATAACTACACGCCGCCCACATTCACACAAGCCAAGTCTTTCCTCAGGGACGAACCTAAATTTAAAGGAGCGCCTGGACACATCTAAAACTAACCCAGTTTTGCTAATAAAATCACACCATAAAAGAAGTGAAACAGGTAGATCCTTCACCAAAGGAAACTTCAACGGCCAAGAAAAACCACCAGTGGTGAAATACATACTCTTTCAGAGGCAACAGCTGCCCATTAGCCAAACATCTCTGCGGAGACTTAGCCTTCGGAGATAATTTACCCTGATGACAATATTCCACAAACCATTGTAAATCGAGGAAGGAATAAGCGCTGCCTGAATCGAGGAGGAAACAAATTTCCAGAAGGCTTTTGACACCGTACCTCACAAACGGCTTCTAATCAAATTGCGTGGTTATGGTATATCGCCCCAAATTTGCGATTGGATAGGGGATTTCTTGTCAGAGAGGACACAGTTCATAGTAATCGATGGTAAGGCATCGACTAAAACAGAGGTGATATCGGGCGTTCCACAGGGTAGTGTTATTGGTCCTCTGCTATTCCTTATTTACATAAACGATTTAGGGGAAAATCTAAGTAGCTCTCTTACGTTGTTTGCAGATGACGCCGTCATTTACCGTCTAGTAAAATCATCTGAAGATCAAAACCTACTGCAGAACGATCTGAATAAGATATCAGTATGGTGTAAAAATTGGCAATTGACTCTAAATAATGAGAAGTGTGAAGTCGTCCACATGAGTACAAAAAGAAATCCGTTAAACTTTGTTTACAACATAAATCAATCAAATGTGAAGGCAGTAAACTCCACAAAATACCTAGGAATTACTATTACTTCAGACCTAAACTGGAAAGAACACGTAGATAATATCGTGTGAAAGGCGAACCAGAGACTGCGTTTTATTGGCAGAACCCTTAAAGCATGCAACAGAACTACTAAAGAAACTGCATACACTGCGCTTGTCCGTCCATTTTTGGAGTATTGCAGCCCAGTGTGGGATCCTTATCAGGTGGGTTTGACGGAGGACATCGAAAGAGTCCAAAGAAGGGCAGCTCGTTTCCTATTGCCACGATACAGGCGAAACAGCCGTACGGAAATGATACAGGATCTGGGATGGGAATCATTACAACAACGGCGCTTATCGCTGCGGCGTGGGCTACTTGCGAAACTCCAATCGCCAACATTCACCTCCGAATGCGAAAATATATTGTTGACTCCCACTTACATAGGTAGAAATGATCATCAGAATAAAATAAGAGAAATCAGAGCTCGAACAGAGAGATTCAGGTGTTCTTTCTTCCCGCGCGCTATTCGAGAATGGAATGGGAGATAAATAGTATAATTGTGGTTCGATGAACCCTCTGCCAGGCACTTAAATGTGATTTGCAGAGTATCCCATGTAGATGTAGATGTAGAAACGGACTCGCCCCCTGACAACAAACGAACGGTAAAGGAGACCCAGGACCACAAAAACCTTTGTTGTGCCAGCGACGATGTCCTGGGCAGTTCTTCTGGCGTCATTTATCAGATCACGGGGGACCGGACATTGGCTCACCAAATGATCTTTAGACCAACATCTAAAACTCCACCTCTTATCTTTCCTAACCTGCCTAAAAGAACTTTCTCTAATTGCTATCAGACTGATTACTACGCTCAGACTCAATGTCTTTGGTAGTCTGCGTAAGCATATTTGGTCAGCTCATTAAACCCTTCTAATAACAAACCTCATCGCAAAGGGCGCGATACTAAGGGCACCTGCACTCAATAACATTAGATACGATCTTTTCCTCGGGCATCTTCATATTAAGTGCGAGGAAGGCCGTCCGAACCCTGTCCATGTAAGATCTCAAGCGCTCTTTTGTTCCTTGCAAGCGCCAAAGACATTCATCGTCCTCTGCACATCCGTTGGGGTAACTGCCGCTTGACTAAATCAAGACGGAAATCTTCTAAGAATTGCTTAGCCTCAAAGGCTCGAGAATTCATTCGCTAGAGGGTAAAACAAGGCCCACATCACAGAATGCGATACACTAAAGGTGTCAAGATGTTGTTCTAGCTCAACTAACAACTATAAAAACTCCTTGAATCACCCTTCCTATAAATATTAAGCTGATGTACACCCCATAATAAGCAAAGGATGTAATTGGGGAAGTTGACAAATCTAGTTTGAGACAACCGCTAAAGTGGTATCCTCGGGGGTACCTAGATCATTTTTGTACACTTGCAACAAGTCTGATTCTCCTTCTCAAACGTGCAAGTCCTTTCCACCACCTGAATTTTTATCTAAAGCCGAGGTTTCAAGCAATAGGTCAGTAACAGCCTTAATTAAACTATCGACAGGTAACTTAGCGTCGGTATCCACCAACCAACCTTTTAATTCCGCTACTCAATTCAACAAATGCGTAAGAGGGGTCTAACACTATCCAATTGCCTAGGGATTGACTGTTCAATATAGTAAAATGTGTTGCTAATTTCCTCTACACGGGTAGACAGGAAGGCTACGGAAGTGGCCACTCACCTTCTACACCTTCGGCGACCTTTACTGGTTAATGCAAGGCTTCGCGCACTCGGGTTCCAAGTTCAGCAACAGTACCATCCCCAGATTAAGTTCGTACAACAGCATCTTCTTAAGAAGGTAGTCAATAACAGAACAAGGGCGAGATATTTCTGCTACGAGTATTCACATAAAACAGACAAATGGAACAGTAACTCTATGTTAATTAACACAGTTAATTCTAAAATCCGAAATAATGAATGTACAGAGGCCGGATAGCAAAGTCGGAACCACGTATTGCTACCAGTGAGAAGGTCTCATTTCGAGGGGGTTACTGAATTTCCTGATAAATTAATATAGGCAGTACATACGTAAGGATAGACCAATGCGGATTTAAGAAGGTCTGAAATACATTCAGTATTTAAAGCACGCAATGTTTATTGAAAGGAAATAGCAAACACAAATAACAATATAAACACCAGCTTGCCTAAAGCATTCTTTAAACCGTTTAAAGATAGCCAGAGTGATTAAAATTTAAGAAAATGCTTCAACTTGCCTGAAGTGAAGCAATTACATTACAAAAGAATAATTTACAATAGGCCTTTGCCAATAACAGATAAGAAACGTAAAATTTAAGAAAAGGCTTCAACTTGCCTGAACGGTAGCAATTAAATCAGCAAAACAATCCTTTATAAAAGGCCTTTGCCAATACGGTTATATTAAAATCGTAAGGTTTAAGAAAATGCTTCAACTTACCTGAAAGACAGCAATAAAATCAGCAGGCCTTTGCCAATAACAATTAGCTAAAAAAAACGTAAAATTTAAGAAAAGTCTTAAAATTGCCTGAAGGGTACCAATTAAATTAGCAAAACAAAGAGAAGGAAAATAAATGGTAAACACTAGTCAATTCCCATTGCAGTAAAATCGAAGCAGCCATGTCTGTCCCAGCAAGAGAGCGGCAAGTGGCCACAGAGAAAATAGGAAAGGTACGGTTTAAGGGGTGTCCGAACGAATTAAGGAGCTACAGCCTTAACCCGAAAGGAAGCTGTAAGGTCCCAAAAATACGACCTCGAGGTGGCATAATTTGCCCGTAGAAGGAAGACACTCGGGCTATGATTACGGCTGTTCATCGGGATGGCTTCAGACATGTATGGCTGACTAAACATTCTCTATTGGAAATACAATATTACTGGTCAAAGGTTTTGCCCACTATTGAAATACACCTGTTATTACACAACGAACATTTGTGTTGTGTCCCTTGAAGTTTGTGGGAAATTACCTGACAGATGGCGCAGAAATACATTTAAGTGCAAGAGGCGGAAAATTTGTGTCTGAAGGACTCGCATGTGGATTTCGCGCTTTACGCGAGCGGTGATTCAGCAACACGGGCCACCCACGAGTTTTTGCCGTCCAACCAAAATTTACAACTGCCACCCAATGCAGTGCCTCTTGTGAAATTACCGCCCAATAGAAATACTGGTAATTAATAGCATTTGATAATTAAACAGTATGAAGTTCACTGCAAACATTGGCCATGCCAATGCACTAAATGTTACACAATTTTAATCTTATTAATTATGGTAGCAATGTATGTACACAGTTGGGTGACAACATTTATAGTTAGGCCATAGGTAGAAATTCTCCACGTTGAGATTTGCTGTGTGCTTGTAGCTGACGGGAGGCCAGCGAGCAGGCCGACGTTGGTGGTTGTTCCAGCTTAGGATTTTCCAGTTCGTTTCCGGTGAGGGGAGAGAGGGACAATGGCGAGTGCCAGGTGCAGAGCAGTGCACAGCGTGAAATAAAATATTCTAATACTACTTGCATTTGAAGTAATACCTTTAAGGACCTCATTACAAAATAACCTGTTGATAAATAAACAATACATTAGCTGATATAGTCACATCTGGCGTAATATGTTTAATTGACAATGAAAAGTAATAAATTACCAATGAATACAAGACAGTTAGACAACTAGCATGGCAATGTTTGTTTATAAAAATAATATATTATCTATTTCTAATTTTATTTTCAATTAATTTTGTGTATTTTATTTTGAAGTATTTAGTTAAATCACTTATCTGTGATATAAGAAATTGCACGATTATAATAAATAGTACAAAGGATGTTTATACCAATATAAAAAACTAAGAAGAAATTTGTTTAATGTGTAGTGTAATTATTTTAAGTAAAGTTTTAGAAATGTATTGGCTGAGCGCTGTACGTTGGAAGTCGGTTAGAACAGTTCACATGGGGAAGTTGATAACGTAGGGAAAAAACCCGGCAGTTGGGCTTTTGGTGCGTGCGCGCGCGCGTGGGCAGGAAGTGAGGAGTCGGGAGCGAGTGGTGTAGTTGGCCGGGCGGCGTCGCTCTGCAATCAGTCGGCATGTGTATCTCCAGGTGGAGACTCTAGATTTTTGTGTGGCAATTGCCAAGTGTGGTTGCTCGTCGTAGACTGCACCAAGTTGAATCGAGTGCTACTGTGTGTTGTGAATATTTAGCCGGTGGAACAAGGTGTGCATCGCATTGAATTAAAGTGACTGTGATTTGTTAATGTAACACGTGTCGTCGCATAGGCATGAACATAAACGGTGTTAGAGACAGCCACATGGTGTGAAAACAATTTGCGACAAATATTCATTTTGTCTGGGGGCTCACGAGCTATAACTTTATTTGATAAATGTGTCGACGTACAGACATATCAGCCACAGGGTTCTAAGATTGTGAAATAAACAACATAAAGTGAACTTTTACGTTTTCAAAAATAGTAGTTAGTACATCCTTTTCTCTCATGAACTTACTTTGTTATGAATTCTTTTGTTAATCATATGCAGGGAAGGAAACCTGCGAACATGTGATATCATCCCCTTGAAAACGAGTCAGACAGTGGCAATCACAGTTCCAGTGTTTTTGCATATTTAGGAATTTGGTTCGCAGTTGGCGGTTGTGAGTTTTAAAAATTAATCTTTCCCAATTTTAAACTCTCACCACAATCTTCACTCTCGCACCCTCCTGCTCAAAGACTTCATCTGTATATGCTCCCTATTTTTTTTTCAAAGGGTCGATCGATAGTTGTGCATCTGTACTGATACTATTATGCATTTTGCGGAATACTGTATACACAGGGTGATTTTTTCGACGGAGTACGAACTCTGGAGGAGGGGATACGGAACAAAAAAAAAAAAAAAAAAAAAAAAAAAAAAAAAAAAAAAAAAAAAAAGGTACAATGCACTTGTATTCGGACATGGATGGCTTCCATGTTACAGAAGGTTTAATGAATCATCTTTTATTACAGAGACTGTAAACCCTGTACCGTGAAGCCATAGTTCCATAGTTACAGCATGTCTAGAAAATGGTTTCCATGTTCCTCAGAGCGGCCACACGAGGGAAGTGATGACAACTCTGCTTGAATCCCTCCATATTTGTCACGGACTCTACATATACCTTTGATATGGACCCATAAATAGAAAACGCAAGGAGTGAGATCTGATGAATGTTCAGGCCATCGCACTGATCGCTTCTGACCCGTCAACCATAGAAGACACCATACAGACGCCTCTGGTCGTTAACGGCGAATTTCATCCCAGGACCATCTCCTAGAAGCGAGATCATTGGTGCCAGCGAAAAAGGAACTGAATCGGTCGGTGGAGAAAGGAACTATGTCACTTTTTTTACTTTTCAGGAGAGAGAAAAAACTGCTTTATTGTTAAAATATTTAACAGATTTCATTGAAATTTTCGACATTTGCTGTACTCTAACCATACGTACTGTGAATGAAAATAATTTTTATATATCCTATAAAGTATCTTCTGAAAAAAAATTGAAATTTGTAACATAGTTCCTTTCTCCAGTCAACGAAGGAATTAGTACTTTTCGAGAGTATAATACATTCAAATATACACAATTCTGGATTAAAGCTCAAATTTATTGGTAAATTATCTTCAGCTGAACATGAAAACAACTATTTGATCTAATTCAAAGATCGGAATAGTTCATATCACAGTGAGTTATCACTTGAAGTTAGTCATTTCAAAAATTATAAAAATAATAAAAAATCTCGGTCTCTTCCCCAGGACTGTATTTCATCAGTATCCGAAAATATTTTTTTATATTGATTCTCACTTTGTAATTTTCATGAAAATGTTTCCTATAGAACTCGTATTTCACATTTACGTCTGGATATTTCTTAAGGAACATTCTGTGCAAAGTTTTCAGATCCAAGCTTGCACCTAAGTATTTCATTTCCTTCCCAGCATAGTGAGTTTCTTTGTGTGGGAAAGATGTGATACTGGGTGCAATCAAATTTATTACTTTTCCAGAATTTTTGTTATGCATGGATTTCTTCCACTCCTGTCCTCTTGACATTTAGAAAGCGGTATTCCTTCACTTACAACACTCAACAATAATCGTGACACCTGACGAAGTTGGCGACAAATTACTGTTTTGTTGCGCTTTCTACACATGCATGCCGCAGACCAACGCCATCTAGCATGTAGCTGGTGTAGTACATGCTCGCTGACAGTAAAATTTGCGACGTGCGGCGGAGGAAGGAACTAAGTCACTGACACGATTCCTTTCTCCTCAGGACGTATAAAATCGACCTCATGTTATTCCCACAGGCAGAAGCCAAACATAGCTCCTTTCATCACAGAAAGGTGTATCTTGGTCTGTTTACTACATTTCTGTAAAAAAGTGAAAATCACCAAAAAGTGACTTAGTTCCTTTCTCCACCGACCGTTTCAATTAGTGACAACTATTTCTTCACAGCCGATACAAAACCGTTACCTGCTTGCACATGTTACTCTCCTTCAAAGTAGTCACCATCATTTTGTACAGCAATATTTGTTAATAAGAGGCTTACTTACCAGATACAGATAAAACTGTCTAATGAATGCTCCAACAATCAAGCGGAACAATTTGCCATCCTCAATGCTCTCGAGTTGATAAATAATCTCTCGAATACTGATACAACTGCAGTAATTCACACCGACAACAGGATTACTTTGGACTCTTTGCGAAATCCGAAGAACCACAACTTGTTGATTGAAGAAATAAGATGTAAAATCAGAAGGTTGCAGACACACAACTGGTTGGTGCATTTCGAATAGGTTAAGGCACATCGAGGGATATGGGGAAATGAACTAGCGGACAACCTTGCTAAAAGAGCAGCTCGATCACGACAATCAATACGCTACAACAAAATACCTACAAGTGCCGTAAAGAAGAAACTTCGAGAAGAGTTTAGGAACAAATGGGACATTGAGTAGAACAGAACAAAAAACGGGGGAAGCACTAAACCGTATTTTCCTACGATCCGACAACGTTTACTGATTAAACTTCCTGAGTTGGTTTACGTTTTAGGAGGCTATCCACTTATAATATTGTAAAAAGATATAAAATAGCCAAGATCGCTTATCATCAATTTTTATTAATGACGACCGATTTCGCTGAACTACGTCAGCATCATCTGGTCAAATAAAATATTTTACAAGGCCATAATCTTGTAATGTCAAACAGTTGTTATATAACAATTTACAGTGCATAGATGCACTATGCCATTATAATAAAACATAATTATCACAGTGATAATTATGTTTTATTATAATGGCATAGTGCACCTATGTGCACTACGCCATTATAATAAAACATAATTCAACTGCACCACCCTCTAGGACAGGCTGTTCCGTCAGCACCACCTAGAGAGAAGGCCGCGGCGCTCTCGTGTGACGTCAGGCAGAGTAGGCTGAGCGCGCATAGCTGACTGGCTCGCTGCTTCGGGTACCCAGTTAGCTATGCGCGCGCAGCCTACTCAGCCTGACGTCACATGAAAGCGCCGCGGCCTCCTCTCTAGGTGGTGGTGGTTCCATGCCCCTGGTCGCTCACGGGCTCGACAGGTAAGCAGGCGCTACGAGGTAGGCAACCCGCGACGCTCCAGGTCACCGCGCATGCGCATTGCTGCATTACTTGCCTCTTTCACTGTTACATGCAAAGAGAGAGAGAATATACGTGGGCGGTGACACGGTCTTCAACATTTCCTGCGGTGCCACGCTCTACTATTAGTCGCCATATTTTTGGAAGTCTGGCACTGACTTTCTGAAATCCAGCTAGTTTATTTATTTATTTATTGGTTTTTCTGTCCCATAGGACCCAATTGAGGAGTGAGACTCCATGGTCATGGAACAAGTCAATTAATTGTTACACAAGAATGGTAATAGAAAATTTTTAAGTAGTCCTTTGCACACGACAATCTTAATACAAAGTGAAAAGAATCAATAAAGAAAAATATGAATAGTTTAATTGTTTAACTTTTCTAGGAGTTCCTCGACAGAATAAAAGGAGTGAGCCATGAGGTAACTCTTCAATTTAGATTTGAAAGCGTGTGGATTAGTGCTAAGATTCTTTAGTTCTTGTGGCAGCTTATTGAAAATGGATGCCGTAGAATATTGTACCCCATTCTGCACAAGTGTTAAGGTGGTGTGATGCAAATGCAGATTCGACTTCTGTCTAGTATTCACCGAGTGAAAGCCACTAACTCGTGGGAATAAGCTGATAAACGAACGTAAACGAACGAATGAATAAGCAGTTCTCTTAGAAATCGTGCTCAACGTTTGTGTGGCGTATACAGAAACAATGAAACTGTGAATTAATTATCTTCAAAAGTAAAACGACAAGATCGCTACATGATTGTTTAATTTACTGACGACCGGGGATATAAAATACAACAATTTGGCCATGTTATTTAGAAATTGAAGTTAAACAGAACGTGCAACATAGAACTTAGTCAAAAATAGCCCATTGCAAGTCGTCAGTAAATTAAATAATCATATAGCGATCTTGTCGTTTTACTTTTGACGATTACGTAGATCGCCTCTATCATGCAATGTCAGGTAATGTCGAAACTGCGAATAAATGCTAAAATGTCTGTAATTCGTATGGGACCAAACTACGTTGGTCAACAGTCACTAGTCTTACAAACTACTTAAACTAAGTTAAAATAACCTAAGGACAACACACACATCCATGCCCGAGGGAGGATTCGAACCTCCGACGGCGGAGGTCGCACGATCCAGACCGCTCCGCTACTTCCGCGCGGCAAACTGCGAATATTTTAAAATGTATTATGTTATACACTCCTGACCATTAAAATTGCTACACCACGAAGATAACATGCTACAGACGCGAAATTTAATGCAACACTACTCGGTTTATGTGCAAATGAACTGCAATAGAAGCGGGTCTGCGTAGTTTGCTGGGCTGCTGTTGGTACGGACTGTGAGTGGCTGAATCAGACACGCTTATTGAAAGCCAGCGGCTAACAGCAGCCAGAAGTTGGCAACTCGCTACCTGTGAGCTAGCGGCAGCGCGTCCTGGCTTCAACGGAGCAGTAGATACTGGCTCATTAATATACATAGGTCTGAACAGTGCTGAAGCACGAACGACGGATGGCCACGGAGGTGATATTACCCATCAAGTGAACTGCATTTGCGCCAACCACCATTTTATTTAAATATACTACTGGCCATTAAAATTGCTACACGAAGAAGAAATGCAGATGATAGACGGGTATTTATTGGACAAATATATTGTACGAGTGCAATTTGGGAGCATAGATCCGGAGATCTTACGATTTGTTTGTGTTGTGGTCTTCAGTCCGGAGACTGGTTTGATGCAGCTCTCCACAAAACCCTATCCTGAGCAAGCCTCTTCATCTCCACATAAGAACGGCAACCTACATCTGTCTGAATCTGCTTACTGTATCCATCTCTTGGCCTTCCTCTGCGATTTTTACCCCATACACTTCCCTCCAACGCTAAATTCACAATTCCTTGATGTCTAAGAATGTGTCCTACCAATCTATCCCGTCTTTTAGTCAAGGTATGCCAGAAATTTCTTTTCTCCCCAATTATGTTCAATACCTCCTCATTAGTTACGCGATCCACCCACCTAATCTTCAGCATTCTTCTGTAGCACCATATTTCAAAAGCCTCAATCCTCTTCCTGTCCGCACTGTTTATCGTCCATGTGTCACCCCCATACAAGGCAACACTCCATACAAAAGCCTTCAGAAAGGACTTCCTTAGGCTTAAATAAATATTCGATGTTAACAAATTTCTCTTTTTCAAGAATGCTTTTCTACCCATTGCCATTCTGCATTTTATATCCTCTGTACTGCGACCATCATTTGTTATTTTACTGCCCAAGTAACAAAACTCATGTACTTCCTTTATTGCTTAGTTTCCCAATCTAATTCCTTCAGCATCGCCTGATTTTCTTACACTGCACTCCATTACCCTAGTTTTGCTATTGTTAATGTTCATCTTATATGCACCTTTTAGCACACTGTCCATTCCGTTCAATTGCTCTTCCAGGTCCTTTGCTGTATCTGACAGAATTACTACGTCGTCGGAAAAACGCAATGTTTTTAATTCTTCACCCTGAACTTTAATTCCTTCTCCAAATTTCTCCTTGCTTTCCTTTATAGCTTGCTCAAGGTACAAATTGAATAACAATGGAGAAAGACTACAACCCTGTCTTACTCCCTTTGCAACCACTGCAGCCCTTTCATGCCCTTCAACTCTGACAACCGCTGTCTGGTTTTTGTACAACTTGTAAATAACCTTACGCTCCTGCTTGATTCGGAACTTGAAAGAGTTTATTCCAATCAACATTGCCAAAGGCCTTCTCGAAAATATACAAAAGCTAGAAATGTAGGTTTGCCTTTTCTTAATCTATCTTCTAGGATAAGCCGTAAAGTGAGTATTGCCTCCCGTGTTCCTACATTTCTCCTGAACCCAAACTGATCTTCCCCGAGGTCGGCTTCTACCAGCTTTTCCATCCTTCTGTATATAATTCGTGTTAATATTTTGCAACCATGACTTATTAAACTGATGGTTCTGTAGTTTTCACACCTGTCTGCACCTGCTTTCTTTGGAATGGGAATTATAACATTTTTCTTAAAGTCTGAGGGTACTTCGCCTGTCTCATACATCTTACACACCAGGTGAAACAGGTTTGTCATGGCTGGTTCTCCCAGAGAGTTCAGTAACTCTGAGGGAGTTTTGCACAGATCATAATTTAGTTATAACAAACACCTGGTTCAAGAATCACAAAATAAATCTTACGATTTCTAACGAAAATACAAAAATATTGTAATAACATATTCAAAGCCAGAGAAACTCACCAACAGAACTTTGAAGCCATACGCAAAACAACTTCGTTTGTTCCTCGACCCTGACGAAACATACCCGAGTTTTCAAGAAATTTTTGTTAGTGAGTTTCTCTGACTTTGCACGTGTTACCTTAATATTTTATGAATAGTCTTGAGAAATCATCAACTGATTATTCCATCCTTAGTCCAAATTAGTAGGTCATTGGTTCCTTCAGTGGAGAAGTGCACACTATGCCCGAACTCTTACAGAAGTCTGCGAAGCTTCGCAACTAATTGGGACAGTAGACAGAACCAGCTGGTGAGTAGTGAGGTTGAAGTTTACTGAGGACATTTTATACGACATTCTAAAACCACTCTTCAACTTCTTATGTTTTGCTCACTACCGATGTGCCCATTTACTGTTATCTGGATTTATAACCGATGTAAGTACAGAGAACTGTTCAAATGTTTGTACAGCTTATGGGACTTAGCTATTGGGTCATCTGTCCCTAAACTTACAAACTATTTACGAACTACCTTACACTAAGGACGGCACAAATATCCATGCCCGAGGGGGGATTCGAACCCCCGACCGTAGTGGCCGTGCAGACCGTGACTGGTGCACCTCAGTCCCCTCGGCCACCGCGGCCGGCGCAACTCCTCCCCTCCACGCTTCTCCTATCGCTCCGCCTCTATGAGCAGAAGCGCCTTCCTACATGATGCAAACTATAACTTGACATATGAACATTTGAATTGATATTCTCCCGCTTCTACCTCGGATCAGACGATCGTCGGAGACGTTTGTGGAGGCGGTCTCGTTAGTCTGAAGCTGTTAGAGACGCTATCCAGCAACTGAAGTGAAATAGTGGTTCCCTGATATTTTTTGGGTGGCATTTTGTGGGGGTCACTGTACGCCACTGCCAATCGTAGAAGGTAAGATTGCGGCTATGCAGTAAAGGGATGACTTACCCCGACGTATAACGGCAGCATTTCGGCGAGGGATTCATGTTAATGGACGACACTTCTTGCGCTCATCGAACTCATAATGTGGATACGCTCCTACATGGTTACGACATCGCAAAATCAGAATGGCGAGTATGTAATCCAGACACGAACCCTGCCGATGCAAGGAACGTTGAAAAGGACAGTTTTTGGAGGCGATGTGGCACGTGTGTGTTTGTTTGTGTGTGTGTGTGTGTGTGTGTGTGTGTGTGTGTGTGTGTGTGTGTGTGTGTGTGGTTTGTCCTTAAGTAAGTTTAAGTTAGCTTCAATGGTTTGTAAACCTAGGGATTGATAACCGCATTGTTAAGTCCCATAGATTTACGAACATTTGAAATTTATTTTCATCTACGTCGTAAATTCAACTAAATACCTAAGAATTACAATTAGGAACATCTTAAATTTAAAGTACATTAAACATGTCCGTACAAATTCAATAGTATTGTTTCGCCTGTTTTGTATCGTTATTTGTATGTAAAATGATATATGAACTTCTTCGAGTAACTACATCTATGGTTTACTCAGTGACCTCTATACAAACCGGATGAATAACTTTTGTGTCTGAGCATAGAATTGCAGCGTGGCTGCACATTCATATGTTTTGCACACGATTTCGCATTGTCCGCCATGTTTAAATTTGGCAAAAGAGTTTCCATCAATTGTTACATGACAAAGAATTGCTTGCATACCACTTGATTTGGAATTTAATTCAATTTTCGATGTTGTAGGCTGATATCGGAGCGGAATCGAAACATATTTTCTTCTCTTTTCCTTGAAATGCTACTTAACAGCCATGTTTGAATTTGGCAAGAAACTGAATATGAATATCTATGGCAGGCACGCTAAGACAGCTGAAGTTCAACATCCAGAGTGTATAGAGATCAATGTGTTTACTCTGTTGTATAACATCTCTGTCAAAGACTATGTATGAGAGGAGTAGCTGAATACAGAGAGTCAGTCGGTGTGTAGCTCTTGTATTGAGTGGATGTGCTTTGCTTTGGCTGCTGAGGCAGCAAATTTTGTACGAGCTGATGGAATAATTTCATAATTTGATTTTGTGGAACAGACACAATTCTGTCTTTATAAGATTTCATATATGTATCAGTCTGAGCAGATCTGCAATCATAAGGTAATGTAATGATTATTGCTAATAATAATTGAGAAATTTAAACTTCTTTACTTGGGTGCCTTTTGTATTTAGAAAGCTAACCCTTTTGCTTTCATTGAAAGTTATTTACTATTAAAGTCAAAGCATAGTATTGACTGAGCTGACTTTGATTAACAGATTTCTTTATTGGTGTGGCGTATTAATGATAGTGATTGTTATGCAATACTGCACGTAAGTGAACAAGATACTAAGTTTCTGCAATCAGTCTGTTAGCGGGATAAATTCTCTCAATTGCTTTATTAGAAAGTGATTTGTGCTTTTTCAGATTTCTCTCGCAGCCTATAGTGTAGTTAGTGAGACTTATGCAATCTACGTATTGTTCTTGCTTTGTTCAAAATATCCGTTGCGCTTTCAATCAGTTTAAACACACTGTTTCTTAATTGTGCAGGTATTAATATTAGTGCAATAACTAAACCAAATTATATTGTCAATGAATAAGAAATATGTTCAATTAATCTTTAATGAGCTTGATTAATGATTGAAAAGTTAGTTATCGCTTGTTTTAACTACCAGCTGATAACAATTATTAGTGGTGCATTTAACACCAGATCAGTTTTGAACAAGTAGCTTAGAAACACACAACATTTAGCTGGCTTACAATTACCAAAACCCTGTAGCGACCCTGTTTTTCCTATCAGTAAACCAGCCTTACCTTATTCCACCAAACAACATACCTGTTTTAAACAGATAGATGATATTGTAGGGAAAGCGAACCAAAGTCTACGTTTCATTGGCAGAAAAATTAGGAAATGCAACAGCTCTTCTAAAGAAAATGTCTAGACTACACTTGTGCGTCGTATTTCGGAGTATTTCTGCCTATTGTGGGATCCCCAACAAATGCGCGGACGGACGACATACAGAAATTTTAGAGATGGGCAGCTCGATTTATATTATCGCTATATAGGAGCGAGTGTGTCACAGAAATGATGCACGAATTGGGGTGGAAACCATTAAAAAAAGGCGTTATCATTGCATCGAGATTTATTTGAGAAATTCATGTAACCAGCTTTCTCTTCCGAATGCGAACATATTTTGTTAACTCTGTGAGATTACCGCCCAATAGAAATACTGGTAATTAATAGCATTTGATAATTAAACAGTATGAAGTTCACTGCAAACATTGACCATGCCAATGCACTAAATGTTACACAATTTTAATCTTATTAATTATGGTAGCAATGTATGTACGCAGTATGTACGGAAGGCCAGCGAGCAGGCCGACGTTGGTGGCTTGTTCCAGCTTAGGATTTTCCAGTTCGTTTCCGGTGAGGGGAGAGAGGGACAATGGCGAGTGCCAGGTGCAGTGCAGTGCACAGCGTGAAATAAAATATTCTAATACTACTTGCATTTGAAGTAATACGATGCAGTTAGGAACATTTAAGGCCCTCATTACAAAATAGCCTGTTGATAAATAAACAATACATTAGCTGATGTAGTCACATCTGTCATAATATGTTTAATTGACAATGAAAAGTAATAAATTACCAATGAATACAAGACAGTTACACAACTAGCATGGCAATGTTTTGTTTATAAAAGTAATATATTAAATGAGACTTTAACTTTTCCCGGCGTAATGAGTGTTAAAACAACTTACGGGTATGCTGCCGGGTGACGTCGTCGACAACCGCCGATATTTCGGCAGGAGGACACCCTGCCATTCTCAAGGCACAACTGCACTTAAGGAAGCAATGTGCAAGCGTATTTAATACCTCGGTTTTCAAAGTGTAAACAAGGAAGATAACACACACAGTACAAGTCACAGCAGAGTCAACACAACCAAAGGTGACCAAACATCGACCACCTTCTAAGATAAAGGCCCTGTTGGGGTCCGTAAAGGATGATCTTGGTTTGCGTAAGGCAGGTGTATATCGTATTCCTTGCATTTGTGGCATGTCATATATTGGTGAGACAATCAGGACTGTGGAAGACCGGTGTATTGAACATAAACGTTACACGCGCTTACAACAGTCCAACAAATCCGCTGTTGCAGAACACTGTCTTGACACCGGTCATCCTATGGAATACAACAACACGGAGATCCTGGCATGCACCTCCACCTATTGGGATAGTGTTATTAAGGAAGCTGTTGAAATTAAACTAGCAAGCTACCTTATAAACAGAAATGGTGGTTTTTGTTTAAATTCTGCTTGGAATCCGGCACTGTCTCTCGTCAAAAAACAGAGGGATAAAATTAATGCTGCCTCACCTGTTGATTAAGTCACTATCGATATTTTTGATGTTTGGTCACCTTTGGCTGTGTTGCCTCTGCAACTTCAGTGAAGTTGTGCCTTGAGAATGGCAGGGTGTCCTGCCGAAATATCGGCGGTTGTCGACGACGTCACTCGGCAGCATACCCGTAACTTGTTTGAACAATATATTAAATATTTCTCATTTTATTTTCAATTAATCTTGTGTATTTTATCTTGAAATATTCAGTTAAATCACTTATCTGTGATATAAGAAATTGCACGATTGTAATAAATAGTGCAAAGGATGTTTATACCAATATAAAAACGTAAGAAGATATTTGTTTAATATGTAGAGTAATTATTTTGATTTTAAGTAAAGTTTTAGAAATGTAATGGCTGAGCACTGTACGTTGGCAAATCGGTTAGTACAGCTCACATGGGAAAGTTGATGACGTAGGGAAAAAAACCCGACAGTTGGGATTTTGGCGGGCAGGAAGTGACAAGTCGGGAGCAAGTGGGGTAGCTGGCCGGGCGGCGTCGCTCTGCATGAGTCGGCATGTGGATCTCCAGGTGGAGACTTTAGATTTTTGTGTGGCAATTGCCAAGTGTGGTTGCTCGTCGTAGACTGCACCAAGTTGTGTCGAGTGCTACTGTGTGTTGTGAATATTTAGCCGGTGGAACATGGTGTGCATCGCACTGAATTAAAGTGACTGTGTTTTGTTAGTGTAACACGTGTCGTCACATAGACATGAACATAAACGGTGTTTGAGACAGCCACATGGTGTGAAAACAATTTGCGACAAATATTCATTTTGTCTGGGGGCTCACGAGCTATAACTTTATTTGATAAAAGATTTGACGTACAGACGTATCAGCCACAGGGTTCTAATATTGTGAAATAAACAACATAAAGTGAACTTTCACGTGTTTTCAAAAATAGTAGTTAGTACACCCTTTTCTCTCATGAACTTGACTGTATTATGAATTTTTTTCTTAATCATATGCAGGGAAGGACAGCTGTGAACGTGTGATATCATCCCCTAGAAAACGAGTCAAACAGTCACAATCACATTTCCAGTGTTTTTGCATGTTTAGGAATTTGGTTCGCAGTTGGTGATTGTGAGTTTTAAAAATTAATCTTTCCCTATTTTAAACTCTCACCCCGACCTTCACCTTGCAACTCCTAACAACATAGGGAGTTTTGATCATCTTAATAAAACAAGAGAAATCAGACCGAAACCGGTGAGACTTGGTGTAGCTTTGTTCCGCGCCCTATTGGAGAACGAAACGGTTCGATGAACTCTTCACTATGCGTATTTATGGACTTGTAGAATCGCAGTGGAAGAGTGGATCTATTCCATTTTTATGTAGAGGCTTATGAACCCTTAAAATTCTAGTGATGGACCCTATTTTTCATTAAGTGTCCACGTATTCTAAGCGTGTATGTATTCTAGCTTTGTTTCGCTATCATCAGAAAAAAAGAAGAAAAAGCAGAGAAGGGACAAAAATTAGGGTTTACGTCCGGATGACATCGTGGTCCACCAGCGTGAGTAACATTGAAATGTTATTCAAAGTTTGGGCCATTAATGTTGAACTTATACATCTACATACATCAACATACATACTTCGCAATCCACCGTAAGGTGCTTGGCGGAGGGTACACTGTACCACTACTAGGCATTTCCTTTCCTATTCCACTCCCAAATTGAACGAGGAAAAAAAGAATGCCTATATGCCTCCGTACGAGCCCTAATTTCTCTTATGTTGTCTTTGTAATCTTTACGCGAAATGTAAGTAGGCGGCAGCAAGATCGTACTACACTCAGCTTCAAATTCCGGCCCTCTAAATTTACTCAACAGAAATTCACGAAAAGAACGTCGTCTTTCTTCCAGCGATCCCCAGCTTAGTTGCCGGAGCATTTCCGTGACACTCGCGCATTGGTCGAACCTACCGGTAACAAATCTAGCTGCTCGTCTCTGAACCGCCTCTATGTCTTCCTTTAAACTGATCTGCTGCGGGTCCCAAACGAGCAATACTCAAGACGTGGTCTTTTTATACGCGGTCTCCTTTATAGGTGAAGTAAATCTTCCCAAAATTCTCCCAATAAACCGAAGTCGGCTGTCCGCCTTACTCACAACTGTCCTTCCATGCTCGTTCCATTTCATATCGCTCTGCAGTGTTACACCTAGGTATTTGAACGACTCGACAGCATCAAGAAGCTCACTGCTAATGCTATTGTTTTTTCTACTCAAGCGCATCACCTTACATTTTTCGACATTGAGAGCTAACTGCCAATCTTCGTACCAACTAGAAATTTTATCTAAGTCATCCTGTATGCTATTACAGTTAGTTACAGACGACACCCTCCCATAAACCACAGCATCATCAGCAAACAGTCGCATATTACAACTTACTCTGTTCATTAGATCATTTATATAGATGGAAAATAATAGCGGTCCTATCACACTCCTCTGGGGCACGCCTGATGATACACTCGTCTCTGATGAACACTCGCCGTCGAGAACAACGTACTGCGTTCAACTTACTTGACACAAATGTCACTGTTACACGACATAAGGCCTTCAAATGTAGGTACTTCCTAATATCCAATGTAATTGTACGATCTTGAATAATTTGCTTCAAAATACGCACATACCGACGACAAAGAAAACAGTCGGATTGAAAAGTATAACCTTACGAAGACTTGGTTTGCAGATATAAAATTCAAGCTGGTAGGTTGCCATTAGCTACATATGTATGGTCCTTTCTTTTTAATATTCTGCATGCTCAGTTTTGGATGTTCTTGGTGACGTGCGTGAACATAGCAGATGCCTCACGAGTGCGCCCGTTGTGAGGAAACGGATCAATAGACAAACGTCCAAATGGAGTTATTACGCCTCAGTGAGCGAGCTAGGGGCTGAACTAACGCAATTGTGGGCGGATCACACACAGCGCGGAGCGGCGGCAGTACAGGGACGGTGTTCCGGATGCATCAGGCGTTCCACACATGCTAATAGTGTCTAGCAAGCTATACATATAACAGGTATCAATTCGCAATTAGCGAAGACTTCGGACTATAATTTTATGGAATTTTTTGCAGGACATGGGTTCGTACTCTGATGTCCTGCTTTTCGCGTACAGTCACCTTAACCTCTCAGTCACCCGAACACCCTCACCGACCAGCCTCAAACTCCAATATGTCACACATGGCTACAATCCCTAATGTTACCACACATTCAGTGTGATTCCCGCGTCATGACATAAATATGATACAAAAAGACAGAATAACGATGGTAATTCCGGAATTACACTAAATGTATGCCAGCATTAGGTCGATTTAGGCAAGTGAGACGTATGGGACTTTGGGTGTGGCATGACTGCGTGCTCGGATGGCCGTGAGCTTAACACCATTGCTCACAAATTACTTTTTTCATGATAAAAAAACAATCATGGCTTTGCTTTCTAGTCCTTTGAACTATAATTTTTCAGATGTATGAAATATTTCGACGTCCTCAACTGAGAACATTATTTACCTTGGATACTTCTAAAGGAACAGGCATTCCCGGTGGTCCTAATGGAACACACATGCCTGCCAGAATGTTCGACTTTAATTGCCATTTTTTGTGTTTAAGTGGGTGCAGTATAAGTCGAAAGTCAAATTATTTTATTTAATTTTATTCCAACAAAATACATGAATTACACAAAACTTACTTAATGATTATGAAGATAAACTATGGTTTTACACGCGTGAAAAATTATAACGAAAAAACTCTTTTTTTTTCTTATCGAGACATAAGTGTATTTTACATTTTACACAATAAAATTTGGTTTTGCCTTTGCGACCTGGTTTCTTGCGCCTGTCAAATGAGTTTTGTCACTGACCAGTGGAAGATACCCAACGTTGCCCCAACGAACATCAACTTCTGGACGATCTTCCGGATTGGCTCTTTTTAAAATACTTGGAGATGGCTTGGACTCTCACTAATAGGATAGCCCGTTATCCTGGCAGCTGGCTTATCTGTTTTTTGTCAGTACTTTGGTCACACTCGCCCTAAAGTGAAGCAAATCAAAGGTTTTATTTTTAGAACAGCTATTTCTGATGCGTTTTTTTTGTACTCATTCTTTGCATTAAACATGCAACATCAATTGCATGAACAAACATGCGAAGCGTCCACTTCCGCGATATGATGAATGTGCAATAAATTGTCATAAGAAAATATGTCTTTTCCACCCCTCGCATATGTTGAATGTATACTTTAATAACTTCCGGTTGCTCGATTTCAACCTACTTCTTTTCAGTTTTTAAGCAATTATTATACTTTCTGAAGTCATATATTTCGTTTTTGCTATAAGGATCTGCCTTGATAAGTAGAACCGTTCTTTTTCTTTTTACCTAAACAAGCTTCAACATGAAGATGATTTTTGTTATCGATAAGAGCCAAGAATGCTTTCGGCAGATTAAACTGCCATCTTCGTATCTTTCATGTCATTCATCACATCACAAATAAAACCTTTTAAAAACATATTTATTCATCAACATTATTGTTGGCAAACAAAATATCAATAGCCTCATGCTTTAATGTGATGTGTTGACAGTAAGTTTTAATCAACAACTACCATAACGGAATGTATTCAATGCATTATGTTATCTTCATATCAATTGTCTCCAAAATGTCGGACATTCATTGGAAGTACGTCACAGATTTCACAACATAAAATTTCTTTATAGGAGAAACATACCATTTACAAATTTTTTCTAACTGAAAAAAAATGGAACATACATTAAACAGGTTAGGAGCGTCATTAAAATCTTTATATATATATATATATATATATATATATATATATATATATATATATATATTAAATATTCATGTTACAGCTCTAGCTGTATGTAACTGACAAACTGTAGACATCTTTTACACGCACTGCTGTCACCAGATGGCAGTACTTGTACACATTTTGTTGTTCATGTAACGTATAGCAGCATTATTTATAATAAATTTCTACTAAGGAAGTAACAGGATTGGCGGGGAGCAGAAATTACAATTTTTTCCTTTTTTTTTTTTTTTTTTTTCTTGTGGCTCACTAGCAGTTTATTATGAAAAGTCATATCGGATGTTTCGTAGTTTTGCACGTCTATACAGGTCCAGGTCAGAGGGTAACATAGGATGACAGCCACATACAAACTTTATTCCTTACCAGCAAACAATCCAGTGCACACTCAAACCACTGCATCAAAACTGCCACCCTTTCAAGCACAATCTGAAAATCAGACACACGAAAAATGCAGTATAGAAGACAGCCAGCGGGCAAAATCTGCTAGTGCATTGAAACCAGTTGTCAGTTGTCATTGAAACCAGTTTACGGAACACTTCAGATTTGTAGTTTTGTAAGTTTTTGCAAACATTTTGAACAAAATAATAATGTAAATAACAAAAAAATAATTAATAAGAGTGTCTGAAATCCTTTACCTTCAACGACACAATCTAACGCATTGCTCACTACGCTGCGACTAACAGTTAGAAGTTGCGTTCTTTAATTTCATACTATTGATGACCGTTATTAACTGATGCTAATATGGCATTTGTAGACACTAGATTATCGTTTATCGTACGAAGAACGACGTGTTTTTGTTAATTCTTCAGTGCGCCATTGCTTTGAAATGACAACGTGTAAGTTATAATAAGAAAATCATCAAATACGCAACGCAAGGTGGCGTATGCCAGAGAGATTTCTGGACGACGAACGTCACGTGACATCTGCGAACGGCTGGTTTTCGTTAATTCAATGGAGGTTGTCAAAACTCCGTTATTTCTGCAAATATCTCTCAAACGATAAGAGAGAAAAAAAAAAAAAAAAAAAAAAAAAAAAAAAAAAAAAAAAAAAACACCCACAGGGGAACAAAGTTGTAGAGAATTTTCTCCTCTACAAATTCGGTTATTCAATTTGCGTGTCAGATGAATGGTTAAGCCGTTACTTTCATTTAAATTTCGAGCTGTCAAAATACGATCGCAAAGTCCCACTTTTAGTGTTACTACCGTAATCTAAAGTGGGCCAAAAGAAAAGAAGCGAACTTGGCTACATTCCGTTATTAGGGTTTTTTATTAACATAATTCGATCGCTTTCATCCTGAAATGTCGGGTAATCGCAACAGTAAATTTTGTTTTAACTGTTTTTCATAGTAAATTGAATGACCGGATCGCCCCCAAATATGACAAACTTTTATCAAGATGATTATTCCTGAAGACAATCATGTTTGTGTCCACATTAAATATTTACTAAGTACATATATTTTAAATCAGTTTTTTTTTCTGATCGTAGATTCTTCGGAAATCTCTCACGTCCTGTGAAAATAAGTTATTGAACACATAGGAGGCAGCGTTGTCGTGTGACATCTTCTGTAGAGGCTGAAAGTTGTGAGGCGGCGTTTTTCTCGCGATGTCGACTTCGGAGCGAATTGCCGCCAGCCGCCGCTCTCGTAAATTCGGGGACCATGGCCGCCGCGCCGTCAGCAGTTGGAAGTTGCTGGCGGCGCACACAAGTTCCTCCTGCTGTTCTTCCAGCCCGCAACAGACGCAAAACTTGCGCCCGGCCGCTGCTAACGTGCTTACAAATGTGTTTCCTGTCTACTCCTCTGCCGGCTGGTCCAAAAAACCGATGCCGCCCCACCTTTTATAGTTACCCTTCCACTCTCTCTTCAGTCCTGGAGAGATCGTTTTCTTCCTGCCCGTTTTCTCGTGTTTATTCTTCGTTTTCAGATTCTGTTGACAACTCTTCCTGTGAAAGTGGTCTTATACTATCTTGGACTTGGCTGTAGTCGCCAAAATGTAAAATCCCCCTCCCCATTAATATGAAAATGCTTGCAACTAGTATGAAAATACTTACAATGAGAATGCAAATAACCTTATTGCATATTAGAATGCATATCAGTGGCACAATGAACGTCATGGTTTACATGTCTTCTCATTACAGCACTTTATAACTAATTGCATTACACATTACTGTATGGAATGCACTCAATTCTATTAGTGTGATCTGACTCAGAAAAGTACATCTTTTATTTTAATAATAAAAAAGTAGAAAAATATGAAAATTATAAATTTAATACAATTTCCTCTTTTAAGCTGTAGTGGCGGCAGGAGTGAAATATGTTTAACTTAAAAGGCTACATTCAGTTAAATCTGTCCAAGATTCCAAGAGCTACACATATACAAAATGTTTTCTCTTCCCTGCCTCGACATAATCAAAACAGTGCCCTCCAAAATGTATATAACTGGGGTTAGTTAATTTAAGTACATTAATACTGGTAAAAATTAATATATATTTTGCTATTAACACAGTGAGTGAGCATATAGACATATATGCACGCTTTTCTTTTTTGAAACTATGTTTATATTAAATTTTAAAAACCAGTCAAAGGTAGTAAATATCTAGTGAAGGGAAATATAAAGTTTTTATATTACTAATAATGTACAGATGTATTTATAGATAAACATTAATTTATAAAATAAATTAGATATCAGATGTGTCTGCTTATTATTATTATTTGTCATTCTAAATATTTGTTTAGGTAAGAATTTAGTTTCAAATATGTGAAACATGTGGCTACTTAGCACTCTTTGTTCATCTACCATGTTATCAGGGATTTTATTTCGTGAAGCGTTATCATACCGCACAAGGCAGTGGGCAATATTAATATGCTCCAAAACTCTGCGTGCAAAATTATCATTCTAGTATTCATTTAAGTGTAAGGAAGTCTTTTCTGAAGGCATTTGCATGGAGTGTTACCATGTACGGAAGTGAAACATGGACGATTACTAGTTCAGACAGAAAGAGGGTAGAAGCTTTTGAAATGTGGTGCTACAGAAGAATGCTGAAGATTAGGTGGGTGGATCGCGTAACTAATGAGGAGGTACTGGACAGAATTAGGGAGAATAAGAGATTTTGGCATACCATGACTAAAAGAAGAGATCGATTGGTAGGACACATTAGACATCAAGGAATTATAAATGTAGCATTGGAGAGAAGTATCTGGGGGAAAAATATCAGAGGGAGACTAAGAAAGAAATACACTAAGCAGATTCAAAGGGATGTGGGTTGCCGTTCTTATGAGGAGATGAAGAGGCTTGCTCAGGATAGAGTAGGGTGGAGAGCTGCATCAAACCAGTCTCCGGACTGAAGACCACAACAATAAAAGGTATTTAGTTTAATTTACGGCGTCTATATTTGACTGATGTATTGTGTAAATGGAGTTTAACGGTTTTCTTTTAGAGCTAATATGGATGACTTATTGTTTATGGATAACTGTCAAATTTTGCACCGCGCAGATACCTTCTCTAAATATCTATCTCTGGACAGATTAGAAAGGAGAGCTTCTTCCAAGGGCGTTGGGAGTGGGGGGTGCAAGGGTGTGCACTTGCACATCCCTGGCTTGAAAGAAAACACACAGAAAAATTAATATGTTCCGAAACTCTGCTTGCAATATAAAATATACATGTGTAATATAAAAGATACATATTACAGCGTTAGCTTTGGTGCGAATGAATGTCTAAAGAGAAACCTGAGGGTCTAGGCTGTTGCCCACAAGTGTTCACCGGTTTTCTGTCAACGCTGAACTTGTACAGAGCACGAAGACCCGCGTCACCCACTGTAGACAGATTTCATGTCTTGACACGTCGCAGAGTACTAAATGTACCCTCTATGCTACATGTCTTCGCTGAAATATTTAGGCCAAGCTTTAGTGCCTTGCTAACAGATGAATACAACGGTGTGGTTTGTGCAATCAAATCTGCATAGTAAACAGACTTTAAGGTAAAAATACCACGTCGGAGCGTCAGCAACAATATATATTTTTTTAATCCTGTGAAAGTTATGTATATCTTCTGCAGTGACTATAAAAGTAGATTTGGCTAATATGCTTAAATTATCGGGGTAGAGTTGCTTAATTGAAAACGCTTCATCGTGGGTAGATAAAAATATGTCTTTCAGGGAAGAGGTGATGGTCTAAGTATGGAATGAAGCTAGATATTCCGTAGAAGTCTTCTACATTTTCAGATGGTCGATTTTATCTGTAGATTTGTTTGGACAGCAATCGATCACGTTTAAATTCAACCCGTAGTTCCCTGCAGATTTTATAGCTTTCTCGAAGATATTTGTCAAGTTCGTCGAGGCATTATCGTGCTTAGCTTCAATTATATCTATTTATTTGTGTGATCGGGTACTGCCTTAATGTTCCTATTGACTTGTTGCACTTGGTTGCACAAGAGTTCAAGTTTGGTAGAATATTCAGCGCATATTGTTTCAGTCGTGTAGAGCTGATATGCCGTGGTTTTACTTTTAGAGTTTGATGAATACAAGTTCTTTCACAGCCTGTACGATATTAATAAACTTAATGTCTTATACTCGAGAAGCCTCGCGGGAGAAGCCGAGCGGTCTGGAGCGCCACGTTACGGATAGCGCGGCCTCCCGCGTCGGAGGTTCGAATCCTCCCTCAGGAATGGATGTGAGTGTTGTCCTTATGTTAGATTAACTTATTTTAAGTAGTTTGTAAGACTAGGGACTGATGACCAACGTAGTTTTGTCCCATAGGATTACAAACATTTGAACATTTTTTTTATATACTCGAGAAGAAAATGTAATGCATTTGTCTCTCAAAAGAGCTTTCATATTAGTTGAGTTTGTCTGCTGCTTTAAGAATATAAAAAAGATTTCTACATTATTTTAATTTGTAGTCACAAGCTGTCCTGTATATTTGTCATCAACCTGCTTTAAATTATTTTTTTTTTTTTTTTACGTAAACATTGTCCAGGCTTGGCTAAGCATTTTAAACATTACGAGCAACAACTAGCTTATCACCAGAGATCCAAAACATTATACACAAGATTTTCACCAACTGCCCCTGAGTCGCCACCACCAAACAGTACTTTTTCCTACTAAACAAGAAAACGTCTTCTCACCGTCTCTTAAAAGTATTCTACATTTACAGATACGTTCTGCCTCACCGAGCAGTTGGTAGCCAGTGACCCTATGATATTGCAGGTCGAGATGCACCGACCTGGAAATAATCCTGGCGGCGCCCATAGCTGCATGAAAGCAATACCTAAGCTTAAAACATTATTGTATATTTACAAAAAAGGATGTTGTTGATCTTCAAGCATTTTAATAATGATGCACCTTTGGTAAATACTAGAGAAAGTATGTTTGTTTCCAGTGATTTCAAACTGTTCGTTTAATAAATTGAAGGGTTTGGTGCAAGAAGGAGGCAGCTCCACCTTGGCCAGTTTATGGCAAATAGAAAGAAAAAGTTTCAAAAATTCAGTTTTCACCAAAAAGGAAAAATTGTCAACATTGTTTTAGGATATGGGGTATCTAATACTACTAACGAGAATACACACAAATGAGTTTTGAATTTTGGAGCTGCCTCCGTTTTGCTCCAAAGTGAATGAACAACTATTTGTAGGACCATTTTCTTCACAATCAACCATAATTCAGTTTAAAAAAATTTATTAATGAAGAAAGTGGAGCATTATTGGCATAATAAATTAATTCTACAGTTCTTCAGTCTTCTAGCGCCCCTTCAATCTCCTCAGTATCGTTTGAAGCATCTGACTTCAACTGGTCGTAAAACCAAATTTCGATTTGCCCAACATACTTTCTGGCCAGCTCTTTCACATCTTTAAAGTTTTGCACTTTAAGCAGGAGGAGAAAATCAAACGCTTGATGAAAGACGTCCATTGTTATGAAACTCTTAGGTGTTTGATTGCAAATTTGCGCATTGTCGAAGTCAGTCATCCCCACCGTCGCACTGCATTGAATAACCGTTTTACCGATGTATGGCTGCCGCGGTGGAGTAGCCGAGCGGTCTAAAGCACCTCGCTGCGGAGCGCGCGGTTGCTCGCCGTGGAGGTTCGAGTCCTCCCTGGGGCATGGGTGTGCGTGTTTGTCCGTAGGTTAGTTTACTTAGGTTTAAGTAGTTTGTAAGCTACGGACTGATGACCACGCAGTTTGGTCCGATAGGATTACAAACATTTGATTTTTGATGTATGGCTGTTCATAGAGGAATATTTTGTACTTAGTGAATTAATATTTTCCTTTTTTCTCGTTCGATAATGATACGGAAGGGTTATTTACAAAATAAAATTCAACGTGCCAACGAAATTGAAAATAAATTTCTGCTCCACTTCGGTGACATGAAATTTGGGGCTTGTTCTTCTGACAATGCGAGCATAGTCCATTGGAAGAAGTTTCCATCTTCCTGGAACACTTTTCTATATTACCGAACGCTCTATCGCACGGCATAAAGCTGTGGCCCAAATCTGAATCGATAAACGATCTGTTGGACTGCTCTGAAACTAGTGGGTGGGGCTGCCTAAACGAAGGGGCTTTATTTTTGTATGTGATAGAATGTTCAACTCAATAGAGCCAAATAGCGCAGGTGCCTCCTTCTTGCGCCAAACCTCTCAATTACATTTTCCCTCATACTCAACTTGTGGCCCAGCCTGCCACTCCAGCAGGCTTGTGCCCTGCTACCTGACAGTACTCTCCGATCCTCCCACGTATGAAATACCGAGAGTGGGGAACACGGCATCCAGCCAGATGTTTTCCTGGCCCCGGCACCGCGGTTTAATGGAAGGCTGGAGCAGAGTAATACAAGCCGCTCCCCCAGCAGGAATGCCGAGAATTTAATTCTGCCGGCGGGACATCTTCACAAACACCGCCACCAGCTGGGCAGCGCAGTCAATCACAGGCACGGCATACTCCGCACATTTTTCCTCGCGTCCTCCTACAGCCCGTACTGTTGTCACTTTATCACTGCTGTGCGGTACTCTGAGCGCCGAGTTGAAAAAGTTTCGTCTCTCTGTACACTTGTGTCAATAACCCGGAATATAACCGTCCACTACACCTACCGCTCTCTCATGCCTCCCGTTATCTGCAGTCAGTTGGATCTCCCCCCCCCCCCTCCGCGCGCGCACACACACACACACACACACACACACACACATACCTTTTATAAATCCTATAGAAACCATGACAGCGGAAAAAGAGGAACGTATTGTCGAAGCGCTAAGCCAGCACCCCCTATAGAAGAAAGCCTGCGCACGACGTCACAACATGGCGGCGGCGAGAAGCTTAAAATCCTCTGAAAGATTGTAAACATTAGCAGTGTACGCTGTTTATAGTGCATTCTTTCGTTCAGGATTATATTCATTACGTAAATTGGTGTTGTGTACTGTGTGATCGCTACGCTGGACGATTTGTGTGTGTGTGAGAACAACGTGTGATCTGTTTTACTGACAAAATGCCGTTTCGCTGTTCTGTGTCGAAATGTAGAGGAAATTACGACTGCGGCCCAAAAGTCACCGTCTTTAAACGTCCGGAGAAGAAGAAATGGTTATCAAGAATTCCCAGGATAACTTGGCTCCTTCAAGTTAATGAGAAATTTTCGTTTTTGTTTAACCTTATATAAGAGTTTTAAGGCATGACTTTTTACCGTTGGATATTGCGATTCATTTTATTTACCCCCATTAGCTTATTCTTATCCGGAGGTTTAAAGACGGTAACTTTTGGGCCTCAGTCGTAATTTCCTCTACATTTCGGCACAGAACAGCGAAACGGCATTTTGTCAGTAAAAAAGAGATCACACGTTGTTCTCACACAGACAAATCGTCCAGCGTAGCGATCACGCCGACACAACACAAATTTACGTAATAGGCCTAAATATACTCCTGAACGAAAGAATGCACTATGAACAGCGTGCACTGCCAATGTTTACAATCTTTCAGAGGACTCTAAGCCTCTCACCGCAGCCATGTTGTGACGCGTGCGCAGGCTTTCTTCTTTAGGGGGTGCTGGCTTAGCGCGGCGAGAGTCGTGTTGTAAAATGTAAACTTTCACGGCCGGAATGGTCAAATTTACTAAAAATTTCCGGGCTGTTATGCCGTGGTCTAGTGGATTTATTATTAAAACCCAACGTTTCGTCCCCGACTGCGGAGGACATTCTAAAGGGGGATCGTGGCACTTTTGAATGTCCGATTCACACCCTGGCTCGCTACTGACTGAAGCCAAATTCCGTTTACAAGGGCTCGCGCACAGTGGTGTGACGTCAGATGTTTCTGACATGCGCGCGCAATTCGTCGTTGCCGATTGCCTCCAGCCGTTAATGTCGTCCCATGGTGGAAGACTGTTACATTTCTTCTTCAAAATACTATTACGACCGCATGTGGGGCGCTCAGATTCATATATCAAGAATTCGAAACATTTTATAAGTAAATTGAACGATATATTGGTCAATCCAGAGGACATTTTAGTTAGTTTTGACGTGGTATCCCTGTTTACTATGGTTCCAGTCAATGAGGTGCTGCAACAGCTAAATCTCCTCTTTCCACCCGACATTGCAGATCTGTTCAAATATTGCCTCACGACCACTTATTTCAAATGGAACGATGATTTTTATGAACAGACAGATGGTGTAGCAATGAGGGGCCCTTTAAGCCCGGTTATAGCAAATTTCTACATGGAAAAATTCGAGGAACAGGCATTGAAAACAGGAAACAAAAAACCTACTATTTGGTTTCGCTATGTAGACGATACGTTTGTTGTGTGGAGGCATGGTAGAGAGGAACTAGATCGTTGTATCCAACACCACAACGTGATAAATTCCAGAATCCAGTTTACCATGGAGAAGGAGGTAGACGGAAAACTGAATTTTCTTGACGTGTCAGTTTTCAAAAAGGGGAATGGCAGATTGGGCCATACAATTTATCGAAAGCCCACACACACAGACCGTTATCTGCACCGGGATTCAAACCACCACCCACAGCAAAAGCGGGCATTATAAAGACGTTGGCGGACAGAGCGAGGAACATCTGCGAACCGGAATTACTCGACGCGGAATTGAAACACCTGGGTAATGCTTTACTTAAGAATGGCTATTCGTCTACAGGGATAAGGAGAGCTTTGAGACCGACACGTAGAGTTGAAAACGTTGAAAGGGTTCCTGTGAAATCTGAAGTCTTCCTACCTTTTATTAAGGACGTCACCGACCGCATTGGTAAAATTTTGACGAAACGGAATGTTGCCGTCATTTACAAACCTACTCGGAAGATACAGGATCACCTGAAATCGGCAAAGGATGCTCGCAAACCGCTGAAAAAAGCAGGAATTTATAGGATTCCGTGTAGCTATGGGGACGTATACGTGGGTACCACAAAAAGAACAGTCAAAAAACGACTAGATGAGAACAAGGGGAACTGTAGAAGGGAAGAGATTGACAGATCAGCTGTTGCTGAACATGTTTTTCAACCAGGGGACCACCTTTTTCAATTTGATAAGATTCAAGTTTCAGCAGCCACAAATGGATACCACGAAAGACTGTACAGAGAGGCTATAGAAATTGTAAAACACCCCAATAATTTCAATAGGATGGAGGAGGGCGTGAAACTAAATGATATCTGGATACCGATTTTGAAGAATAAATGTAACAGTCTTCCACCATGGGACGACATTAACGGACTGAGGCAATCGGCAACGACGAATTGCGCGCGCATGTCAGAAACATCTGACGTCACACCACTGCGCGCGAGCCCTTGTAAACGGAATTTGGCTTCAGTCAGTAGCGAGCCAGGGTGTGAATCGGGCATCCAAAAGTGCCACGATCCCCCTTGAGAATGTCCTCCGCAGTCGGGGACGGAACGTTGGGTTTTAATAATAAATCCACTAGACCACGGCATAACAACCCGGAAATTTTTAGTAATTTTGAGAGTGGTGTTGTTTGTGATTTAGTGAAACGAAAATAATAATGCCAATTTTTGTCTATAGACGGAAAATTTTTATTGCGCTCTGTAATGCTGCTTTCTTATGAAAATGGTTGTTGCGTATTAAAGTTGAGGTTGGGGACCACAAATGAAATTTTACCAGGTAGTGAAATATTTTTAAATGAAAATACTGAGCAATTTTGACAAGAAAGGGACAATTTAAACAAAATTATTGGATTCCGCCATTAAATGGTAGCGGTCGTAATTTCGGTAGCAAATACAGCACCAGAAAGCAACATTACAGAAGAAGTCGGCGGAATCTAAATTTCACCTTCTTGAGAGCTGGTACTAATACTTCGGTCATATTCTGTAGTGATTCTAGCTGAGATGATTGCAATGTTACTTCGATAAATTGATGCTGGGATTGTGCTTTTTCGGTTACTATTGTTCCATGACCGTGTTGCAAATTAATCATGATAGTCGCCAAAAATTGCAAAATTATCGTACTTCATAAACATCGCGAAGATTTTTCTGCAGGCATTAAAATGTAATAAACCATTCAAAGACACGAAATAAATAAAAGTTGCACAGAGAATGAATGCTCTAGTACAATCGCGAAACAAATCGCAACAAGCTGGAACAAGCCACCAACGTCGGCCTGCTCGCTGGCCTCCCGTCAGCTACAAGCACACAGCAAATCTCAACGTGGAGAATTTCTACCTATGGCCTAACTATAAATGTTGTCACCCAACTGCGTACATACATTGCTACCATAATTAATAATATCAAAATTGTGTAACATTTAGTGCATTGGCATGGTCAATGTTTGCAGTGAACTTCATACTGTTTAATTGTCAAATACTATTAATTACCAGTATTTCTATTGGGCGGTAATCTCACAGGTAGAAACCGGCGAAATCGATAATCGATTATGAGAACGTATTATTCAAATGACTGACACAAACCATTGTTTTTAACATCTGATAACACGGGGTTCCGTGTTTTACTTAGAAGATAGTCCTTGTCTTTGTTAATAAGAGTCTCAGACAATCGGATCTCTATGGATTCTTTCTAGGCACAGTCCCACTAGTGAGATGCCGAAGCAGCCATGTGATTTCATTATATAACTTTCTATGTCCCTCAGCGAGACAGTGCTCAACAGCCGCTGACTTATCCGGATGGAGCAAACTTGTATGGCGTTGATGTTCAACACATCTGTCCTGAATGGTAGGGGAAAGGATTGTATCTTAGGACGGTTTTACCTTGGGGCACTTTAATAAAGGCAGTGCACTCTAGTGGAAGCTTTAAGAACTATGAAGTAATGTTGTCAGCCCTATTTTCAGACGGAATCGGAGGCCATGTTGTATTTGGATGATGTTTGAGATCTGAGGAGAAGTTTTACAAGTTTTCGTGTTTGAAAATAAAATTTAGCCACTACACTTAGAAAATATAAATTAAAGCTAAGCATCTAAGCATCATCATTGATGTTTCTTAAATACAGTGTTGTAGGGCATTGTTTAAGTAAGCTATTGATACCATAAGTTAGAAAGATATAAATCGGTACATAGTTTAGGATAGTGTTTTCTGTTATTGTGTATTTGGTTTTACCTTGGGACACTTCTCTGGTTGTACCTTGGGACACGTGGAAGGTATATGATTGTCACTGATACACCAGAAAAACAAAGAATTGAAGCGGGAAAAAAAGGAAAACGAGAAAAACAACTCTTTCCCATAGAAAGAAGCCACGAAACGTACAAAGGGGTTTTCATCTTCCACTTCTTTTGAGGAAGAAATTTCCGAGCTTGGCAGTAGCTCTGGAGGTAGCATATTTGATTTGCATCTGAAGAAGAGGAGTTCTCACCCTTCTCTCCATCTAGAAAAGTAACACTTTATTGTTATCAAGGTAATTGGGTCATGGTAAATTTTGACATCAGTGACAGATCTCATGTTTACTATGCAGGAGTGGATTTAGAAAGAACAGGAGAAGATGCAGCCGGCCGCGGTGGCCGAGGGGACTGAGGCGCTTCAGTCACGGTCTGCACGGCCACTACGGTCGGGGGTTCGAATCTCCCATCGGGCATGGATATTTGTGCCGTCCCAGTTCGTAAGTAGTTCATAAGTAGTTTGTAAGTTTAGGGACTGATGACCCCGTAGTAAAATCCCATAAGCTATACAAACTTTTTTTTTTAAGAAGATGTAACTGTGAAATTCTTAAGGAAGCAAAGGACCATTTTGTATTGCCTAATGTTGAGAACATCATTACTGGTAATCGGAGTAATATAGTGAAAGAACTACCAGCTCTAGTGGTGTATCGTGGGTTTCATACATTTAATATTTCATTCCCACCATCTCCTGTTTTAAGGTAAAATAACTTTCGTATTTGGACTAACAAACATTTACTACCTAATTCCAATACGATATTTTCATTCATAAAACTAAGAAATTGGAATACATCACCGTGTCCCAAGGTAAAACCACCACTGTCCCAAGGTGAAACCATAGGTTGTACCTTGGGACAAGTGTCACAAAACTCTTTATTGGTGAGTAATTGTGTGAATATTGGAGCTACATCTACATCTACATACACACTCCGCAATTCACCGTAAGATGCGTGGCGGAGGGTACGCTGTACTAGGCATTTCCTTTCCGATTCCACTCCCAAATTGAACGAGGAAAAAAAGAATGCCTATGTGCCTCCGTACGAGCCCTAATTTATCTTGTGTTTGTGATCTTTACGCGAAATGTAAGAAGGCTAGCGTAAACTGCTGTTCGTCCAACATTACCTATAAGTGATGTCTGTTATGGGGTAAATTTTCAAATTTCTCGTAAAAAAAATCATAATATAAAAAATTAAAATGTGAAAAATGTCCCAAGGTCAATCCTTTCCCCTACGGATCGTTTGACAACATAAGTTTTTCCTCATTGTCAAGAATAGTTGTATAGCCCGGGCTTCTTGCGACGGGGCCGAACATGCTTTTCCCTCTTTCAGATGGAAAAATGTTTTGTGGTCGTTTAGGGGATAACACTATATGATTCCCGCTTTGGTGCTGTTCCGTCCACGTGCGGCTTAATATATTTTCCAATAAATAAATAAAAGTACATACTAATTTTACACACTTATGGGCGTACAGGGCGAGTTGCGAAAGAATAATGTTCACCACACAGCTGTTGTTTTAAATAGGTTTAATTTGTCTATCACACTGCACCACGCAACTTCGCAGTTTAGCCCACACACTGAAATCCTTTAACTGCAAAGGCATAAAAAACGGCACATCGGCCGAAAAAAAAAAAAAAAAAAAAAATACCTATCCCACGTTTTGCACAGAAACGTCACGACGAGAACCACGCTCCGCCGTCCTCGACAGTCCACGCCCCTCTCCTTTTCCCTTGCGTGACTCGGCTTCTGTTTTCCCAGCCCCGCGGAAAAACCCCTACGTCATAAACTTCCCGAAGCTTATATTTCCCGCGCGCGCGATTTAAATGTGCCGGTGTGTGGCTCTATAGTATACAAGTGCGCGGCATCGGCCGGGGGGCACTCTCATATTCTTGAGACCCAAATCATCATTGACAGATCCGAGAATTGTTCAAATGTTCAAATGTTAGTATAGCTTATGGGTCTTAACTACGGGGTTATCAGTCCCTAAACTTACAAACTACTTATGAACTAATAATATTTATCTCGGGTATGCAGAGGGATACCGTCGTCAACCAGACACGATATTTCAGCAGACCAACTGGCTGCCATCTTCAGGTGAGAGCGCAGAACACTAACTCGCCGGAAACTGATAAAGAACAAGAAACAGCAGCCCCTTTATACACTGCTGACGACCCACCGCGCGTGCGCGAAACCAAAGTAGAAGCCACCTAGGCGCAATAGAACCAGTAGCGCGCCGGTGGACAAAAACGGCAAAAACGATGGGTCGAAAACAAGGCCTGAACTGTGCGGATCGTTTGTCCAATGTAAGTTTACCACAATAACACGGAATACTATAAACACCGGGTTTTCTCAGTCCTAAATCAACTTTGTCTGACCCAAGGAGGGCCCTAGTCTTAGGTGGGGGCATAAAAACACATTTGATGTCGAATCTTCTTAAAATTCTTGAAATTTTCGAGGAAATATTCCCGACGAAAGGCAAAAAGGCAATAGACTTGTAATTGTCTTCTAATGGTTCACCTTTTGGACCAAATTGAAATGCACGACATATTTGTTGAGCAGTGTACCCATTCTGTTGAAAGACCACTTTGAGATGGTCCAGTTCTTCACCCAGATGTTCAGCATCAGAAATGGCGTACGCTATTTTTACTAAAGTACGCAATACCCCCCTTACGTTGGTGTGGCGGATGACAGCTCGTCGCATGAAGATAAAGATCGGTATGCGTTGGCTTGCGATACTAAAATAAACTGATTGCTCCTGCTTCCCGCTACTGGGAATGTGTTCTCAAAGAATCCATGGAAATTCGTATGGCCGATAATATTATTAATAGGGACAAGGGTTTTCCACTAAGTAAAACTTGGAACCCGATTTTATCTGACATCAAGCAACAACGGTCTTCATTTCGACCTGCTGTTTCTTTTAACTAGCCTTGTTTTCGACCCATCGTTTTTGCCGTTTTTGTCCACCGGCGCGCTACTGGTTCTATTGCGCCTAGGTGGCTTCTACTTTGGTTTCGCGCACGCGTGGTGGGTCGTCAGCAGTGTATAAAGGGGCTGCTGTTTCTTGTTCTTTATCAGTTTCCGGCGAGTTAGTGTTCTGCGCTCTCACCTGAAGATGGCAGCCAGTTGGTCTGCTGAAATATCGTGTCTGGTTGACGACGGTATCCGGCTGCATACCCGAGATAAATTTTATCAGTTACTAGGCTGGGAAAGTCTACGCAACTACTTCTGAACTAGCTAATACTAAGGACGGCACAAATATCCATGCCCGAGGGGGGATTCGAACCCCCGACCGTAGTGGCCGTGCAGACTGTGACTGGAGCGCCTCAGTCCCCTCGACCACCGCGGCCGGCATCCGAGAATTGCTCTCGTCTTCACTGGGGGACGAAAGACGCTTTTGATGTCATGCCTTCGTAATCACATTCCGAGAAGTAGTTAGAAATGCCTCATCTATATTATTTGTTAGTTCTGCTCCACCCTTAAGCAAATGGTAGGTGCTCCCATGTGTCGCAACGTACACCATATTTCCTCCGGACTAACACGGCGCTGGTTCGCTGTGTTGCCGCGCAGGTCGCCGCGGCGCTGCGGTCGGCGGCGGCCGCCAGCGTCGGGTAGCCAGTGCTCGCTCGCCAGGCGGCAGTCGCGCGTCGCGACGCGCCCCGGCCGCACGCGCAGACGCCGCCCCCGCCGCCCCCCGCCGCCGACGCGTGCTCCCGCGGTCGCCCTACTGCCGCACTGTACTCGGCGCCGCGCGCGGTTGCTCCTGCCGTTGCCTGTACAGGCGTCGCCCACCTGTCCCTCACAGCGTGAATCATGGAAAGTTACTGCACAACTATTAACACTATTGTCTAACTTTCCGTAAGTATACCGTTACGTAATTTTCAAACTCCTTTCATAATTGTGATGAATGCACTCTTTTTCTTAACGAATCCTAACTGATCTAGTTATTGGGGTAATTAGCAAATACTGTGCCGTATGCATGACAGATAAAAGTAGTAGATCTTTATTATTTTTGTATCTTTACTAACTGTTTTTTTTTTACCAGAAAAATGGCAGGAATACATAAATAAATACCCGAGCAACGTCGGGTTTTCAGCTAGTTTTAATTAAAGTAAGCAGAAAACCAGTAAACTGCACAATAATAACCACCAGACACACATTTTGCCGGCCGCGGTGGCCGAGGGGACTAGGGCGCTTCAGTCACGGTCTGCACGGCCACTACGGTCGGGGGTTCGAATCCCCCCCTCGGGCATGGATATTTGTGCCGTCCTTAGTATTAGATAGTTCATAAGTAGTTTGTAAGTTTAGGGACTGATGACCCCGTAGTTAAGTCCCATAAACTAAACAAACATTTTTTTTTTTACTTTTTTCCGTATCTGCGAAACTATTTCCAGGGCAGCAAAACATACCAATAGTAATTATAGATTATAGGTAGATAGGAAGCGTAATTGGTTATAGAATATAACCATGAGTAGACTCGATATATTGCGGATGAAGTTCCACTATTGGTCTATTCGGTATCCAAATAATTGGCTGTAGGCAATGTTGCAGTCCACTGGCTCAGTTAGGTCCGTAATTGCGACATATTGGATAGAAAAATTGAATTTTAAAAGAACATTTAAAATTCCAGTGCACCATTATGTAAACCTGATGCACGTTTTCAAAATTTAGAACTACAAAATTTTGAAACACAATTTTTCCCTTTAAAATCTATGGCAGGTGGTATAGCTTCTGGACAATTGGGCGACATGTAGAGACTGATTTTGCTTTTTTCACAAGTCATCACGATGTTGCCTGAAAAGAAATTGAAACTACTTTGTATGGATTAAGAGTACAAAGTCACCATTACAGATCCAACAGAACGGAATGCCCCTACCATGAACAATGATGTATGGGATGTTTTAGAATGGCATTTCAACAATCTGGGGCATTGTAAATGGGAAACAGAAGATAAAATATAGGGAACTCATATCCGAAAATGTGATCCAATGAATCTGAGAAATTCTTCGATAGTGACAAACAAATCTTTTTTTTACTGGAAGCTCTGTCTTGGAAAGAGATACTTTGGACAAAAATAAGAAAAAAGTATCTGCCAAATGTGTACAATGGCTACCTTAAGGTTACTGAGTTCTTGACTAATAAAAGAGATCTGTTTCACTATATCGAAGCTGAGTAGGTCCTCGCAACTTTTAAGAAATGTCTTTTACAGTCTATGTTTACCATTTTTTTAAATTGTTTTATTAATTTTCTGTTTTTCCGTAGAAAGACCTTCCAAAATATTCTAAGTGAACAGCTTGCAGTACAAGACCATCAAACACGAATAAGAGTTAATAGAATCGTTTAATTAATTTATTATGTAAAACAGCTAAGATTGCCTTATTATACTTATTAAGATGACTGGTTTCTGCGTCATCGGATCTTTCGTTTCCTTTGTGATGTGGCGCACGAAAACAAGGATCCGAAGATGACAGTTTAATCTAGCGAAAGCGTCATCTTAATAAAGATAATTAGCGATCTTTCCTGTTTTACGTAACAATTTCTCCGTTGTTACCAATTTTTGGTGTACCTGTAGGTCTTCAGCCTGATCCCCGAACACAAATTGCATGGACTAACCTACTTTGATGCGTTACTGCAAGTGATTAATACGGATTTCCAAGTAGAAATATCTAGTCTATCTGCGACAATAGAGCGTAGTGTGTCCAATACTTTCCTTTCGAAGTGGTCATACTGTCAAGTATGAAAGGGTTGCTTCGATGACACTGACGATTTCTTCGTTTCTAGATTCACATGAGTCGCCCATGCCCCATCCCTGTGAAATGCCCTAGTTTTGGAACCAACTCGTTCGCGATGCGACACATAACATTGTAGTTTCTAGATGCGTATAAGACTTGAAACTCTTCCACAATTAAATGCCACCAGCATGATTATTGTATTATTATTGTATTATTGTAACTGTAAATATATTGGATTTCAATCGTCTTTCATAATGCAAGAACTGGCGAGTATCTCGCTGCATGATTCTCTTTGGCGTTAATTATTTGCTGAAATGAAGTGTAACATTGGTTAATTGCATGTAATCACTAGTTTGTCAATTAGCATAATCCACTGCATGCAGTTGATACACCTGCTCATCTAATATTCTTTTATTAGTAGTATTTGATTGTAGCAGACAGCCAGCATTTGTCGAGTCACACCCGTAGTAGTTGACGTACACTGGCTCATCAATGAACTGTACCAAAGTGGGAGCTAGTACCTGTCTCCCCTCTTTGAAACGTTAGTGAATAAATATGGAAATTAATCGAATAAACTATATATACAAAATTCAGTCCCTATTCCCATTGGTCACGCCATAACCTGAGATCGGCTCGACACATGTTTTTGATTTTTTTGTTATATTTTTAATTATAAGGACAAGGTATGTACGAAATAAAAATTTTCGAAAATATACCAGAAAATTGGATAATTTAAGAAAAACTGAAAATAAGAATGAAACTTCACTCTGCAACGGAGTGCGCGCAGATATGAAACTTCTTGGCAGATTAAAATTGTGTGCCGGAACCGGGACTCGAACCTGGGACCTTTGCCTTTTGCGGGCAAGCGCACTACCGACTGTGCTATCCCGACACGACTCACGAGGCCGCCAACTTTACTTCCGCCAGTAGCTCGCCTCCTACATTCCAAACTTCACAGAAGCTCTCCTGCGAAGGTACTGGCGGAAGTAAAGTTGTGAGGCGGCATCGTGAGTCGTGTCGGGATAGCACAGTCGGTAGTGCGCTTACCCGCGAAAGGAAAGGTCCCAGGTTCGAGTCCCGGTTGCGGCACACAATTTTAATGTGCCAGGAAGTTTCAAAACTGAAAGTGCTTGTCATTGTGTCTGTGTTTCTATTGCTTAAAAACTTTAGTTTTGTTCCGATCTTCATGAAATGTTGCGCAGGTCAACTTCAAAACGAAATGAAGGTCGCGGTCAACGAGAGCGGTTTGATGTGTTTGGTAAAAATAGAATAAAATTGTTTTAAAGGAGAAAACTCACTTTCATTTCTTATATACAGTTGTTCCAACGAGTTTCCAATTTTTTCAACCCATCTGCAAAGTAGGCTTTGTCAAACTCTGCCACAGCGGCGGACACTTCCTCATTAGATGAAAATTTTTCCCACTAAAATTTCAAATTTGGGAATAAGAAGAAGTCAGTCGGAGCCAAGTCTGACGAATTGGGTGGGTGAGGAACCAATTCGAATCCCAAGTAGTTCACTTTTGGCGTTGTGATAGCTGTTGTGTGGGCTGGAGCATTGTCCTGATGAAACAGCACATTCTTCCGTGCCAATCTTCGACACTTTTCAATTTCTTCCTGTTTCAAAAAATCCAGCAGAGCAGCATAATAAGGCCCAGTTATGGATTGGCCTTTAATAATTATCAGGATTACACCGTGGGAATCCCCAAATACAGTGGACCTCACCTTTCCAGCAGACAAAACAGTCATCGCCTTCTTTGGTGCACACTCCCCACTCTTCGTCCATTGTTTGGACTGTTATTTGGTCTCTGGAGTGTAATGGTGGATCCAAGTTTCATCCAAAGTTATGAAACTACGCAAAACGTCCTGTGGTTTGCGCCTCAACAGTGTGAGACGCTAAGTAGAAATGCTCTTTTGTTTCCGGTTTTGGTCCAAAGTGAGCAGGTGCGGCACCCATCGCGCACAGAGATTCTCCATGGGCAGTTGTTGATGAAGGATGCAATGCACTCGTTCAGTTGAGATGCCTACAATGTTAGCTATCTAGCTGTGAGATGACTTCAACGGGCAGACCGGAGCGTGCTCCATCTTCTGTGCTTCTCCGACCACGTATAAGCTCATTGATCCAAAAGTAAATGGTCTTCAATGTTAGTGTAGAACCCACATGGACCCCATCAACTCGGATCTGGTCTGTGTAGCTGTCCATCCCTTCAAATTAAAATGTTTCTATGAAACAGCACAGGTTTAGGTAACATCGTTCATGTGAAACTCAGCTTGCCCTTTTCTCATATGACATCTTGCGAGCCATGCCCGAAGGGCAACAGGCCGATTGTGTTATTCTCGACTTCAAAAAGGCGTTTGACGCGGTGCCACTCTGCAGATTGCTAACGAAGATACGAGCTTATGGAATAGGTTCAGAGATTTGTGACCGGCTGGAAAACTTCCTATGTAATAGAATGCAGTACGTTGTTCTCCACGGCGAGTGTTCATCAGAGACGAGTGTATCGTCAGGCGTGCCCCAGGAGAGTGTGATAGGACCGCTATTATTTGCCATCTACATAAATTATCTGATGGACACAGTAACGTGTAATTTGCGGCTGTTTGCTGATGATGCTGTGGTGTATGGGAGGGTGTCGTCTGTAACTGAATGTAATAGCATACAGGATGACTTGGACAAACTTTCTAGTTGGTGCGAAGAATGGCAGCTAGCTCACAATGTAGAAAAAGTACGGTGACGAGCATGAGTTGGGAAAACACTTCCATGATGTCCAAATATAGCATTAGTCGTGGAGAGCTTCTTGATACAGTCGCGTCGTTCAAATATCTACGAGTAACATTGCAGAGCGATGAAATGGAACGAGCCTGTAAGGACAGTTGTGAGTAAGGCGGACAGCCGACTTTGGTTTATTGGGAACATGTACTTCATCTGTAAAGGAGACCGCATATAAAACGCTTGTACGACCACGTCTTGAGTATTGCTCAAGTGTTTGGGACCCGCAGCAGATCAGTTTAAAGGAAGACATAGAAGCTGTTCAGAGGCGAGCAGCTAGGTTTGTTACTGGTAGGTTCTACCAATGTACGAGTGTCACGGAAATGTTCCGGAAACTCAACTGAGGATCGATGGAGGAAAGACGACGTTCTTTTCGTGAATTTCTGTTTAGAGGGCCGGGCATTTGAAGCCGAGTGTATTACGATCTTGCTGCCGCCTACTTACATTCCGCGTAGTGATCACAAAGACAAGAGAAATTAGGGCTCGTACGGAGGCACATAGGCATTCTTTTTTCCTCGTTCTATTTGAGAGTGGAATAGGAAAGGAAACGCTTAGTAGTGGTACAGTGTACGCACCGCCACGCACCTTAAGGTGACTTGCGGAGTGTGTATGTAGATGTAGAATTATATTATATAGGTCACGCAGAGCTTCTTGCCACCCTTTAAACTCTCCCACATTTTGACTACCCTTGCATTTACTGGAGTAAACTATGATGTTCAGGGGAGGTGGGGGGGGGGAGGGGGAAGCTGCCACGGAAGCCTGTGGTCAGGAAACAGGGCGATAGATCCAGGTGGAGGGCTTCTCTGCGGTCATCACAGTCCGTCGTCTGGGGCCAGGAACATTAGCATACTGTGCTGCTCCACTGCCGTCGGCACTGCTTGCGGACATTCTAACAACTGCAGAGGGTGTGCGCAATAGGGTATTTTCCTGTGTTAACAATATGGTTAGAATTGTTGTTATTTTGAATGATTATAACATTCAGACAACATTTTCGCTCATACTTCTTACAAAACATCTGTTATTTTTACGTAATTATAGCTTAAAAATCATCAAATTTCACGATTAGATCACGTGATCGAAAACGCTCCGTTATTGGCTGAAGTACTGGTGACGTCATAGAACATCTACAGCGCGGCAACTGGAAGTCGGAGCTGTATTATTGTACGCGATTCCTCCATTTCGCAGCTTTAAGTTCAGTTTTTTCATAATCTAAACGCGTTTACAGTTTTTATGCCACAATGGAAGATGGTTATGTGAAGGCTGACAGCGGAAACCTCCATAAAGTTGATGCAATTATGGTGTCTTCATTCTTTGAAAACAATCCAAATTTTTACGTGCCAGAAATAAGAAACGTGAAAACTGCATTGTAAGTAACGCATACCTACATTTTAAAGCTAATTATTTCGAGAGATATTTTATGCCATTGGAAAAAAGTACCCTATTTGTTGATGTCAGCAGACGTAATCTGAAGTCACCATATTTTGCAAAAAAGGGTGAAATTTTATCTTCTATCCAAGCGGCCTGCAGTGATTATGTTGGCAACATCAACAACACGATAGAAAATCTTTGTCCAGATGTTCAGACCACATAGAATGACTAGATTAGTATATCGTACAGACCATGAAGTAAATAATTAATGCTGCTCCTGCTCTATGATTCTTGTATGTACCCTTGTCCGGTCAGTAAAAGTAACTGCCCTAGTAAATCAAAGGTTTCACGACAAAATACTTGCGCTGTCACGCGATTGGCTAATGGCGACGTCTCATGATTCTCGCTATTCAGCATCTGTTGCCAACATAGTCACAGGAAGCCCCCGGGATAGTTAGTAAAATTTAACCCAGTAAAGCACGCAGTTAAGGGAGTAATTTTATTTAACTACTTCAATACTGGTGCAAAGAGAAACATCAAAACCTGTAAAATATAGCAAAAATGCCTTGTGTATAGTTATACAATATATCTATAGTCTATAACAGGGACAGCGAGTTGCGTCGGCGGTGTTTTCATATCGCTCGTAGGTTGGCAACGCACATTTCGCGTAGCCAAAGGCATGTCACTTTCACGTAAACATTGCGAGCGAGACACGATGGAATAAATTTATAGCGCCGAAACTACAGCGCTTTTCTAGTTTGTTGTTTCTGTGAGTGAATGTTTGCGATTGTGTGTAAACATTCTGCCATGGATGTCAGTATTTTTCTTACATATTCAAGATTTGGTTTGTTGTTGTTGTTGTCGTTGGGTTGTTTAAGGGGGACTAAACAAGATTTGGTTTGATATGAATGTTTCACTACTTTTGACACTACAAACTAATCCATTTACGTTTACTCGTTCACATACGAAGCCCCATGCTTTAATAATAATAAAAAAACGCTAATCAGTTGAAACGTTATTTACTTGCAATGCAAATTGCTTGGTAGAGCCCTGTGCAGAAGAAAAGGCTTACGTTATTTTATTTGTGTTTAGTAAAACTTTTATATTCCATTATATTTTTCGTCGAAACACTGTGTCCTGCTGCCTTACTCAGTGGACATAGTCAACTAACTCACAGAAAAACACACATAAAGTAGCCGCTATTTGGATCTCTTCGCGCCAGTGTCAACCACTTACCACTTTTTGCGTATCTTCTCATATTTTTGTGCTTGCAACAACAATTTTTCCGGAGTCTTGACAGATATATTGGTACAGTGCGGAACTAAGCAATATTTGTAGGTCATTATGCAAACGTTAACGCCCAAACATGAGGCCTCGACCGAAACAATATACAGGTATTTGTTTGTCTTACAAGAGCAGCAGCAGCAGCAGCGTGTTGTATGACGTCACAGGCATCACGTGACTCAAATGTAGGGTTTTAGCGGGCTTTCAAACTATTTGAATTTCATTTCTTTTTTTTAAAAAAAAGTACTGAAATCCACGAGGTAAAAAAGCATGGTCGGACCATAATATGACATAATTAACACTTTAAAACGATTTCCAGAAAACAGTCAAATACTCTATTGCTTTACGCTAGAGAAGAATCGGAGACGGCGGCACTGGAGCAAGAACTTAATTTCGGTGTTTGGCACCTTCCGAATTAAATTGTAACTGCAATGTTCAGCTGCCCTGGCATAGCGACGTATCTATGTGGTCAGTTCATATCAGTAATCTTCTTGTGGATTCTCTTTTGATTACGATTGCCAACACCCTCAGTAAGCTACAATACAACCGACATCAGTTGATCTTTGTTCCGCAGTAGTTACTGAATCATATGGCCGTTTGTTTACGATTCCAAGTAACCAAACAGGGAACTGATCCCAAGCGATGGCATTGGTCAGTCAATAAATGAATAAGGAGTGTTTGAACATGTGCTTCCAAGAAATTTAGTATCTTCCGTGTCATACTTCATACCAAGGTGATGATCAAAGGCACTTCCCTTTGGACTGGCAGCAGTTAAAAACGTGGTGATTCGGCGTAGTCACGTAGTCAACCGATGAGTATCGGGGCGAGCTAGGCAGCGACGTGGCATCACTACAGAGACATACCGTAGCGCCTGTTGGCTGTATTATATCTTGTGGTTTTATTGTTTTCATAATATTTAGTGTTTCTCTATTCTCAAGAACTGAATAATTTGTTGGTAAAGAAGTCATTGAGAGGATAGGTGGGAGCGGTGGGTAGTTGGTGGAAGAAGTTAAGCAAGCATAGTCAGTTCAGGTTCCATTTGTTTTAATTAAAGGCTGAAGGCTCAACAAGACATTTCAGATAAATGATGCAAGGCAGAAGGCCAAGTTCAAATGTTCGAATGTTTGTAGAGCTTATAGGACTTAGCTATGGGATCATCCCAGTCCCTCAACTTACAAACTACTTATGAACTAACTAATACTAAGGACGTCACAAATATCCATGCTCGAGGGTAGATTCGAACCCGCGACCGCAGTGGCCGTGCAGACCGTGACTGGAGCGCCTCAGTCCCCTCGGCCACCACGGCCGGCGAAGGCCAAGTTGAGAGAAGCAATTGATTTGATAAGTTAATAAAGCTCCAAATTTAGTAAAAGCAAATCTTTAAAATACAATAAAAGACGCAATGAACGCAGTAATTAAAGGGAAAGTGGAAAATTTTAAAGGAAAAGCAAGCGTTATAAATACGTAAATATTTACAAATTACTCCTACCATTTAAATGAAAACAGCTCAACATAATTATCAGAATCACACTACAATGGGGCTCCAAAATTTAAACGAACACAGCAGTTAAAAATTTACCAAAACGCACTAAAGACGAGGTCGAAAGTTTAAGTAAAGTCTGAGTTTTATTATAGAGGCTGGTAGAAGTAAACTGTGCTCAATGATATCAATAGGCAGAAGGCCAATACAATAAGACACAGTAAAATTTACAAATGAGCCCTGCAATTTAAATGAAAACAGATCAGGTTACTTATCAACATCACACTAAAGACGGGGAGCTGACTACTCGTTAATTTAATACAGCCACACAGGTATATCAGATGAGCTGGCTCAAAACAGAAATGACAGGAGTAAGGTGCCCAACGGTCAACAAGAACTACGGCTTTGACATGAAGGGGCTTACAAAAAACGGATAGAACGCCTGAATAAAACCGCTGGGTGGCGATGCCTCACGGAGGGAAAATTTCAGCAACGAGAAAAAAAAAAAATGTATATAGAGTTTTTGCAGAACGACATTTTGACCATAGCTGTTTATTAATTCTCAATGCTACCGGTTTCGGTTATGTACCATTGTCAAGCGTTAGCAGAGATTAGCTAATAGCTTAACATGTCGGAATATAAAAATACAAAATTATAACATTGTCATTGCTCAAGTTATTGTCATAGTAGCTGACTGCTATAGACTGAAGGATACATATTCCGAGCCGGCCACGGTGGCCGAGGAGACTGAGGCGCTTCAGTCACGGTCTGCACGGCCACTACGGTCGGGGGTTCGAATCCCCCCTCGGGCATGGATGTTTGTGCCGTCCTTAGGATAAGCTAGTTGATAAGTAGTTTGTAAGTTTAGGGACTGATGACCCCGCAGTTGAGTCCCTTAGGCTTGACAAACATTTGTTGCCGGCCGCGGTGGCCGAGGAGACTGAGGCGCTCCAGTCACGGGCTGCACGGCCAATACGGTCGGGGGTTCGAATCCCCCCTCGGGCATGGATATTTGTGCCGTCTTTAGTCTTAGCTAGTTGAAAGGTAGTTTGTAAGCTTAGGGACTGATGACCCCATAGTTGGGTCCCATAAGTTCTACAAACATTCGAACATTCGAAACAATTGAACATTTTTACATATTCCGACATGTTAAGCTATTAGCTGATCTCTGCTAACGCTTGACAATGGTACAAAACCGAAACCGGTAGCATTGAGAATTAATAAACAGCTATGGTCAACATGTCGTTCTGCAATTACCTGAAAGCTGTTATGCCCCATCTATTCACCTTTGTATATAGAGTTCTTGCTACTCAGAGCAAAGAGGAGAAAAAAAAAAGAAAAAGAAAGAAAAAACAATGAAATTGAACAGGACTAGAAGTGCGGCATAACACATAAATAAACTCCTAACGACGAAGACATAGGCAACGACGGCCCCTGGGGAACAACCACCGATCCTGACAAATTCACACACACAAATATTTGCGGATCAGGCTTTATCAGTCACTTATTTCTTACTCCACGACAAGTGCAGACACCGTCGCGATGGTGTAGGAGGAGGGTGTCAACTAACGCCCGGAAACTTCTGATACTTCCAAATGTACTTTTTTTTTCAGAGTTCTAGACAGATATGCTATAGTTCTGGAGTTCTCTGTACAAAATTTAAATAGTTCTGTAGAATTTCGCCGAAAAAATTACCACAAACTTGAGTTTTTTTAGTTTTTTTTTTTCAAAATAATTATTTGCCTATTAGCACAAACGTAGTTCTGATCACAGTTCTAAATAGCTCTCAAAGAGTTCTACAGAAAATCCTAATGACATTTTTCTGTGCAGATTATACTTTATCAGATAAATGCAGTAATGTGGAATTCATTTTCACGTTACTGTAAATTGGCACCATTTTTTCGAGATATACGCGTTGTTTTTTGGGGTTCTGTGTACATATACTATAGTTCTAGAGTTCATGTGAATATTTCTATGTAATTGCCCGAAAAAAAAATTATGTTCACAATTTTGAATATCTGATAAGCTGTCTTATTTGTGCCCCTTATTCGTGAAATATACATTTTTCTTAGGTCTTGAGAGATATTCTATCCGCTGCACATTCAATTTGTTGTTTTTACGTCTGAGTGATTACTGCTTATCGTAAACAAGAACTGTTGTACATGTCCCTAGAACTATGGAAAGAAGTCTAATTTTTGAAAAAAAAAGAAAAAAGAAAAAACGGGTGCAAATTGCACAGTAGCATGTAAATGGATACTCCATTATTGTAATTACCTCATACAGTATAATGTGCGTAGAAAAATGCTACTAGGATTCCCTGTAGAACTCTTTGTGAGCTATTTAGAACTGTGATCAGAACTGTGTTTGTGATAATAGGCAAATAATTATTTTGAAAAAAAAAAAACTAAAAAACTCAAGTTTGTGGTAATTTTTACTATTTTTTCGGCGAAATTCTGCAGAACTATTTAAATTTTGTACAGAGAACTCCAGAACTATTGCATATCTGTCTAGAACTCTGAAAAAATGTACATTTTCCAAAAAAGGGGTGCCAACTTCACAGGACTGACGCGGTGTCTCACGGCCGCTAGGAACGCGACCACATGGCCGGAAGACGGGGTAAACAGCCCGCGCCGAGGTGCTGTTATAGCTTGATAGGAAGGCCTCTCCGGACCAACCTCTTCAGCTCGTGCCATGCAAGGCTCCCCACGGACAGAGTCCCACCCAGAACAACTTCGATGCACACGCCGGGCCCGGCCATAACGGCCCCTAATCAAAATAACTCGGCCCTGGAGATACCATGCAGCGTATCAAACTGCCTGCCTCATACTCTCTCAAACTACCTCGGCGTGCCACCGTAGCGCATAGAGGTCTGCACGTCGCTCGGTTGCTCGCTCGAATCGCGTGATACATATCGTTCTATGACAGTCCCACAGGTGTCGGTACTGCAGCTTGCGGCAAGGCGGGTGGCTGCGCTCGACTTCCTCCACGCTCGTTCTAGCGGCGCACGCTCGACCGGCCCGACCGTCCACACTGCCCGCTCGCCACTCGGTCGCCCACCGCAGCGCCACTCGAGCCCAAGGCGAGTGTCGGGAGCAAAATAGACGCTTGAGAATAAATCCTGACTGCGAAATTTTTAATTGTTTCCTTTCCCAGTTGCTTCTAAAGCTGTTCTCTCGATCCAGTTGAACTAGCTATTCAGTTTCGCATTTTGTACTTTACCATACAAGTTATTATACGTGATTAACATAAAGTATCTGTGCTAAGATCATGTACTAAATGGGTTTTCCATGATCTTTCTTACTTTCTTGTCCCCATTTTGTGGACTGTTAGTTTCTGTTTAGTGGTAGGTGTTACTTGCCGTCTTAACCAGCAAATGGTTATATTTTATATCCATACCTTTTATCACTCTCAAGTCCTGGAATACTTTGTCCATGTTTTATATTAAATACTCCGATATTGATGTACAACCGTTAGGTTAGGTTTGTGCATCTCTCTCTCTGTTGTACCCCGTTAATACATATTCCCGTAGCCTTTTGTCACTGTACATGGTTGTCGCGCCTCTACCTTTTCTGAGTGGGTCCTTAACGGGAATTTTTCCAATTGCAGCATTCATATATTCCTGACTGCCACTGTCGTCTTTCTTATCTACATAATAAAGATCGCATGCAAGTTTTTGTGCAATATATAGGATCCGCGCTTTCTTTCGTCGTCAGGGTCATATAGCGGTCTAATGCTCATATATCCTGTACCTGTTTTAAATCCTCTTATTCCAACTGTTTACACAGCTGTAATTTATGGTACTCCTGCTGTTTCAGTGATATCTATGTTATATTTATTTAGGGCTGTCTGAAGAAGTCACCCGGGTGCACCAGCCAAAAGAATGAAGTGCATGTTTTCGGAATGGCTGGACTGTGAAATGCGCGAGGCGCAATCCACCAATGAGGTGGATCTTTATTTAGCACGAATTGATGGTGATGACGACGTTCTGCTTGGATGGCAGAAACGCAACAGTACTCTCTTTCCTAAGCTAGATGTATTGTTAAACAGTATTTTGTGTGCCCGCCTCAAGTGTACCTAGTGAACGCACTTTTAGTGCGGCAGTGAATCTGTTCTCTGATAGAAGAACTCGACTCGATCTACAACGTGGCAATGATATTTTAACAATACATTGCAATTACAATGCCACTAACGAATAGTTTGCAATAAAAACGTTGATCGTTCCTTCATTTCTCTTTAGAACCTTTACATTACTTTCAAATGTTGTAGTTAGTGAAAACAACCTTTTTGTCTCGTTTGCGGTATAATGATATCGCGGTTACATGCTACTATGCAGGAATACACGTCTACAGCATAACTGATTTTAGTTCCTTTAGTTAGCGGGGATGCGTCAGACGCAACAGCAGCCCACACCTCAGAGCCACAGAGCCGCTGCCGTAGCGACTGACAAGGAAACCTATCCAAGTGTCACTCTCCGATTTTTATGTAATTTGGATTTGCTATAATACATTAAAACTGTGGGACCCGTTCAAATAAAATGTTTGTAGAGCTTATGGGACTTAACTACGGTGTCATCAGTCCCTAAACTTACAAACTACTTATGAACTAGCTAAAACTAAGGACGGCACAAATATCGATGCCCGAGGGGGGATTCAACCCCCGACCGTAGTGACCGTGCAGACCGTGACTGGCGCGCCACAGAGCGGGGCTAAAATAGACAAATTTTGATAACTTAGAGATTAATGAAGCGATTGTAATGATTTTTTGGTATGAAAGTATCTTTTGATAAGAGATCGGCCTAGGTACATTGCAGGGGACGTGACAATTAGTGGGGCAACTACCCTTAAAGTGACCAATTTTTTGTGCTCAATTTTTTTTTATTTAATCGAAGCTGAATCTATGAAATTTATCTTTTATCAAAAGATACTTTCATACCAAAATTCATTAAAATCGTTTCACTAATCTCTAAGTTATCGCCATTTTTCTAATTTAGCCCAATTTTGGAGGGGCCGTTTCACCCCTTAAATATGTTTTTCCGCCGCTAAAAAAATTGCGTGTTCCATAGTTTTTCATGTATTATAAAATATGCAAATTTGATAAAAATCGGAGAGTGACACTTGGGTAGGTTTCCTCGTGAGTACAGCGGCAGCACCACGCTGTGCGGCCTCTGCCCGCCCCGCCCCACGTAGCCTCGTTCGAGTGTCAACACGCTCGCTGCGAGCGAACACGCTTGCCGCGCCACCAACGAGCGTTGCGCACTCGACCGAGTACGAGCGAGCGAAAGCGGCGATTTGCAGACCTCTAGTAGCGCCACACGCGGCAAGCAAAACACCAGTCAGAAAACAATCGACGCGCGATGGATCAAACAGCGCCACTAACGGTGCACGCACAGAGAGATCGACGGTACTTGCGCCAGTAATTAAATCAAGAACAGGGTCAATCGAAGATACAGAAGCCGGGACGGCACAGTTATGTTTTAAAGACCTGCAGTTTCTATTTTGTAAAAAATAACTGAAACATTTATCACAAGTTTTAAACAATCGAAACTTGTTTTAAACAATCGAAACTTGCGATTATTTTGGCTGAGTGAGGGATAGACTTATATGGTTGAAGACATGTGTTCCGGCACCTATGAAGCACGATTGGAATGGAGGCGGCTTAGCTCAGTGGAATGTTTAAAGTTTAAAAGATCCGTACCCAAAGACTGGAAAGTTGCCCAAGTTACTCCAATATTGAAGAAAGGCAATAGGAGTGATCCCCAAAATTACAGGCCTATCTCATTGACGTCGATTTGCAGTAGGATTTTGGAACATATACTTTGTTCGAATATTATGAACTACCTCGAAGAGAACGACCTATTAACCAGTAGTCAAAACGGATTCAGAAAGTTTCACTCTTGCGAAACACAGCTTGCCCTTTATTCACATGAAGTATTAAGTGCCACCGACAAGGGATCTCAAATCGATTCCATATTTCGGGATTTCAGGAAGGCTTTTGACACTGTACCCCACAAGCGGCTTCTTATGAAATTGAATGCTTATGAAATATCTCCCCAATTGACTCTAAATAAAGAAAATTGTGAAGTAATACACATGGCCACTAAAAGAAATCCACTGAACTTCAATTACGCGATAAATCAGTCAAACCTTAAGGTCGTTAATTCTACGAAATACCTAGGAGTTACAATTACGAACAACTTTGACTGGAGAGAACACATAGAAAATATTGTGGGGAAGACGAACCAAAGCTTACGTTTCATCGGCAGAACGCTTCGAAGATGCACCAGCTCCACCAAAGAGACTGCCTACATCACACTTGTGCGTCCTCTCCTGGAGTACTGTTGCCCCTTGTGGGACCCTCACCAGGTGGGATTGACGGAAGATATTGAGAAGATTCAGAGAAGGGCAGCTCGTTTTGTTTTATCACGTTACGGGGTGGAAAGTGTCACGGAAATGTTGCAAGAATTGGGGTGGAAATCATTAAAAGAAAGACGTTATTCATTGCGGCGTGATCTGTTTGCGAAGTTTCATCACCGACTTTTATTTCTGAATGTGAAAATATTTTGCTAGCACCCACCTACTTAGGGAGACATGACCATCTCAATAAAATAAGAGAAATCAGATCGGAAACGGAACGATTTAGGTGTTCTTTCTTCCCGCGCGCTATTAGAGAACGGAACGGTAGAGAAAAGTTATGAAAGTGGTTAATGAACCCTCTGCCAGCCACTTTAATGTGATTTGCAGAGTATCTATGTATATGTAGATGTAGAAAACACGGTTCGCTGTCATTTTGTGTCAGTGATTCGCGAACGCTACTCGAATTACGCGACCGTTTAACGTCAGCTGCTCGTACGCCGATATATAAGCCACTTCAATCAGGTGAGCTTGACCCGCGGCATAAAAGTTTAAGAGTGATCGACAGTGTGATTAATTGGAATTGTACCTGGGGCTGTGTCAAGCTTTTCCTTCTTTTAAAGTCATGTACTTCTTTTTGTGTGTTCCTAAAGCTGGTCGTAGGTGATACTCCAAAAACGAACAGTAAAACTGTGCACTGATAATCTGTCGTGGAGGAATGTAATGCTTTAGGATAACACCATCACAGTCATGCACGAGAATCACCATAACTTTGCCGGCCGCGGTGGCCGAGGAGACTGAGGCACTCCAGTCACGGTCTGCTCGGCCACTACGGTCGGGGGTTCGAATCCCCCCTCGGGCATGGATATTTGTGCCGTCCTTAGTGTTAGCTACTTCATAAGTAGTTTGTAAGTTTAGGGACTGATGACCCCGTACTTAAGTCCCATAGACTTTACAAACATATACACATACACACGATAACTTTCACCATACTGTGGCTCTGACGCGCTTTAAAATTTCTCGTCGACACATAATGACGCTATTCGTTGGATTGACGTTTCGGTTTGGCTCGTACGATGTCACTCATGTCTCATCCAGTGTTACGATACGCATAAGAAAGCCTCTCAACGCGCATAGCCCTTGAAGTGCATCTGAACATCGTCGTAACGTATCCATTTCTGCATTTCCGTCAATTACTCTTGATGCAATATTCCGTATGCGCATGACCAGGCACATTCGATCATGATCAAACTCCGTGGTTCCTGTTTTGAAAACATAGTGAGTTTTGTGTCCCAGCCTCGTCGCCACTTTAGTGTCTCGTCCGCCGGTTGTTGTAGGTGTCGATGGCCGAGTAGAAAGACCGACACAGGAATAAAGGATGCACGCTGGTGCAGGTAGGAGGTGACCAGCCAGTGGGACAGCAGAAACCAGAAACACTAGAGTAAATTAGAACGAGATATATATTTCTTAGAGACTTAGTAATACTTAACTTTTACATAGCTCAGTACTGCAGAATGCTGATACATAGTTGAGCTAGAGGCCTGCCTAGTGCCTATCCGATAGCCAAGTCTTCACTGGTTCCTATCTGATTCCGAAGTGTTAGCTAGTTCCTATCTCAGTCCCAAGTGAACGATGTCGTTCAGTGGTGGCCACGAGCGGAGTTGTAGCAGAGGGCGCTCGTGGCTGACGTCGTAAGAACGCCGCGCCGTGCGTGCATGGCGGAGCGCGGCGAAAGTAGGTGGCGCGCACTTTGGACTTGTGCGACACCACAGTGAGAACGTTACGTTACACCTCTCACTCACAAGTGAATGAGGTAAGTTAAGTATGTCAACAAGTGTGCTATCAGCGACAATAGTATATTTAGTTCCATAGGGTCTCCACAGCAGTGTTGCCACTATTTAGGTTCCAACCGTTCAATGCGTATGGGGGAGGTGGTTCACGAAATTTATTTTGTTGGTTACAATATTCAGTTCTCAAATTCTAAGCTTATCGCATACTATGACTATAGTACCCCGAGCTCACTTCTTCCTGCCGGCCGCGGTGACCGCAGGGACTGAGGCGTTCCAGTCACGGTCTGCACGGCCACTACGGTCGGGGGTTCAAATCCCCCCTCGGGCATGGATATTTGTGCCGTCCTTAGTATAAGGTAGTTCGTAAGTAGTTTGTAAGTTTAGGGACTGATGACCCCGTAGTTAAGTCCCTTAAGACTTACAAACATTTGAACATTTTTCACTTCTTCCTCTTGCTTGCATCTTTGTTTTCTTGTGAAGCATCGGGTGTATTTGTACAAATTCAGGTAACTCTATGGGACTATCCCTAGTGTTACAAATTTCTTGAACTAACGTAGGACAACAGTCATACACCCATGCTCGAGGGAGTTCACTATTTTGTTGTGACCTGTGTTCTGTTTTGTACTGTGAGCGGTAGGTTCCGGAGATGGCCTGTGACTAGCAAGCATGTGGACAAGGCCTGTAACTAAAGGAAATGATTGAAGGATTTATTGACAGAAATAATACTGGTACAAACTTCTCGTACTATTACAAAGTAAAATGAAACAGACCAGTACCTGTACCGACGAAAGTCGTATTAATGATATAATTACGTAGGCTTCCGCGGCCAGAGTCAGATGACAAAAGTTTTCTGGGTATGGTACCGCGTCATTATGTAAGGCTATTAATTAAATAATCCAACGTTTCGGCCAACGTTACAGTGGCCTTCATCTGGGTAACTGGTGTGAGCTGGTTGTTACTGCACTTTATATTACTTTCAGTTAGACATTGCGTCATAATTTTTTAAAATAAGCGATGTTATTGGTGAATGTATTGCGGAAGAGTGGAACTTTATTTTTGATAGGATGCTGAGGTGGAAGGGGTGGGGGTTAGCCGTTTCCTATTGCTTCTTGCATAGCGAGACATGGTTGGTGTTCATCGGCGAATGGGGTGAGGGCTTCCGTTTCTCTCCTGCTGACCGTGGGCCGCGCGGCGGCAGTAGCTTACTGGTGACGCTCGCGTGTTGTGATGTCAGTGCGGCCTATTACGCTGTGATGGCCGGTAGCCAAGAGGGGGCAAGCCTGAGTCCATCTTCTCTATTCATGTTATTGGGGTGTTTAACAATTTCGATGGCTTCCCTTATCTTACGTTTGACCATCCCTGGTTGCTTGGCGAGTATTCTGGCATCGTTAAATTTTATCTTCCTGCTGCAATCTTGCTGGTGTTCGGCTACTGCAGATTTATTGTGTTGGCCTAATCGAATGTAGCGTTCATGTTCCCGTATGCGTGTTGCCACTGCCCTCCCTGTCTCACCTATGTACACTTCCCCACACTCGCATTCCACCTTGTATACTCCTGATGCATGTAGTGCGTCTATGTTGTCCTTTGTGGAACCAAGAGCATCCTTGACCTTGCGACTGCTGTAGAAGAAAGGCTGGATTCCTACCCGGCGAAGATGTTTGGCAATGCGATCTGTGACGTTTTTTACAAACTAGAAAGAACATTTCTGGCAAATGGCTACAAGCATAGAGTGATCCACACCGCCATGGACACAAATAAAAGAAACATCAGTAGGCAGGAAGTCAACAAAAAGCAGCCAGCAGCACGCTTACCTTATGTAAAAAACGTCACAGATCGCATTGCCAAACATCTTTGCCGGGTAGGAATCCAGCCTTTCTTCTACAGCAGTCGCAAGGTCAAGGATGCTCTTGGTTCCACAAAGGACAACATAGACGCACTACATGCATCAGGAGTATACAAGGTGGAATGCGAGTGTGGGGAAGTGTACATAGGTGAGACAGGGAGGGCAGTGGCAACACGCATACGGGAACATGAACGCTACATTCGATTAGGCCAACACAATAAATCTGCAGTAGCCGAACACCAGCAAGATTGCAGCAGGAAGATAAAATTTAACGATGCCAGAATACTCGCCAAGCAACCAGGGATGGTCAAACGTAAGATAAGGGAAGCCATCGAAATTGTTAAACACCCCAATAACATGAATAGAGAAGATGGACTCAGGCTTGCCCCCTCTTGGCTACCGGCCATCACAGCGTAATAGGCCGCACTGACATCACAACACGCGAGCGTCACCAGTAAGCTACTGCCGCCGCGCGGCCCACGGTCAGCAGGAGAGAAACGGAAGCCCTCACCCCATTCGCCGATGAACACCAACCATGTCTCGCTATGCAAGAAGCAAGAGGAAACGGCTAACCCCCACCCCTTCCACCTCAGCATCCTATCAAAAATAAAGTTCCACTCTTCCGCAATACATTCACCAATAACATCGCTTATTTTAAAAAATTATGACGCAATGTCTAACTGAAAGTAATATAAAGTGCAGTAACAACCAGCTCACACCAGTTACCCAGATGAAGGCCACTGTAACGTTGGCCGAAACGTTGGATTATTTAAGTAATAGCCTTACATAATGACGCGGTACCATACCCAGAAAACTTTTATGTCATCGTATTAATGAGTTGACGACCTACTCTATAGTACAGGCCGGAATTTGAAGCTGAGTGTAGTACGATCTTGCTGCCGCCTACTTACATTTCGCGTAAAGATCACAAAGACAAGATAAGAGAAATCAGGGTTCGTACCGAGGCATATAGGCATTCTTTTTTTCCTCGTTCAATTTGGGAGTGGAATAGGTAAGAAAATACCTAGTAGTGGTAGAGTATACCCTCCGCGACGCACCGTATGGTATATTGCGGAGTATGTATGTAGATGTAGATGTACAGGGACATCATACAAGATATCTGGAGATGCCCTAACCGGGCGTAACGCGCCATTAAATTAAAAAAAAAAAATGCAATCAAGACATTCTTTTATTCAAGAAGAAAACTGTTTCGGCTTGTGGACAGACGGCTGGCTCTTCTTTGATGGACTTCAGGAACTGTATATTCCTGGGGCAGACTCGAGCTGACTGGGACTTCCGCACTCTCCCGCACTGACTGTCGTGTCTAGGATGCGACGACGTATCTAGCCGGGCCATCATCTTCCTATTGGTTGGTGCGCGAAGCAGGCAAAGAGGTACCGAGACTGTGGGCGCCCACGACGGTCGAAGTACTGTGGAGCGACCTATCGCCTCTCCTTTGCGTGTGAAGACCACCGGCGTTGTGGCGAATAGCGACACCGAAATACATTCCTCTGTGGCGGAGAATTAGTGTTTCGGCATATACTTACCTGTCAGCAACAGATGTTCGTATTCACTGCCTTTGCAATATTTATAGCTTAAAACACAGAGTAATTTGTCTGTGCTTAAAGCCATCATATTAAGTTCGAAGTATTGCTTCAGTGCAGCTGATTAGGACCAGTAGGCGACAGACGGTAAACAGAAGTGATATCTGGCGTTCCACAGGGAAGCGTTATAGGTCCCCTACTCTTCCTCGTGTTTATAAATGATTTAGGAGACAATCTGAATAGCTCCCTTAGACTGTTCGCGGATGATGCTGTCGTTTATCGGTTAGTGAAGTCAACAGAGGATCAAAAGAAACTGCAAAGCGATTTAGACAAAATTTCTACTTGGTGCGAAAATTGGCAATTGACACTAAATAAAGAAAAGTGTGAAGTAATACACATGACCACTAAAAGAAATCCGCTGAACTTCAATTACGCGATAAATCAGTCAAACATTAAGGTCGTAAATTCTATCAAATACCTAGGAGTTACAATTACGAACAACTTTGACTGGGGAGAACACACAGAAAATAATGTGGGGAAGGCGAACCAAAGGTTACTTTCATTGGCAGAACGCATCGAAGATGCACCAGCTCCACCAAAGAGACTGCCTACATCACACTTGTGCGTCCTCTCCTGGAGTACTGTTGCCCCTTGTGGGACCCTCACCAGGTGGGACTGACGGAAGATATTGAGAAGGTTCAGAGAAGGGCAGCTCGTTTTGTTTTATCACGTTACAGGGGGGGGGGGGGGGGGAAGCGTCACGGAAATGTTGCACGAATTGGGGTGGAAATCATTAAAAGAAAGACGTTATTCATTGCGGCGTGATCTGTTTGCGAAGTTGCAATCATCGACTTTTAGTTCTGAATGTGAAAATATTTTGCTAGCACCCACCTGCTTAGGGAGACATGACCATTCCAATAAAATAAGAGAAATCAGACCGAAAACGGAACGATTTAGGTGTTCTTTCTTCCCGCGCGCTATTAGAGAATGGAACGGCAGAGAAAAGTTATGAAAGTGGTTAATGAACCCTCTGCCAGGCACTTAAATGTGATTTGCAGAGTATCGATGTAGATGCAGATGTAGATGGGAAAAGCTGGTGAGAACCACGATAGGTTGTACAATAGGTCGGGTTCTCATGGGAAAGAGCACTGGCAAGTCTCCCCGAATTCTAGGGAAGTCCCCGAGCGGCAGGCACTGGACGCCGATTGGCTGTAGCAGTGGCGGTCACGCGCCAAAACGCACTCATATTTTTGTTAAAAATATTTTAAACTAATAACATATTCAACGTCAAACTCAGTTCATAAAAACCCCTCAAAGCTAAGCTATTCCCTGCGTAGGTAAAACATATTAATAATTGCTAATTATATAAACAAAACAATTAATTTCAGACGGACGATGCACGGTAGCCATGTTTGCGCACCAAATTGCGGAAGGGAGGCAGCCTTGCATCGAGCCGCCACACTTCAGTTCAGAACAGGCACTCGGAAGAGTAACAAGTGACTTCAGTACGCACACTCGGTGGAGTAACATGCGTATTTAGGCGGTCATAGGACTATGTTTAATCATCTCAGATCAAGGCTAAATAACTTTACATTCAGTTAAGAAAATGTGTGTTCAAATCAAATGTTTGTAGAGTCTATGGGACTTAACTACGGGGTCATCAGTCCCTAAACTTACAAACTACTTATGAACTATCTAATACTAAGGACGGCACAAATATCCACGCCCGAGGGGGGATTCGAACCCCCGAACGTAGTGGCCGTGCAGACCCCTCGGCCACCGCGGCCGGCAAAATGTGTGTCTGGTGATTATTATTGTGCAGTTTATTGGTTTTCTGCTTACTTTAATTAAAACTAGCTGAAAACCCGACGTTGCTCGGGCATTTATTTATGTATTCCTGCCATTTTTCTGGTATGTATTCATTTGTATTATGCCAATATGTCTGTAAAATCTCTTGGGAATCCAATTAGTAGTAAAGAAATAAAAGATTAAAAATTAGTGTGTCATGTGGCGGTTTTCCATGAACGTTACTGTTTATGTGCTCATATCTTATGAACTATGTGTCGTACTGTGATGAAATTTAGAGCCGGCCGCGGTGGCCGAGGTGACTGAGGCGCTCCAGTCACGGTCAGCATGACCACTACGGTCGGGGGTTCGAATCCCCCCTCGGGCATGGATATTTGTGCCGTCCTAGTTCGTAAGTAGTTTGTAAGTTTAGGGACTGATGACCCCGTAGTTAAGTCCCATAAGCTTAACAAACACTTGAACATTTGAATTTGAAATTTAGAAGGTACACTCAACTATATGCGTGTATACTGTCTGCAAAATTTCCTGCCGATACAACTTGTAGTGTAGATATTAAAAATGGTAACGTCATACTGAATGCCGTAGTTTTAGTCGATGAATTGCGGAACGTTAGTATTTATGTGCTCATATCTCAAGAACTACGTGTTGGAATGTGATACAATTTAGAAGCTACATTCAACTATATATCTGCATAGTGTCTGTAAAATTTCCTGTCGCTACAATTTGTAGTGTTCAAATTATAAATTGTAACGTTATACCGAGAGCCGCAGTTTACTCCATAAACAGCGGAAAAGTAGTAAGCGAGAAAGTTTTTTTCCTTTCATCATTTTACTATGGTTGCCAGCGAGAAAAAGTTTAATGAATGTTTGAAATTATGTTTAAAGTTTGTTTCAAGTCGCTAAGTACTCTCATTCTCATACAGTGTATTTCGAAAATCTTGCCGCATTATATGGCATTTTTTTGCGATTTCTATTGGTTATGACGTAAAATCTTTTGACCCATGCGCCGTATGTGGTTCTTAACCATGCAGCAATTGTTACCTCACGGTAAGGAATGTGTGTACCAAATTTGCTTAAAATCGGTCCAACGGTTTAGGAGAAAATGAGCAGCATTGTAGCAAAATGCAGCAGTTTTTCGCGCATCTCATTGTTTATGACGTCATATCTCGTGAACTATATATCGTACGTGATTCTTACACTTACGGCGACCGTCCTCATGTATTGAAGCTTACGTGTACAAAATTTCATAACGATTGGAACAAAACTGTAGATTTGTATGCAACACGTACAAATATACGGACACACTGCTTTATATATTAGATCAGTTGGCATTCCGAACTGCCACAGTTTTATTTCATAATAAGATCAGTTCCTGCCAATAGTTTAGCAATATTTCAGTCTCATTCAAGAACTCGGACCTGCATGCTATCATCTGCGAGGGGACATCTATAGAAGACGTCAGGTTGTCAACTTTTTAGAGTTTCTACTCTTCACACAGTGCAGTGGGGAGTTCAAATGTTTTTAAATCTATCGGACCAAACTGCGTGGTCATCAGTCCGTAGCTTACAAACTACTTAAACCTAGGTAAACTAACCTACGGGTAAACACACACACCCATACCCCAGGGAGGACTCGAACCTCCACGGCGAGCAACCGCGCGCTCCGCATACGGTTGCCAGATTGAACTCGAGGCAGGCTCGGGGACCAGACGCCCCCCCCCCCCCCTCCCACTTGGCCAATGACACCCCCCCCCCCTGCGACCAACCTCCCCCCCCAACAAGGATTACACGTGAATTCTAAAAAATAAAAAAATAAATAAAAAATAATAAAAAAATACCCTAATGAAAACGGGACATTTTTGCTTTATTTCGCTTAATAGCTTCTTTTTAGCATAAGGCAGAAGCACATTTTTCACCAATGCCTCGCTTTTTGTTCGGCCGCATCTTACTTTCGTTACCACTGAGGAATCTCTAAAAACATAAGGATATATCTTATTACCACAATATTGAGAATCGTAAGAATGGTGATGTTTCACACCATCGTAAGTCAAAATTAATTCCGTTGCAGTGACTTTGTCGTCTTCTGTAGAAAATTGTTTCGGCAAGAATTTAAGAAGCGACTGATTCTTCTTTTGTTTGGTAATATTCGCTTTGTGTCTTTCTGATTGTAAATGTTTATTCACAGCTTTCACTCCGTCGTACTTAACAGTAAATGAGATATTGCATATTCTGCACTTACACATACACTCATCAGAATCGACTTTTTGTAGCCACTCTTTATAATTTTCTTCCTGCAACCATTCTTCACGGAACGAACTTAGATATCGTCTTTTCATTTCACTGTTATTACTCACTAATCTGAGTTAATGTAAGCTTGTCTGTTCACACACGATCCCAGTATTCAAAAAATTGCCGGTAAACTGATAACAAACAATGAACGAACGAACACAAATAATAGACGTCGCCAGTTGACAAGTTGCCACAACAGTGTTTGCTTAATAATGCGCTAGCCGATTACTACCGACGCAACAATGAAAAGTTCTCAGAGGAGGCATAGAAAAGTAGCGTTTTGTTGCAATAAGAAATTGACATTTATATAAAGTTATTCATAATTACTAGAGAGGAGCCGGCCGGGAATGGCCGAGCGCACTGAGGCGTCTTGCCACAGTGCGCGAGGCTGCTCTCTCCGTGGGTTCGAATCCCCCCCCCCCCCCCCTTAGGGCAAGGACGTTGTGTTCGTCTTTAGTTTAAGTTACGTTAAGTTCGATGTAGATCGTCGCTACATGAGCATAGTACTTAAAAAGCGTCGTAAAAAAATTAAGATGAAGGTTACATTCAAGCCCGGAGATGAGAGTCATTGGCCCGTAGACCCGGAGAATTCATTCCAAACCCGGGCACTCCGGGCGGCGCCCGGAGATCTGGCAACCCTAGCTCCGCAGCGAGGTGCTTTAGACCGCTCGGCTACTCCACCGCGGCACAGTGGGGAGTAACTACAACCCTCGCGTACCCTGTAGTTGCGGTACAAAGGCAGACTGCTGTGCGACATCCATAGCAACATGGAGGAGGAAAGGAAATGATATAGGAGCGGTTAACAACCCCCTGTAGACTATTATTTCCGTTGTACGTTGTCGACTGGGCCCCGCCCCCCTCGTCGCTGCTCGCGTCTTGCTTCTGAGCGTCTCCCGCAGAACCCACGGAGCGCCTCGCCTCATTAATCGTTATTGGTACTGGTAATTAACCGTGGCGCCTGTCGGGAATAATTAATGCCCTCCAACTGCGACAGACGGAGCCACTCCCAGCTAAGGTGCTCACAGACGCTACCGGACTGAGACGTCGGCGTTTACAGCAGCTCTGTCACTGCGACTACAAAGTTGTTCTGCGACCGAGCGCACGAAACCCTGCTTACGCCTCTGTAAACGTGACAGAATGCTTCTTCGGTGCTTACATCCGAACTCACTTGCTGTGAATTGCATTGAAGTGCATATTTCCCCTAGAGTAGGGAGACCGGGGCACGTTTTCCACCATATTACATTTTTATTTTTGTACTTCTTATTTTTGAAGTGTTTTATCCATTACAGCAACTGTTCAGATAAATTAAATAAATTAACTTTGTGCTCACCCACACTCACACCTTACATACCTTATCTCCACAATCACACCATCCTATTCATCAATTACACACACACATACACACACACACACACACACACACACACACACACACACACAAACACTCTCCACCTGATACCTGCTATTTACTTATAAACTTAATATATTCCCCCTCTCCCCACATACTACATTAAGTAACCCTCATAATACCCTTCTTCCTCTGTGGTACAACTACATTAAAATTATCCCAGTTTCCTATTTTCGCAGCCGTAATCCCATTTCTTTATGTAACCCTACTCTCTTCTACTTTACTACACAATGCAGTTATGTAGTACACCACCACTTACCCCCCCCCCCCGCCACCCATTACATCTCACTCCCACCCCTGGCCTCTCATACTAATGTCTATCCGTGGTTCCTCAAACTGTCCATGGTTACTTCCTCTTCCTCTTTGTGCAGGTTCCTTACCTCTATTCCATAAATATTCGGATACATATGCCAGTTGTAACTTTAGTAACTATTCCCTCCTCTCTCCCTCCCCCCCCCCCGCCTCATATTAAAGATAGGTTATTTTCTGCCCCCACCTTGTTAAACTGCGCTATGCAATACTTACTACCATTATGATAGTGACTTGTTTATTTTATTTTAAAAACCCAGACATCACTTACTCTTATTGTATCTTAAAGCACCATGATCTGCTCTACATGATTATCCTCTTTGGTATATTCCTAGCAATTTGACTGTTTAACTCTCTTCCGTTGCCTGACTAGATGTACCTATTGTAACACTAGGTTAATATTACTGTAACCATTTACATTTCTTTGTAGATTAGTTCACGCATCTTAAAACTTATAACACACACCGTTAACTTATTCGTTGTATGATAATCACTTCATTAATCTATCCCCATTAAATTTTGAAGCCATAGACACAATGACAAATTCTTTATATTGACAGATGCCCTGACAGTGACATTCTAGGCATCCTACTACTGTTCAAATTCAAATGTTTGTTAAGCTTATGGGACTTAACTACGGGGTCATCAGTCCCTAAACTTACAAACTACTTATGAACTACTTACGAACTAGGACGGCACAAATATCCATGCCCGAGGGGGGATTCGAACCCCCGACCGTAGTGGCCGTGCTGACCGTGACTGGAGCGCCTCAGTCACCTCGGCCACCGCGGCCGGCCCCTACTACTGTCTCAGCTGGTAGTTCTGAAATATTCCACCTATGGCGCCACTTATCATTGTACTTCTAGACTACTGAATTTTAGTCTGCTAAGCGACTGATTCATCAGTCACCTGCTCCTCTCTTTATGCTTTTCTTCAACTACTTTGAGTATTACTGCTTTCCCATAGCCTTCTTTCCCTTTTTTATCGTTACTCCTTTACTATAAGCCTCATCCATAGATACTTTGTTACCAGCTGACTGTTATTCATTCCATAATCTTTGCACTTAGCGTTGATTCCACTAGTAGCATGTTTATTTATTAAGCAACAGTCCAAAAATGTAAGTGTTAATTTTATCCCATTATATCAACTTATCTTTATTACATTCTATTTGGTTCGAAACTGCTGCATATTTCTGTAATCGACTTTTATACGTTCTATAGCCTTATTGTATACCAATGCACTTGTTTGTCTGTATAGAGACCAGAAGAAGGGCACTCAAGCGCCCGAAACCGTTCGTTAAAGTTAAAATAAATAACGACAAGCAACTGGTTGCTGCATTTCATTAATTTTTCTTATTTTTACCGATTTTGCGGTAAACAACGGATCATTATATTTCCTACACCTTTATTTACAGTCTTGTACAGATATTTTTGAAAATAGTAAATATCATTCTTGGTAGCAAATGGTTTTGTCTGACCATGTTCCGTTGGAAAATTTGCCCCGTATGCGGGGCAAGTTTTCCAGCTTACTTGAAAAGTACAGGGGCAAATATTCCAATTATACTTTCAATGTTAAAACAGAGATAATTATCTTGATCTCACTGAATACGTATTTTTATCATGAATTTACAATACATTACAGAAGAGGATAGTAAAAATAGCCACATTAAATAAAAAAACAAATGGTATTTAATGGTTTTACAAATTATGTGACTTAAATATTTTACAAATACAGACATTTTTAACAATACTTATACTGATTGTCTGAATCACAATGTAAGCAAATAAAAAATGGAACATTTCCTTTCGTACAGTCTCCATGCGCCCATTTTGTGCACTGTACACACTTTTCATTTGCTTTAGACTTGGCGTAAGACTCAAAGCAATAAGGAATATGTGCCCCATATGCACTCGGAAAACGTGCCCCGTCGCCATATTCGGAACTATAACACTACGTCCATGAGTAACAGTGTAAGCTATTTTCAAAACAAATGCACAGTTACGTGAAGAAAAAAAACCCACTTTTAGTGTGTGCAATGTCAAAATAATACGTTTAACGCTGGAATGTTTATTTTAAGTTTCAATAAAATCGTGAAAGTTTACTCACATTTGCAAAAATGACGAAAACAGCCTTGCCGACGTTGTGACTGCTGGTACAACACTGAAACTTTCGTAAATGAAGCGTGCTTTGTTGCTACTTGCTACAGTATCGCCGATGGTAACATCTAGCGGTTTGTTTCGAAATTAAAAGGATTTGGAAAACTTGCCCCTATAGAAAATGTGCCCCGGTCTCCCCTACTAACATGACCATGTTACGAAAGTTTCTTTCGCGTACTTAGCACTAGAATAACGGCTACACAAGTCAATATTATTGGGAAGGAAAGAAATTTCTGGCGTACCTTGACTAAAAGAAGGGATAGATTGGTAGCCCACATTCTTAGACATCAAGGAATTGTGAATTTAGCGTTGGAGGGAAGTGTGTGGGGTAAAAACCGCAGAGGAAGACCAAGAGATGGATACAGTAAGCAGATTCAGACAGATGTAGATTGCCGTTCTTATGTGGAGATGAAGTGGATTGCTCAGGATAAGGTATTGTGCAGAGCTGCATCAAACCAGTCTCCGGACTGAAGACAACAACAACAATATTACTAAAAATTTCAGAGGTATTATGCTGTGGTGTTATGGATTTATTATTTAAACCCAACATTTCGTCCCAAACGGCGGAGGACATTTTCAACGGGGATCGTGGTGCCGGTCGCAGTGGTCGAGTGGTCTGCGGCGCGCCAGTCTGCACGGCCGCTACGGTCGGGGATTCGAATCCCCCCTCGGGCATGGATGTTTGTGTTGTCGTTAGCATAAGGAAGTTGATAAGTAGTTTGTACGTTTGGGGACTGATGACTCCGCAGTTAAGTCCGTTAAGCTTAACTAACATTTGAAAAATTTTTGGGGGATCGTGGCACTTTTGTATGTCCGATGCGCACCCTGGCTCGCAACCGACTTTCGTGGTATCCATTTGTGGCTGCTAAAACCTGAGTCTTATCAAATTGAATAAGGTGCAGATATCTACAAACCTACTCGGAAGATACAGGATCAGCTGAAATCGGCGAATGATACTCGCAAACCGCTGGAAAAAGCAAGAATTTATAGGATTCTGTATAGCTGTGGAGATGTATTCGTGGGTACCACAAAAATAACAGTCAAAAAACGACTAGAAGGCACAAGAGGAAATGTAGAAGGGGAGAGATTGACAGATCAGCACTTGTTGAACATGTTTTTTAAACCGGGGTACCACCTTATTCAATTTGATAAGACTCAGGTTTTAGCAGCGCAAATGGATACCACGAATGACTGTGCAGGAGCGGCTATAGAAATTGTAAAACACCCCAATAATTTCAATAGGATGAAGGAGGGCTGAACTGTATTTTATCTTGGTAGTTCGTATCCTCCATAGTTACTTTTTATTCCGATGTCAAAGAATATGTTTCCTTGTTTTGTTAAATTGGGCAATTGTTTTAGGAGATATACAACACACGAACTTTACTCACACACAGTACGCATACATCCACAAACAAACTTTCATAATTATCATCAACTCATTATTTAGATTACGCAACGTACAAATAGTGTAGCTTCTATATCGTCTTTCACAATAATAAGGAAACTGAATTTCTACATCTACATACATATTACGCAATCCACCGAAAACGGGAGGCGGAGGGTACATTGTGCCACTTCTAGGCATTTCCTTTCCTTTTCCACTCCCAAATAAAACGAGGGGAAAATGTCTATATACCTCTATACTAGCCATGATTTCCCTTGTCTTTATGACCTTTACGTGAAATGTAAGTAGGAGGCAGCAAGGCTGTTCTCCACTTTGCTTCAGTTTCCAGTCCTATAAATTTTCTCAACACAATTTCTCGAAAGGAACTTTGTCTTTCGTCCAACGATTCTTATTTAAGTTTCCGGAGCATTTATGTGACCTAGCTGCTCGCCTCTGAACTGCTTCCATGTCTTCCTTTAAACTGATCTGCTGAGGTTCACAAATACTTGAGCAATGCTCAAGACATGGTCGTACAAACGTTTTATACACGGTCTCCTTTACAGATGAAGTATATCTTCACAAAACTCTCCCAATAAACCGAATTCGGTTGTCTGCCTTACTCACAACTTATATGTTCTTTCCACTTCATTTCACTCTGCAATGTTACTGTTACTACTAATGCTGTAATCGAACATTATGGGATAGTTTTTCCTACTCATGCGCATCACCTTACATTTTTCTACATTGAGAGGTAGCTGCCATTCTTCGCACCAACTAGAAATTTGGTCTAAGTCATCCTGTATGCTATTACAGTCAATTAATGACGACACCCTCCCATACACCACAGAACCATCAGAAAACAGCCGCAAATTACAAGTTACTCTGTCCTGGGGTACGCCTAACGATACACTCCTGTCTGATGAACACTCGCCGTCGAGAACAACGTACTGCGTTCTAATACTTAGGAAGTCTTTCAGCCAGTCACAATCTGTGAACCTATTCCATATGCTCGTACCTTCGTTAGTAGTTAGTGTCAAGTGCCTTTTTGAAATCGAGAAAAACACAATCTGTCTGTTGACCTTCATCCATGGCTCCCAAGATATCATGTGAGAAAAGGGCAAGCTGAGTTTCACATGAACGATGTTTCCCAAACCTGTGCTGATTCATAGAAAGAAGCTTAAACGTCTCAAGGAAATTTACTATATTCGAACTGAGTATATTTCCACAATTCTACAGGAAACTAATGTCAAAGATTTTAGACATATTACATATCATTACAGCTGTAGTGGCCTATGGTCCTTCTTTCAATAACGCTTTATGTTTTATACCGATCTATTTTACTTAAATGTTAGAAAGTTCTATGTAAAAATGAATAAATATTGCAGCTGTGGATGCCCTATATAGAAAATTATATATAAATGCATTTCGCTATATTTCATGGTAGTGACTGTAACAATGTTTTTTTTTTTCATATTAATCTGTATTCCAAAATCGAAAACTGGACTCTTACATTAAATTACTGAGTAATAAATTACAATTATTACTCGGTATTTTTGTTATCGACTACATTCCTAATCTTCTTCCACTCAAAGGTGATTGAGTTTGGAACTGTGCACTTTCATTGACATTGAGAAAATTTACGTTTGACATTATGTAGACCCACTTTCATCTCGTGTGAGTCTCCTCTGTTTTAAACATGGGCTGACCCCCAGTGATACACAAAACAGGTCAGATCTGTTGCAGAAACAATGAAAGACGCATGAAAAATTTAAAAAGACACAGAATCCACAAGACTGGCAATCTTTTACTGAAACTCGCAACCTAGCGCGGACTTCAATGCGAGAAACCTATAGTAGTTACCACAACGATAACCTGTCTCGTAATCTTGCAGAAAATCCAAAGAAGTTTTGGTCATATGTGAAGCCTAGCGGGGATTCAATGCGAGAAACCTATAGTAGTTACCACAACGATAACCTGTCTCGTAATCTTGCAGAAAATCCAAAGAAATTCTGGTCATATGTGAAGTACACTAGCGGCAAAACACAAACAATACCTTCACTACGCGATAGCAATGGTAATACTACCGACGACAGTACTGCTAAAGCAGAATTACTAAACACAGCTTTCCGAAATTCGTTCACCAACGAAGACGAAGTGAACACTCCAGTATTCAATCCAAGAACAGCTGGCAGCATGCGAAACTTAGAAGTAGATGTTCCTGGAGTAGTAAAATAACTTAAGTCACTATATAAAAACTAATCTTCCGGGCCAGATTGTATACCAACTAGATTCCTCTCAGACTATGCTGATGCAATAGCTCCGTACTTAGCTATAATTTACAACCGATCACTCAGCGAAAGATCCGTACCCAAAGACTGGAAAGTTGCCCAAGTTACTCCAATATTCAAGAAAGGCAATACGAGTGATCCCCAAAATTACAGGCCAATCTCATTGACGTCGATTTGAAGTAGGATTTTGGAACATATACTTTGTTCGAATATTATGAACTACCTCGAAAAGAACGACATATTAACCAATAGTCAAAACGGATTCAGAAAGTATCGCTCTTGCGAAACACAGCTTGCCCTTTATTCACATGAAGTGTTAAGTGCCATCGACAAGGGATCTCAAATCGATTCCATACTTCTGGATTTCCGGAAGGCTTTTGATACTGTACCCCACAAGCGGCTTCTAATGAAATTGCGTGCTTATGGAATATCTTCCCAATTGTGCGATTGGATTCACGATTTCCTATCAGAAAGGACACAGTTCGTTGTAATTGACGGTAAGTCATCGAGTAAAACAGAAGTGATATCTGGCGTTCCACAGGGAAGCGTTATAGGTCCCCTACTCTTCCTCGTTTTTATAAATGATTTAGGAGACAATCTGAATAGCTCCCTTAGACTGTTCACGGATGATGCTGTCGTTTATCGGTTAGTGAAGTCGACAGAGGATCAAAAGCAACTGCAAAGCGATTTAGACAAAAATTCTACTTGGTGCGAAAATTGGCAATAGACGCTAAATAAAGAAAAGTGTGAAGTAATACATATAAGACCACTAAAAGAAATCCGCTGAACTTCAATTACGCGATAAATCAGTCAAACCTTAAGTTCATAAATTCTACCAAAGACCTAGGAGTTACAATTACGAACAACTTTGACTGGAGAGTACACATAGAAAATATTGTGGGGAAGGCGAATCAAAGGTTACGTATCATCTGCAGAACGCTTCCAAGATGCTCCAGCTCCAGCAAAGAGACTGCCTACATCACACTTGTGCGTCCTCTCCTGGAGTACTGTTGCCCCTTGTGGGACCCTATCAGGTGGGACTGACGGATGACATTGAGAAGGTTCAGAGAATGGCAGCTCGTTTTGTTTAATCACGTTACGGGAGGCGGGGGGGGGGGGAAACGTCACGGAAATGTTGCACGAATTGGGGTGGAAATCATTAAAAGAAAGACGTTATTCATTGCGGCGTGATCTGCTTGCGAAGTTTCAATCACCTACTTTTAGTTATGAATGTGAAAATATTTTGCTAGCACCCACCTACTTAGGGAGACATGACCATCCCAATAAAATAAGAGAAATCAGATCGGAAACGGAACGATTTGGGTTTTCTTTCTTCCCGCGCGCTATTAGAGAATGGAACGGTAGAGAAAAGTTATGAAGGTGGTTAATGTACCTTCTGCCAGCCACTTAAATGTGATTTGCAGAGTATCTATGTAGATGTAGAAACACAAAGAACTTTCTACATGAGCTGTCGCGCTCGCCCCTAAGCCCCTGTGGACACAGCGACCTCAGCAAACTCGCAGGCTACCCCCCACGTTTCCTGTCGGTCACAAATCCTTAGCTTGTCCATACACTACTGACCTATCGCCCCCGCACCCAGTGCTCAGGGTATGAAGCCGATTTTCGTACGAATTAGGGCCTTCTGTGCATCCGCACCGAGGAAAGGATTATCGGCCTTCACGGCCAGTGCTTTAGCTGGAAAAAAAAAGAAATTGTTGGTACTTTGTTCGGTGGAACAAAATTTTTGGCGGTACTCTGCTCATTCCACACGAAAAAAGTCAAACGGACATTTGTAGAAAATCAAGATTTAGGCATGTGAATACACTAACTAAATATAGCCGAAATTTACAGGTTTTTAAAGTTATTTTTATTGTTTTCAAGGGTTTAGTGTAGATGAGGATACCACCCATTGTCCTTATACAGCGACATCTTATCTATCGTAACCAATCAGGAGTGGCTTTCCAGAAGACGATAATAGTGCGTGTTGCTGCCGGGAATTAAAACTAGTTAATTGTTACTGATGGTAAGGTGGTGGTTACCTGAGCAATTAAAAAGAGGATGTTGATGTGGTGATTGTGTGTCTTGCCGTCCGCGGTGGCCGAGGGGACTGAGGCTCTCCAGTCACGGTCTGCACGGCCACTACGGTCGGGAGTTCGAATCCCCCCTCGGGCATGGATATTTGTGCCGTCCTAGATCGTAAGTAGTTCATAAGTAGTTTGTAAGTTTAGGGACTTATGACCCCGTAGTTAAGTCCCATAATCTTAACAAACATTTGAACATTTTTGATTGTGTGTCTTCAATTGTTTTGATATTTACGGCTCGCTTTAAGAATGAACAAAGATGTGATGTCTCACTATGGCTACCTGAATGCAATGTCTGAACTTATGTCACACGAAAACCATTACAAAATTCGGACAATGGAACTATGGACCACGCGATTACCGCCGCAAGAAGCAAAACTGGTAGTGTTACCAACAGTTGAACATCCAGCCGGTTGAAGAAGCATTGGCCAAAGAGATTAAAATTCGCTTCTATTTTAATTCCTACTAGTGCTACGAAATACTGTTCTATAATCGTAAACTGACTACAGTGCGAAAAAAGATGGTTAAGTAAACATAATACTTACGGTAAATATTTTAACTTGGCAGTGAGTCTTTCCCAAAACGTACATGCTAACCATGAAAACATATATAAATCGTCCAGTGTTTAACGATTCACTCAATGGAAATTATGAAATAATGTTGCGATATATTATCTCTTAAATTTTGAAAAAAAAAAAAAATGCCGGAATAGTCAACGATATTACATACAAAAGACTTTGCGTATCTCTTTGGAGCAACGTTCTTAAGCGGTTTGGGGTCGGCAAGAAGCATTTCCACTGTCTTGGTTCAGACTAGTCGGAACTCTCCATTGGCTAATTCGAACATTTGACCGCCACTGGCACTGTGCAAACTTTTTCTTTTCGAAATCCATTCGGCAATTTACAGGTGGGCTACTTTTTTACAGATTTATGAATGAACTTTAGCCAGTACGCTAATAGCAAGTTCTAAATTTAGCGGTATGCCGTACAGCCTCGTATTGCCCAACTAAACCACTGGTCGCAGTACATATATATGAAAAAGTCGGGTAAGATGACGACATTAAGGAATATTAATATTTTTCTGGCCCTTATATAGAAATCAAAAACTTTATTTACGGTAAAATTATTGCTTCATGTATCCTCTTTAGATTCAAGCCCTTGAACATTTCCTAAAACTGTTCTAGATAGACCTATTTTTGTTAGTGATAGTACCATTCGTCAACTTACCCTGCAAGTAGGGTAAGATGATTTGGGGTATGGGTAAGATGAAGAAATGAACATTTTATTTAGAAAACAAAGCCATTTTATTGCAACTTATCTGTGTATCACAAAAGTCACAAACATATCATTTACGACCTACACTGAGCATGAGTCCACTCTCGGCATCGAGAACATTGATACCACAATTCAGTCTTTCCAACTTCACCACAAAGGATACAGTCTCTTTCATCGACATAATCGGAATCTCTGTCGGCGTATCAATCTCAATGGATGAGTTCGAAGATGAGTAGCAGCATTCCATTCTAGGATCCTCTCTTTGTTTCGTTCCAGAACATCCGCCGAACGCAAGTTTACGTTTAGGACCTTTGTTCACCTATTTTTGCCTCTGAATTCGTATTCGCTTTTAATTTTTTTAACTTTCTTAATTTTTCTGTCTTGATCCTTCTTCTCTAGAGGAAGTTGCAGAACTAAATGAAAGCCCCGGTAGTGCATCAAATTCTGCAGGTGGGTTTGCTGATATCTCACGTAGAGCATCTGTTTTGGGTGGAATTTAATTGATGTTGTTAGTGATGGCGCGAAGTCATCATCACTAAGTGTCTGTGAATTTAATGGCTCCATTCCTCTGTCCATAGAACCCTTGATGACGAACTCGTCATCTTAACCTCAGTCGACATTTTGGATACGAACTTGAACATGAACAAAGTGTCAAAGAATAAATTCATTAAACCATTCTTAAAGCATCAGAAAATCCATAAGGTTTAAGAGGAATCAACTATTATTAATTAAAATAAAATTATTACTTACATAAAACGTATTTAAACTGAAAGAAAAAATGTTACGAAAGTAGCGTCCACTTCCAAGCCTGTGTTGTCAATGAAGCGGTTCTAGCTAAACAGGCGTGCCTGCAGAACGCGCTAGGAAACCAATACCATACTGAAAGTAGCGCTAGCTGTTGAGTTAACGGAGAAATTTAAAATTCGTCATCTTCGACTCCTCCTCAACTTCCGCGATTCTTCCCTAAACTGCATTAGTTTCATGGTGTTGGATGTGACCCCGTCTTTTTTGTTTTGTTTTTATGGTTTTAGGACTACTATTTCTCTGATGTATATTTTTTACGATATATTCGTCTGTGTGCCCTTGTCTGCGTATTTACACACACATACACACACACACACACACGCACACACACACATCTACACACTAATGGCTATACTAACACATCACTCTTGTCCGCTCCGGTTCTTTATTATCTTAACGTTTGTATCACATTCGGGACGACGTACCATACCTTCATTTCATTCTGCCCATACCACAGCATTCATACATAGTCAAAAAGACGGTGTAGTCCACTTCCGAATAAAAATGTCATAGATAATATAAGCACAGTTAATTTGTTGCCAAAGCTCAACTTGCTTGCTTAAATATGTAACTAACCCATCCTACACTATTTGTAAATCGTATGTGTTATTTCGTTTTGCACGCTCAATATTTAACGGTAGTTGAGCTTTTGCGGCAGAATGCTATTAAAAAAAATTACACATAGTTTAAATAATAAATTAACGGCTTCACTTGTCTCCATTTATACAGAATGACAAACAAACATTTTACTGGCAGAATTTATATTATTATACAGTTTAGTGAAATAATCAGGTCAATTACTTACATTTTATACTCGATGTTGCCGTAATTCACAGAGAGGTAGATTAGATTTATAGTTGAACTTAAGTATTGTAAGTCCTACATTTTTGTGTCTTATTTTATAATGTAAAATTGTATGTTATTACATACATATAACACACGTTACGTATCTTATAGTAACTCCTGTGATGTTGGTAGCTCGTATCGAAAGCGGTACATAATCTATGTTCAATAAAAATGTAAGTGAGCGTGCAAAAACGTTAAACTCCTAAAGTACATGGTGAGTTTCCTATACTAATTTTCTATGTTAATAATGTGTAGCCTGCCGCGGTGGCCGAGGGGACTGAGGCGCGTCAGTCACGGTCTGTACGGCTACTACGGTCGGGGGTTCGAATCCCTCCTCCGGCATGGATATTTGTGCCGTCCTTAGTGTTAGCTAGTTCATCAGTAGTTTGTAAGTTTAGGGACTGATGACCCCGTAGTTAAGTCCCATAACCTATACAAACATTTTTGAATAATGTGTACATCGTAGGACATTTCTCCATATCCACGTAAGATAAGCATTTGCACCTTCTCAGATGTTAATTAACTGTCTGAGCCATAGAATATCATTGAGCTACTCTCTGATCCTTGAGTCGCTTGTTAGTTGTTGATTGTCGGAGTAGAGAGTTTCTGTTGAGAGAGATGGTAAGGAACTCGATGGAAATAGCTATCATTGTGGACGAGGAATGGGGTTTATGTATTTGTATTTTGTAACTGGAGAACAGCTGCCAGTTGAGCTAAATGCGCACGTATTGTCATTGTAATTGCCCTTTTGTGACGGAGAATTTTGTATTCAGCATTTATGGGCAGAAACAGGGCTAGGCCCCAATTAAAGGAAGCTTTGTAATTAAATATTGCCACAGTAAATTGTACTGTGTTAACTATCGCTGTCTTTTCACAATGTTATTGAAGTTCTCCACCAAATTTTCATTTCATATTGTAGACTTTTGTATGTGCTCTTTAGCATTGTAAATTTTTGAGAGCATACAAGACCTTTTAGTTACAGAAGATGAAAATCTGTGACGTCTAAATGATTTACACTCACGTAGTTAGATTTTCCGAGAATATTTTCGGACATTTACTAATGTTCAATTCTGCATTGTCACAATACTTTTTAATTCCGTTTAGATTAAAATAATGCCAGACTGCTGCTGCTGTGCTGAAACACTTTCCAGAGAGAGACTTTATCCATTACAGAGGCAAGTGCAAACTGAGGGCCATAAATTGGGCAATAAAAAAGTATACGAGTCTTTGCGACGTAAAGTTAATTTAATCGTGGTTTAAAAGGATAGGTTCTCGTGTAGATAGGAAGTCTCATTACCTTAACGTCACGGGGTTGTTTCATTCTAACTCAAACTTCTGTGCATATTAAAGACTTAACCTCACGATCGCCGTAACAAAGTGCATTCATGATAGTGAGAATTTCAAAGAGAAACCTTCCGTTGCATTGAAATATTGACACATCGTTTTAGTCATATACGTGTATAAACGCGTACATAAAACATTAAATAGTTGGCGTCTAAAAGGATGGACGAATTCTACGGCAAGGTTGCATTAAATTTCAAAAAAATTCTTTCTAGAATCGTGGATATGAGTTACAAAATAACACGAAATGAAACAGTAGATTAGAGGGAGTCGAGATAGAGAACGTAATAGGGGAGATGGAGGACGCAGAGGAGCGCAGAAAGGAGGGGAAGGAGTTGTAGAATGACAACAAGAGAAGGAAGGAGATGCACATTGGGAATAGGGAGGTAGATGTGAAAAAGAGAAAGGTACGAGGAGAGTGGCGTAGGATGGAGTGGGGGAGAGAGACAGATGATGTCAAGATGTATATCTAATAAAGTTTCGGAGTACATCACGGAATTATATTAGAAATATGTGCTTCCTGTTTTCATTTTTTCCCAATTAATCTTAATACGTATCAGCTATGTATGGCAGGGAAAACCTAGTAATAATAAAACTCAACAGTTGTTGGCACAAAAACTGACTTTTTTCTTAACAATTACTGACTGTTGATAATTAACTGAAGAAACTATTATATTAGCTATTATTTTATCTTCCATATTTGTATTTTAGAGTAACGCACCCGTTGAGCATTACGTAAGTTCTGCTGAAGTATGACTTATATAAATTTAGCGTTTGTTAAGATCTGCTGAAATAATAGCTTTCAAGAAGAAGGGGAAAAAAAAAAGTGAAAATTCTGCTCTGTTGCCTTACACAGGATTAAAATAACGTCCTTTTCGTGACGCGGAGATACATTCTTAAATGAACTTATGCTGTTCTGGTGTTCCATTTTAAAATGACATTGGTGTTGCCCTGTTAGTTATACGGAAGCTCCTTGTACGGAAATTAACGGATTCATTAGAACAGATTAAGGAACGACTTCGATAGCGAAGAATGGTTCGTTTCGGAAGGGAAATGCACAAATAAAAACTGCTCTTAAGCTCAAATGTTAGTAAGAGAGAATTAAAAACGTTGCCTTATCCGATTATCATTACTGAAAATAAACTATAATATTTGTGTACATAAAACTGTCTATATCTGTTATGTTTTTATACATTTTTAATGAAATTTCTCCTTTTGAGGAATCTAGACAACAACATTCACAATGTTTAACAATGATGGCAGTCACATTTGGGAAAATTAATTATTAACCATTGCATTATTAACGGGTTTTTCGTGTCAAAAATTGCGTAAGAGAGGGGGTTGTAGATACTGTTTTATTTCTGTTTTATTTCTATCGACAAGCACAAAAATCTTAATTATTGCTCATTTGTCGTAACAACTTATATTTTAAATTTCTTTCATTTATCTTGATCTCGGTCACATTTGCATTTATTGGTGGCTAGCTTCAGACCCAACCACCAATTTTCAGATCTGGCCAAAGCAGAAAAGTATTCACGCAATTTCACCAGTGCCTTAATACAACGTCACAAATCTCTATATATAAAAGGAAGTATCCCGATTGACTGACTGACTGATTGACTGACTGACTCATCATCGCCCAGCCCAAACTACTGAAGATAGAAACTTGAAATTTGTGAAGGTGTTGATCTTAATCTGTAGACGTCATTTAAGAAGCGATTTTTCGATATTCCATCTTTAAGGGGGTGAAATAGGGGATGAAACGTATTTTTGAAAATACATAGCTATTTAGGCAATTTTGAAGCTAGAACTACAAAATTTCGGATTTTAATTCAGGGTTCGAATTTGAAAGATACGTGTTTCGGCATTTTTTGAAATTCAACCAATAAGGGGGTAAAATAGAGGACTCAAAAAATCGATTTTCAAAAATATGTTGCTGTTAACTCAAATTTAAAGCTATAACTACGAAACTTAGGATATGGACTCTTGATCAGAATGAAAAAGCCACGAGTTTCGGTATTTTTGGAAATTCAAAAACTAAGGGGGTAAAAGAGGGGATCAAAAATTCTTTTCGAAAACACTTTGTTGTCAAGACAATTTTGAAGCTATTGCTGCAAAATTTGGTATTTGTATTGTTCGTTATGATTTAAAAAAATAAGTGTTTCGATATTTTTGGAAATTCAACCATCAAGGGGGTTAAATTGGAGAGGGGATGTTTTCCGAAAATCTGTTGCTATTTAGGCAATTTTGAAGTTAGAACTACAAATTTTCGGATTTGGATTCGGGGTTCAAATTTAAAAGACACGTGTTTCGGTATTTTTGCAAATTCGACCAATAAGAGGGTGAAATACGAGATGCAAAAATTGATTTTCAAAAATATGGTGCTGTTAACTCAAATTTCAAGCAATAACTATGAAAGTTAAGATATGGATTCTTCATCAGGATTAAAAAGAAGCAACTGGTGCAGACCAATAAGCCTACGCATGCGAGGCAGCGGGTGTTCAGCTAGTTATATGTATAATTGTTACAATATATTTTGGTGCGATTGTGGCCGTCCTCCAATAGAACACAGTAACAAGTTCGTAGACTATAAAGATATACTAATGTATAGTAAGTTTTGAAATTATCGTTTGCCACGTCCCTACGAAATCCATCACAAATAAAGTGTACTACCAAGAGACGGAAACATTGCAACGAACACAAACAAAAAATTATAAATACAATTTTAGTTAATTGATATTTAGTTTTCCTCACGACATTCTTTTTAACGATGTATTAATTTGTAAATAAGGTTATGAATCTAAAAGCATAGAGTACCCTCTGTAGATTGTATTTACTACAAAAACGTAAATGGTTGGATTAACTTTAACTAGAAAATTAACACGCATTTTGATATGGTTAAGGCAATTTTAAAATAAGATGTTTCTGACTGGATGAAAGATGACCTTAAGTTGCCTACCTCCTCTGCGATTTAATGTTGTCTGTACTTAATATCATGCCGTAGTTCGCAGTCGGTTCACGACGTGTGTTACAGCTATTTCATCGCTGAACCTATGCATTGCGGCACCCTTCCGGTTAGGTAAAAAGAAAATTTTGAAATATCTCGTCCGTGTTTGCATCGCGGATAGGTGTAAACTAGGCATATTTAATGCAGCCGGGAAAGCGTTAGAAGTCAATAAGCGTTCCCCTTCAACGTCCCGGCAATTAAACTTTTTCTGCGAGCTGCTGTATCGACAGCCAACCGTATTGGGTTCACTAAATCACCGGGTAACCTGCAGAGCAAACTTTACCCCCGCTACCTGGTCAGTTAGTGGCTCCTGCAAGCTTTGCCGTGTACATTTATCTCCATCGCTGCAGCACTAGTGATTACCTAACCGTAGTTTACTCAAATATCTCACTTGGGTTAATGTATCTTGCTTGACGTCCGCTTTATTGCGTATGATGAATTCCATTAATTTCGTAAACTGAAAATTGGAGGCGGATGGGGAGGGGAAGAATTGTAAAAAATCTCACCAAATCTCATCTGAGACAGGGAATAAAAATCTGACGACAAAATTTTTATTTTTCGAATATACTGTTTAGGCTTATTGTGATAGCCGCGGCGGAAGGGCCGAGCGCATTGAGGCGCTATGCTACGATGCGCGAGGTCGTTTCCCGTCTGGGGTTCGAATCCCTCCTAGGGCGTGGATGTTTGTGCTGCCTTTAGTAGTAGGTAGTTCATAGTTTGTAAGTTTAAGGACTGATGACCCCGCAGTTAAGTCCCATAAGCTTTACAAACATTTAAACATTATGTTAAAGGATAACATTTCTAAAAATCAAATGTTTGTAAAGCTTATGGGACTTAACTACGGGGTCATCAGTCCCTAAACTTACAAACTACTTATGAACTACTTACGAACTAGGACGGCACAAATATCCATGCCCGAGGGGGGGATTCGAACCCCCGACCGTAGTGGCCGTGCAGACCGTGACTGAAGCGCCTCAGTCTCCTCGGCCACCACGGCCGGCGATAACATTTCTCTTTGAAAATTAAACCAGTGGATAGACCAAAGTTAATGGCCTCTCTAAACTGCACTGGATGCTGTACCGTGTGCTTTGCTATTATTTCCAGATTTGAAACATGTCCTATACAGGTGTGAGATATCTTTGTAGAGTTTCCTCCAGCAACAGTGAAAAGTCACTATCTTCTCCGTCCATTCACCAGAGGTTACCTGGCTGAGTAGTTTGTGTTACCCTTGCAAAGCTGAGCGGCTCACGAGTGCATTACTGATTATTAAAAAGGAGACTGAGAACAATTTTTTGGTAAAAACAGTCTTGGTTGGATAAAGATTGAAGTTTCATTTATTTATATATGACGCCTCTTCTGTGCATCATCAGACGTTGAAAGGGGGAAACATTTACAAACGTGTTTAAAAAAACAGAACTAAAAATATGTTAAATCTTTAAGCACGAAATATTAGAAATAGGGAAGGGGGAAGGTGCATAGTGATAAACATGCAGGCCACATAACCACATTCATGTTTTGGCGTGGGGGGAACGAAGATTGAAGTAAAAAATACCACTAAAAACCATAGTTTAACGAATAAAATTACTTATCTCTGAGATTGCAGATCTTCAAAATATTAAATTCAATAAAATAGAGCGGTTGCTCGCCGTGGAGGTTCGAGTCCTCCCTGGGGCATGGGTGTGTGTGTTTGTCCTTAGGTTAGTTTACCTAGGTTTAAGTAGTTTGTAAGCTACGGACTGATAACCACGCAGTTTGGTCCGATAGATTTACAAACATTTGATTTTTTCAATAAAATAGAACCTTTACAACAGATATGGTAACTGTTGCTCAAGAATGGGGGGGGGCAACGAAGTCAGTGGTAAAACCTAATTTAACCGCGCGAAGCTTTGTTTACTTTAGTCCCTTTAAAAATCAACCAACCAACCTTTGTTTACTGACGTAAGAGCAGCTGCCTGCCACAACCGCGGACTGCTTCTACGCTCGCGTCTTGCTAGTAATTCAGAATTGTTCTCATAATTTTAAATAACAAAAGAAGTGCTTAAACAAGAGGGTATGGTACTAATAATTTTCCGTCTCTGCAACTGACATACGACATTTTTTTTTATTTCATGGATAATTTGCAAATCGTCACTGCATAATGCCCATGTAGAGTTGTATGTGCATTGTACAAATTCTTCATCTAGTGCCACTGCTAGCTGGTTTTCGACGAACATGGTTCTACATACTTAAAACGGACTAGAATAACCTTAATATAGAACGTGTTAAGACAACGGAAATTAGACTTTGCTTCTTTACGCCACAGCGCTTAGTGAAGACCATCTCCATTTCTTGATAGATTACAGCAACGTAATACGTACGTAAAATTAGAAAGCATTTCGTTAACACGTATTTACAAGCCCAGCCTGGGAATGCCTTTATGCTATTTTCTGACCGCCTTGGAATTTGTCGCGCACTTTGCTGAGGATTGTCTACCGATCGCACATCTTTCAAAAATTCATCGGTGGAGTCTAAGGCAGTGGATTGTGCGGATGAATTACGAGAGGTGTTAAAGTGATAAGGCATGAAACGTGTCAACAACCAAACCGGTTACCATGTGAATATACCGCTTTGGGGTAACGTCTAACGACATCTAGGGGCGCGATTCATTCGCTGTCACCACCCCCTAAAAATTCAAGGTTGTGCCATCAGCAGGCACAGTGCTACTCGTAGAGTTTTTCGACGTCCGATGTCCGATACGCATCGACTTCCTTTATCACGGAGAAACAATTAACAGTGACGTGTACTGTGACGCACTCCGTAGTCTACGCAAGTCCATCAAGAGACCAAAGTGTACTTGCCAATTTCAAGAGGGAGCAGTTTGAGCATACACCCCACAGCCCAGACATGTCGCCCTATGACTTCTAAAAGATGTGTTCTTGCCTCTAGTGCTTACTTTTGAATGAAGACTTCATTTATACCCGTAGTGTCCTTTCGTACCCTTTCATTCGAACACCCCTCATATATTTTCTTAGCGTTGTTCCGGTGAATTCCGTTCCTACTATAGTGACTCGTTGATTGTCGAGAAGTAGTAATATTTAAGGAATAATTTATTGTATTACGCAGTTAGATTAGATTAGATTAATATTTGTTCCATAGATCATGAATACGACACTTCGTAATGATGTGGAACGTGTCAGTTAAATGAAATGTGTCAATACATAATATTACATAACACTCAATTTTTGAATATTTTATTTTATATTTTTTTTTTATTTTTTTATTTTTTTATTGTTTTTTCCTAATGTACTAACTTTTATCTAGAAATTCATCTAATGTGTGGAAGGAATTGCCATTCAGAAATTCTCTTAATTTATTTTTAAATACTATTTCGCTATCTGTCAGAATTTTGATACTACTTGGTAAGTGACCAAAGACTTTTGTGGCAGAATAATTAATCCCTTTCTGTGACAGAGCTAAATATAACCTGGAATAGTGTATGTCACCCTTTCTCCTAGTCTTGTAGCTTGCACGCAGCTGTTACATTTGAATTCAGTTGGATTGTTAATAACAAATTCATAAGTGAAGCTACTATGAAGTTTCCTAGATCCTCAAATAAATGTCTGCAGGATGATCTTGGGTGGGCTCCAGCAATTATTCTGATGACCCGCTTTTGGGCAACGAATACTTTCTTACTAAATGATGAATTACCCCAGAATATGATGCCATAAGAAAGCAGAGAATGAAAATAGGCATAGTATGCTAGTTTACTGAGTTGTACATCACCAAAGTTTGCAATCACCCCAATAGCATAAGTAGCTGAGCTCAAACGTTTCATCAGGTCTTCAATGTGTTTCTTCCAATTAAAAACCCCTCATCAATGCTCTATAATTAATACAAGGAAATTAATACGAGAATAATGCAAAGTCAAGCTTCGAATTCAGCAGTAACATGTGGATAACTTGCAACTCACCACAAAGACGATCGTGAAACTGCAAACAGGCGCGAAAATAATGGCATGAAACACTCACACAACTTACGGCTTTCGTCCTCAGCCTTTATCGGTGTAGAACACGTCCCCTTTCATACAAACACAGACTGCTGAGTTCCGTGAAACAACCGAATATGACGGATGTTTGTGTCAATATGTTGAGCCTGCGATTGTGTGAATGGGAGTGTGTTCTATACCGATGACGGCTGTGGCCGAAAGCTTTAAGTTGCTTCTTTTACGTGTCTGTCTGGGGATAGATTTTCTTCTCTGTGGTGAGTTGCAAGCAATAATCATTTTATTGTAGAACAGGCATGGCTAAACACCGTCGCGCTGCGCCGCTACAGTCAGCCAGGCTAAAACTGAATTTTATTCGTTACGTAATATCTTAATTGTTTTTAGCTTGAGCTGTCGTAAATTATCTTTTCTCTTTAAGGAATTCAACAAAGGTTTCTAAATATGTTTAAGAGCTTAATGCAAAATTGTTTCGTTTTTCAAGAAAGATATGTACTTCTGCTAATCACATGAATACTGCGTAATGTGCTTATTTCATTAAAGAATAAAGTTATTGCTTTGACGAATGAAAAAAAGGCAAGGAAATACACTCCTGGCCATTAAAATTGCAATACCAGGAAGATGTCGTGCTACAGATGCGGAGATTAAAATTGTGTGCCGGAACCGGGACTCGAAACTGGGACCTTTGCCATACGCGGGCAAGCGCACTACCGACTGTGCTATCCCGACACGACTCACGATGCCGCCTCACAACTTTACTTCCGCCAGTACCTCCGTTGCCGACACTAGCACACATGGTCGCGGCCGGCGCGGTGAACCACAGTGTACTCCGCCCGCGGGGCGCGGACGCGAACGCCGGGCGGATATGTTGGCCATATCTGTTGTAGAATAATACTTGCTAAAAAAAAAGTTAAAAAAAACTACGGGGTTCATCAGTCCCTAAGCTTACAAACTACTTATGAACGGTGACTTTTCGAGGTGTCAAGGTTTGCTTAGGCTCAACCTTCGTTGGGGACGAAGAGTGCCTCCATTCCATTGATTGTCGTTTTGTTTCAGGTGTTTCGTACGATACCTAAGTGTCATTCTCGGTGACTATCCTAGAAAGAAAGCCTTCGCCTTCCTCATTTTACCGTGTCACAAACTTAAGTTCACTGCCCATCCGTTGAATTTTTGTATCATTCAGTAAGAATTTTGGGTAACCAACGTGAGTAAAATTTTCGAAATTTCAGTTTTTCAGTAACAATTACATGAATTACTGATCGTGAGTTTTGTGGAACTTCCATAGCAATGGAGGTAAGTGTAAACGTATGGTTTAGCTTAATCTTCTCTTCAACTTCTGAACCAGTTCATCAGTAACCACAGACGGGCGTCCACTTCGTTCTTCGTCGTGGACTTCATCTCGTCCTTCATTGAACAGTCTGACCCATCTTCTACCCATTGAATCACTCAGAGCATTTCGTCCGTAAACCTCGCAGATTTGTCGATGAATTTCCTTTAGTTTAACTTTCTTTGCTTTTAGAAAAAAAAAAAAAAAAAAAAAAAAAAAAAAAAAAAAAAAAAAAAAAAAATTTAAATGTTAGTTAAGGGCCATCAGTCCCTAAACTTAACAAACTACTTCGGAACTATCTTATACTAAAGAAGACACAAATATCTATGCCCGAGGGGGATTCGAACCCCCGACGGGGAAAGGTCTCGCGCATCGGAGCATAGCGCCTCAATGCGCTCGGCCGCTTCGCCGCGGCACAATTTAGAAAACGAATCACAATTCTGATTTCCTACGCGGCGGCATTTTCAATTATGGCTGACACTATAAAGAAGCACTACAAAACACACGTCGGCAGCAGCGATCTGAAAATGGCGTACATGTCTTCTGCTTGAGTCAGAGTAACTGCCGCGTATGCTCAGAACTGCGATCGTAGCGCTGCCGCCGACAGAAACAGAAACGTTGTTTTACGTTTTAGTAGGCGATCCAATTATGATATTGTAAAAAGATATAAAAAAGACAAGATCGCTGATCATCAATTTATTTACGACGACCGGTTTCGCTGAACTATGTCAGCATCATCTGGTCTAATAAAATCATTTTACAAGGCCATAATCTTGCAATGTCAATCAGTTGTTATATAACAATTTACAGTGCATAGGTGCACTATGTCATTATAATAAAACATAATTATCACAGTGAGTGACAATAGTGAATTATGTTGTTATACAACAAGTGATTGACATTACAAGATTATGGCCTTGTACAATGATTTTATTTGACCAGATGATGCTGACATAGTTCAGCGAAACCGGTCGTAGTAAAAAATTGATGATCAGCGATCTTGGGATTTTTTAAATCTTTTTACAGAAATAGAAACGCCGTTCGTGGTGGCCGAGGGGACTGCGGCGCCTCAGTCACGGTCTGCACGGCCACTACGGTACGGGGCTCGAATCCCTCCCCCCCCTCCCCCCCCCCCCCTCGGGTCTGTATATTTGTGCCGTCCTGTTAGCTAGTTCATAACTAGTTTGTAAGCTTAGGGACTGATGACCCCGTAGTTAAGTCCCATAAGCTATGCAAACATTTGAACATTTGAAATAGAAACGGAACTTACTCTGTGGACGACCTTCGTGTATAAAGTTTCGCCAGTTTTCATAGATTTATACTTTTATTTCAGCAAGAGTCAAAAAAATGTTTGTATAGCTTATGGGACTTAACTACGGGGTCATCAGTCCCTAAAATTACAAACTACTGAAACTTCCTGGCAGATTAAAATTGTGTGCCGGAACCGGGACCCGAGCCTGGGACCTTTCCCTTTCGCGGACAAGCGTACTACCGACTGTGCTATCCCGCCACGACTCACGATGCCGCCTCACAACTTTACTTCCGCCAGTACCTCGTCTCCTACTTTCCGAACTTCACAGAAGCTCTCCTACGAAACATGCAAGACTAGCACTCCTGGAAGAAAGGATATGGTGGACACATGGCTTAGCCACTGCCTAAGGGATTTTTTTCAGAATGAAACTTTCACTCTGCAGCGTAGTGTGCGCTGATATGAAACTTCCTGGCAGATTAGAATTGTGTGCCCGCGAAAGGCAAAGGTCCCAGGTTCGTGTCCCGGTTCCGGCACACAATTTTAATCTGGCAGGAAGTTTCATATCAGCGCACACTCCGCTGCAGAGTGAAAGTTTCATTCTGGTTACAAACTACTTATGAACTAGCTAATCCTAAGGACGGCACAAATATCCATGCCCGAGGCGGGATTCGAACTCCCGACCGTAGTGGCCGTGCAGACCGAGACTGGAGCGCCTCAGTCCCCTCGGCCACCGCGGTCTGCTCAGCAAGAGTCGATAGTTGTCTTGTTCATCTTAAAAGTATTTCCTTATATCTGCGCAGTGATACAGCCACGTCTGGAGGCAGCTTGATATTCTCACAAAGAGGTAGTAATGACGAACTCAGCTAGCGACGGATTCTGCCAAGAAGATAGCTTTGGGGTTCAGCGGTGTGTTCGTGGGGGCAGGAAGGGGAGGAGGGGGGTGAGGGGGAAGGCATTCTTGTCACCCTGGTGAGTGGAATACTTGGGCGTGGCACGTGACTGGCATACCATCCTGCCGTCTACCTGACTTCACCGCCAAAGTCGAGCACACGCTGCGTGTGCTGGAAATGGCGTTACACGGCGGAGTGTCATTCAGCGGCGAACAGATGAAAAACCATGAACTCGAACCTCTAAAAGCCTAAGGTGGAAATAAAAAGTGATAATGATGCTGCGAGAATTTGACAGAGCACTGAAGGATTTGAGTCAAAACAATGCCCCTGGAGTATGTGATATTCCGTCTGAACTGCTGATATATCGTTAGGAGAGCCAGGCATGAAAAATTGTTCCACCTGATATGCAAGATGAATGAGACAGGGGAAATACCCTCTGACTTCAAGAAGAATATTGTAATTCCAATTCCAAAGGAAGCAAGTGCGGACAAATGCGAAAATCACAGAAATATTAGTTTAATAAGTCATGGTTGCAAAATACTAACACGAATTATTTACAGACGAATGGAAAACATGTGGGCCGGCCGCGGTGGCCGAGGAGACTAAGGCGCTCCAGTCACGGTCTGCACGGCCACTACGGTCGGGGGTTCGAATCCCCCCTCGGGCATGGATATTTGTGCCGTCCTAGTTCGTAAGTAGTTCATAAGTAGTTTGTAAGTTTAGGGACTGATGACCCCGTAGTTAAGTCCCATAGACTATACAAACATTTGAAATTTTTTTTTGAAAACACGTGGATTCCAACTTCGGGGAAAGATCAGTTTGATATTTAGGAGAAATGTAGGAACACGAGAGGCCATACTTGCATTACTACTTATCTCAGAAGATAGGCTAAGAAAAGGCAAACCTACGTTTTTAGCTTTTGTAGATTTGGAGAAAGTTTTTAACATTGTCGACTGCAAACACTCTTTCGAATTCTGAAGGTATCAACGGTAAAATATAGGGAGCGAAGAGTTATATTCAACGTATACAAAAACCAGACAGCCGTTATTAGAGTCGAAGGGCAAAAAAGGGACGCAGAGGTTGGGAAGGGAGTATGACAGGGTTGTAGCCTTTCTCCAGTGTTGTTCAATCTGTACACTGAGCAAGCAGAGAAGGAATGCAAGGAGAAATTTGGAGAGGGAATTAAAGGTCACGGAGATGTCATAGTAATACCACAGAGACCGCAAAGGATCTGGAAGAGCAATGGAACGGAATGGACGGTGTATTGGAAAGAGGGTATAAGATGAGCATCAACAAGAGTAAAACAAAGATTATGGATTGTAGCGTCAGATAATCAGGCGATGGTGAAGGAATTAGATTAGCTAATGAGACGATGAAAGTAGTAGATGAGTTTTGTTATTTGGGTAGCAAGATAACTTCTGATGGCCGAAGTACAGAAGTATAAACTGCGGAATGTCTATGGCAAGAAAAGCGTATCTAAGGAAGCGAAACTTGTTAGCATCCAATATTAATTTAAACGTTAGGAAGTCCTTTCGGAAAGCATTTGTTTGGAGTGTAGCATTGTACGGGAGTGAAACGTGAAAATGAGTTCAGACAAAACGATGATAGAAGCTTTTGAAATGACATACGAATAATGAAAAATTCCATGGCTAGATTCTGAGACATCAAGGAATCGTCAATTGTGTGGGGTAAAAATCGAAGAGGGAGACCGAGGGACGAATACAGTAAGCAGATTCAAAAGGATGTAGGTTGCCAAACGTATTCACAGATGAAGAGACTTGCACAGAACAGGGTAGCGTGGAGAGCTGTATCAAACCAGTCTGCAGACTGAAGACCATAACAACAACAACGAGACAGTCGGGTAAACTTGTACTAATAGTCACGTTATGTCTTGTATGACTCGAAGAATTCACTTTGCATTAAAAAAAAAAAAAAAAAAAAAAAAAAAAAAAAAGTGTTCAAATGTTTGTATAGTCTATGGGACTTAACTACGGGGTCATCAGTCCCTAAACTTACAAACTACTTATGAACTACTTATGAACTAGGACGGCACAAATATCCATGCCCGAGGGGGGATTCGAACCCCCGACCGTAGTGGCCGTGCAGACCGTGACTGGAGCGCCTTAGTGTCCTCGGCCACCGCGGCCGGCCACATTGCATTTTTAGACTGCTTGCGTGCCAATCTAATTCACCGATACGGTGATCATCTATTTCTAGCCGTCGCGTTCCTAAATAATAGAAGACGAATACATGTAAGCAAAGTTTCCTATGTCCTTACTCAAAGTAATGCACAGTCTTTTGCGTGTTCCAACCACATATGGCACGGAAATGTGTAACCATGCTCCCATAAAAGTTTCTTTGGCTCCGGAAAGTCTAAGAAAGGAGAATCGAAGTGACCTCTCACGCTACCCATTCGGCTAACAGCGCAGTCAAGTCCGTGACACTAACCGTAACTGCATGAAATCTTAGAGTCTACTGCGAGAAACTCTCACATCAAGTCGATAAACGTGGGGGAAGATTTCAAATGCACCACCCGCCGTTACATATGAAACTCTTGATATAAGTTTTTATTTTCCTTAGACATGAAATGCGTCATGGCTGCAGGCAGTAAAAGTTGGCGCCATTTTGTGCTGAACCGACTGCCACGCAGCTCTAAAAGAATATTTTATTTCTTGTGAAGCGCAGAACACGGATCGTAGTCTATAGGATTCATTCCGTGTGTGGGTATTCTTAATAACAACTGACAAAGTGGGCCATTGCGAAGCAATGCGAATAGTGTTTTCAATTTTTTTTAAAAATAATTTATTTTCTTATTGGATACTTAAAAGTTGCCCTTTATGATGACTGAAGTTGTTACGAAGATTAATCTGAGCAATAGAGACCACTATCACAGCGAAGTAAGGCCCCTCTTTACCGACTACAATAGTTATTTGTCTGTTTATCAGCCTCATCGTTTACGAAATCAAGCTTGAAACTAGAACCTACCATGGTTTGATTATCATTGACCAAATTACATGTTAAGATATGCTAATTTGTATTACATGGGAAATTTGGGAAAGGTTGAAATTTTCCGACAGTGGTTTCCTAATACCGCCAACCCCTGTTCTTTTTATTATCCATCCAAAACAATTAGGAGCACCTATTTAAAAAACGAAGAGCATATATAGGTTTGGCTTTTGTAAGGTGGCTTCATCCTTAAATTAACACTTGCCTCGTAATACTTTCCGTTCACTGCAGGCATTAAGTACGAGCGACGCAACCTGCAACTCTTCACATGCCGTTCTATTTCCGCTATCTTGGAAGCTTCGAACTAGGCTGCCTGTGGAAAATCAACAGAACCTCAATCTTACTACTGAAACTCGTAGATTAATTAAAGCTACTATAATATTTACCACTATTTATATTGATAAAGACATTTTTGGGTGCCAAATATCAAAGTGACTTACTAATATTTTGTAAAAAAACTTACACGTAAATTTTTTCGGGTGCTATTCATCAATTTGAAATTCCCTGTCTTCGTTTCAAGGAAACGGGGGAATTTTATGTTTCTGAAAATATCGTATTCTTTCTAGAGACTTTTCATGTCTGCATTTAGTAACACTTTCAGTGTGTGATTACTTTTCAGTGCAAAATCTCCGTACAGTACTATAACTTCAGTAAATTTATTTTAATTGAGTTACACGAATTGTGACATTTCAAGAGCATTATTTCCATCTTCCATTGTTGAAACGCCTGTTTCTTCATTCTTGGTAACAACATTGACTTTTAGGTAAGGAACAAATTTTGTTTTTGTAAAGAGAGAATGAAACAGTTCACGTATTGTGATTAGAATCTAAGACTCTTCTACTCTGTAAAACACTGCTAACGATAATTTGTTTTCCCGATAATGGTGTTAAATTTATAAACTTCGTTATAAACTTTGTTCTTTTGCTACAAATTGTAATAGTCTTAATCGTAATACAAGACAACATCATGGGTTTCAATGACCAACGTCGACCTGTAGTTTAGTGAAACAAAGAAAAATCAGCGCAAAACAGTGTAAAGCGACATGCTAGGGCCTGGACGGCCGTTCCCGCCGGAGGTTCGAATCCTCCCTCGGGCATGTCTCTGTGTGTGTGTGTGTGTGTGTGTGTGAGAGAGAGAGAGAGAGAGAGAGAGAGAGAGAGAGAGAGAGAGAGAGAGAGTGTTTGTGTGTGTGTTTGTGTGTGTGAGTGTGTGTTGTCCTCAGTTTAAGTAGTTTGTTAGTTCAAAAATGTTCAAATGTTTGTTAAGCTTATGGGACTTAACTACGGGGTCATCAGTCCCTAAACATACAAACTATTTATGAACTACCTTATACTAAAGACGGCACAAATATCCATGCCCGAGGGGGGATTCGAACCCCCGACCGTAGTGGCCGTGCAGACCGTGACTGAAGCGCCTCAGTCTCCTCGGCCACCGCGGCCGGCAATTTGTTAGTCTAGTGAGCGATAATCACAGCAGTTTGGCCAAATAGGTTTACAAAATTGCAACATTTTGAATAAAGAGAAAATACTCTTTCATTTTCCTAACTGTACGGAAAAAATCTTTAATGATCGTTAGAACTGTTGCTGATAAACATGTCAGTAGATAATACAGCATTTGTGCCTTTGTACTACAACGTCTTGCGATTCATGTGTGCATTTCAAAATGTTCATTGCTCCTAACTTGCTTTCACATCGGTTTCATACGAACACGTGTTAGTGTTAAATATTAGCTTTTGAATAACCATTTATCCTTTCGTAATTCGTAACAGTCATTGTGAAATTACTCGATGTTTTTAGGATGTGCGCTTGATTGTGGTGTCTTGTACTGACTAAGTGTGACAGCGTGCATCACACTGATCGCTACGATTTAGGCTGTACATTGCAGGAAGCGAAAGGTAGCTAATTGGGGAGAGTTTAGCTTATATGGTCAATCATTCAACGAGACTGAGACGAATTACTAATAGTGCAAATTACGGTAACGGAAATTCGTGTGACTTTAACCGTCCAGGTTCAGAAATCTGTAAGGACATACGAATTTTTCTATCGGTAATGACCAATCGCGATGCAGAATCATGTGCTTACGGTAGCAAAACGGTATATCACAGAAAAAATTACTTCATAGCCATTTTATGACATTGGAAAAGAGATCAACTTAACCTGCTTAAAATTTTCTTTCACGTTTTTCCTGACTTTCTGTCTGTAACGCCAATCATGATACGTTAAATATTTCAGTGTATTTCAGAGACCATACAGTTTTATTTCTGATTGGTCCAAACCCGCTTGTCGTGTGATTCGTTCTATTTATTCCTACGACTACATCTACATAAATATATATGCTACAAATTACAACTGATCGAACTGCTTTCGTCGTCTTCCTCTACAGTCCCATTCTCCAATATCGGACGGGAAAAAGTAAAATCAGAATATCTCCGTTTTGATCTGATTTATCTTATTCTATTATGTTGATCATATCTCCCTATGTAGTTGGATACTAACAAAATATATTCGCACTCGCCGCAAGCAATGACGCTGTCGTTTTAATGATTTCCATCCGAACTCGAGCATAACATCAGTGAAACTCTCTCCCCTATATCGAAATAATACAAAACGAGGTGCCCTTCTTTGAACTTTCTTTACATCCTCCGTCATTTCCACTTGGTGAGGATCCCACAATGCGCAGCAAAGCTCCAAAACTTGCCGCACAAGTATAGTGTAGGAAGTTTCTTTAGTAGAACTGTTACATCTTTTATGTGCTCCGTCAATGAAATGTACATTTCGTTCGCCTTCCCTAGAGTATTTTTTGTGTGTTCTTTCAAATTTACGGTGTTCGTAATAATTGTTAATTCCAGGTATTTAGCTGAACTTACTGCCTGTAAATTTGATCATATCTAAATCATTTTGCGGTTGCTTTTGATCGTCAGGTGATTTAACTAACCAATAAATGACAGCATCATCCGCGAACGGTCTAAGAGAGAGGCTTACATTATCCCCTAATTCGTTTATAACGATAATGAACAGCACGGACCCTATTACGCTTCCCAAGGGAACGTCAGATATCAGTTCCGTTCTATTCGATGACGTTTCGTCAATTACTACGTACTGTCTTCTTTCTGTAAGGAAAATCGTGTATTCAAACGCACAACTGTGGCGATATTCCATAAGCACACAATTTGATTAAAAGACGCTTGTGAGGTACAGTGTCAAACGCCTTCCAGAAATCTAGAAATATGGAGTCTATTTGAGATCCCTTGTCGATAGAATTCATTACGCCATGTGAGAAAAGAGATAGCAATGTTTCATAAGAACGGCACTGAATCCACGTTGACTGTGGTCAACAGGTCGTTTTGTTCAAAGTAGTTCGTAATGTTTAAAAAATATATATGTTTTTAAATTCTGCTGAAAACCCACAGTGATATAGGCCTGAAATTTTGCGGATCGCTCCTATTGCCTTTCTTGAATACTGGAGTGACCGGTGCAACTTTCCAATCTCTGGGTATGGATCCTTCGCTGAGCGGGCGGTTGTGTATGATAACTAGGTATGGGGAACTGCATCAGCATACTCTGAAAGGAACATAATTGGTATGCAAACTGGAGAGGGATACTTGCTTCTGTCAAGTGATTTAAGTTTCTTTAATACTCTTAAAGTATCTGCTTCTAAATTAAGCTTGCTGGCAGCTGTTCTTGATACGAATTCTGGAATATTTGCTTCATCTACTTTGGTGGACGAAATTCGAAAACTTGTGTTTAACATTTCTGCATTACCAGAACTGTCATCCGTAACAAAACTTCTGCTATAGCGCAGTGAAGGAATTGCTAGTGTTTTGCCGTTGGTATACTTTACACACGACCAGAATTTCTTCGGATGTTCTATCTTTCACCCTGCAGATTATATGCCTGCAGAAGTTTGAATATGTATGAAATGAAATGTATTTTGCCTATAATCGCATGCACCAGTGAAATAGCGCGGTCGTGTTGTATAAAAACTAATGTGTTATCTGAAAATTATCCGCATGGGAGTGGAGACTTGCTGCGGAGTGCGCGGTTCCTACGCGGGTACTTTATGTTGTTAGCTCAACAATCAAATATAAATCTGTGGGTCTTCACTACGGTTTTAAGTCCCTAGGCTTACAATTTACTTAAACCAACCCAAGGACAACACACACACACACACACACACACACACACACACACACACACACACACACACATGCCAGCAAGGCGCCATAGAGCGCTCGACTATTGAACCTCGGCATTGTTGTTAGTGTCGTCTGCATTGGTTCTGATGGAGTTTCATTATTGACTATGAGGAACTGAGTGCGCTATTGTTTTCTGTTCCTTTTTGTCTCTTTTCTACATCAGGTATAAGTATTTTAGTACTGCCTCCTGTGCTAAATATTTAATAATTTCCGCATTTATTTATTTGTTTTGTTACGTATATGTGTGATTTATTAAGGTGACTACTCAGTGAATGTGCTTCTTACTTTCTACCATGTATATCATTGTTCTCCTTATATATTCAAAATTTCTTTACTTACAATGTGTCATTAGTTTTTAGTATAAAAACTGATGCATTTACTTTCACTATCCTACCTACAAGCCTCATAGTTAAATGAAAAACTAAACTTTATAGGTTTGGTCCGCCTTGAGCAAACTCAAATGCTTTTTCATTTCTCCCATACATGTTTCGCTTGCGTTGCAGCATCATCAGTGGGATGTTTATTGTATTATGTCATTCGCAGCATTTTCATTTCCTTTAATTGAAGAATGACAAGTTTTCACAGCTTCTCATGCCAACTCTTTCGTATCTATAGATAGATTAATAATAGATAGATATATATTAATAGATACGAATGAGTTGGCATGAGAACCTGTGAACACTTGTCATTCTTCAATTAAAGGAAATGAAAATGCTGCGAATGACATAATACAATAAACATCCCACTGATAATGCTGCAACGCCAGCGAAACATGTATGGGAGAAATGAAAAAAACATTTGTGTTTGCTCAAGGCGGACCAAAGCTATAAAGCAAATTTATTTTGTAAGCAAACACGGAGATTGAAGACCTTTTAAACCTCAAGATGAAAAACTAAACATTTGAAAATTCGATCATTTGTAATAACTGCATTGCAGAACATTGTGCTGAAGGTTTGTTTGTTTGTGCACCATGAAAATATTATGTTTCATCGTACTTTCGTCAAAATATATCTACTCGCATGCCTCATTGTAAATAAACAAGTAACTGCCTCGCGCTGTTTCGTTCTCTTCTTACCTCACGGCGGCCGCCGACACAACAGCGGAAAAATATGTTGGTACGCCGCTGACACTGATGTAAAGTTTTTCTTCAATAAATAAATAAATAAATAAATTCTCTATCTCATGGATTTTGTTGTTGTTTATACTTTCGGAAGAATTCCGGTATTTGCGTCTAAGCTAAATCGTCTTGCAGGTGTTGGTGTGGTGGATTGGGGGCTTTGTTGGTATCGCTGTAGTTGTTTAGGAGTATTATAGGTCAAATGAATTTGTTTATACACTCCTACATGTGTGATTTGCTGAAGGGGAGAGAGTTGGTTGGTATCGCTTTCATTTCAGATATACTATTGGTCACTTAAAAGTTTAGCTAACATCTGTGATTTTTCTGTCCTCTGCTTCTTTGTGTAATTCACGTATTATTTTACGTGTTTTGTTTCCTAATACGGAATTTCATAATTACCGGACTGTCTCGTTACTTTCATTTTAAAGCTACTTTTCGGAAATTTTGTTGTATTTATATGCGTTTTCTAAACTTTTGCCGCGGTGGCCGAGGGGACTGAGGCGCGCCAGTCACGGTCTGCAAGGCCACTACAGTCGGGGGTTCGAAACCCCTCTCGGGCATAAATATTTGTGCCGTCCTTAGTGTTAGCTAGTTCATAAGTAGTTCGTAAATTTAGGGACTGATGACCCCGTAGTTAAGTCCCATAAGCTATACAAACTTTGGAACATTTGATCTAAACTTTTTATGATCACCGTACTGGATACGATTGAAATTCGGTATTTCTACAATGCCGAGGACGTCATGGGTCAAAGCATGCGTATGGTATCGGCTATTTCCAAAATAAATACCTAATTTCTTCGGTGTAGGGTGACTTACTGACAAGGAGAGGGTCTGCATGTGGATCAGAGATTTCAATCGAATTTTGCATGGAGATTATATACTGTATATATACTGTAGACACCTTTGCGGCCTTTTTCTAGTTTTTGAAAAATTTGATGAATGAAAATCGCGTTTTGAATGCTATACATGGAAAGATCGTCTGAATTTGAGCACTTTTTAGTAATGTATATGGGGTTAAAAGTTGATGACGTCCGAGTAGTTACTACTTTTGTGTTTTCACGCTGTAGCTTGGGTAGTCGTAAACATTGGCGACGTTCCGAGCGCCGTCGCAGGTCTAGTGGTTTCCGAGCGTGGTGGCTCAGCGCGCTCGGTAAAAATAATAATAAAAAAAAAACACTAGTCCAAATACTCAACGAACATGGACAAACGACTGCAAAGCAACGATCTACCTGAAGAAATGAAGAAAAAAAAGGTTGTTCTGGACTTGTAGTTTAAAATCGTGGATCGAGGTTCGAACCTCCATCACGGCAATTTATTGCTAGATTCATTACATGTATTTGATGATATTCCCATATTTATAATACCTTTTCTTGTCTTATTTTGATGTAGAGTTCAAAAAAATGTTCAAATGTTTCTAAAGTCTATGGGACTTAACTACGGGGTCATCAGTCCCTAAACTTACAAACTACTTATGAACTAACTTAGACTAAGGACGGCACAAATATCCATGCCCGAGGGGGTATTCGAACCCCCGACCGTAGCGGCCGTGCAGACCGTGACTGGAGCGCCTCAGTGTCCTTTTTTTTTTTTTCTTTTTTTTTTCTAGGCAGACGTCTTAACCGTTTTTTTTTATTTTATTTTATTATTATTTTTTTATTTTTTTTTTTTATTTTTACGTCTTAACCGTTTTTTTTATTTATCTGTACTTCAATCTTTGGTTCCACTTTGGCAAAGAAAAAGAAAACTTCTTGTATGAGCCAAATTTTCCTCCACATCCATAGAGTTATACTGCTTGTTTGGCTCAGTATAATAGGATACAGAAAAAAAAAAAAAATCTTCCTTCATTTGTGTGAAGGTGAGACTATATTTTTCGTCTCAAAACTAACAAAATTTTACTTCTGTTAAATGGAAAAGTATATAATTATGCAGATATTATCCAGCTTCTTCAATGTTGAAAATAAAAACTAAACACCAAAAACTGAACTTGTAATTTTTAGTATAGGTAGTCCTTTAAAACTACGTTCTTCTCTACTTTCTCTTACTTCATCAAATGTGCTCTTACTTCATGTCTAAAGGGTGTTAATCGGAAGTATTTCCTTTGGATACCGCCTTTCCTGTGTAAATAACTCTCCTTACTTTTGTTATTCTACATTATTGTTTTAATTAAAAAGTTTGCAAAGTTCTCTTTATATTTTTTAGTACGCATTAACATATGGTGCTCAACTGTGAGATATGTTGTGAAGTCCTCCCTGGAGGTTGATTGGTTAGGATGTAATGTATTGTTTGGCCTTTCAGCCAGTTGATAGCGTTCCTCCTCGTTCTTGGGTAAGGTATTTCATCTGGGTTTAAAAATTGAGCCGGCGTGATCACATTGGGCGAGGTCCTACAGATGCTCGCTATCTTCTGTTTGATGTAGTGCCATATGTCTGTTACCTTAGCACACAACAACTTGTGTTCATCATCGTCCTGTACATTGCAGTATGCACACATTGGTGTCTCTGCCAAATGAATAGCATGAAGTCGGGAGTTTGTTGCCAGTTTTCTGTTGACAGCGAAATACCAGCTCGACTTCGCATATGTTGGCAGGTGTCTACTGTGTATGTTATCCCAGATGGCATTCCAATTGTTGAACGGATATTTTTGTTCTATATTGTTCCTGGCCTTCGTTTTGATCAGGTTGTTGTAAAGATGTTTTACTTTAACGATGTCCTTGTCGGGGATTTTGTCATGTAGGTAGCTATACTCCACTAAAAAATATTTGAGGTGGTACAGACCGTTGGGTATATGTCGAACATTGATTGGTGCATGGAGATCTTCAGAGGCAATTTCATTCAGCAAATGCCCAGCGAGGCTACCATTTGGCTGTTTCCAGTTCTTATACATGTTTGATACGTATAAAGCCCGCGCCTTTATTCTCACGTCTGTGAGATTTAACCCGCCATAATACGTTGGAAGCATCAGAGTATCATACGTGACCTTAAATATGCGGCCTCGGCTCACGAAATGTCCCAGTGCCGATGTAATGCATTTAGCCATCGTTGCTGGCAAGGGTAACACTTGCGCAACATAATTTACTTTGGAGGTGATGTAGATATTAGCCACAGATACTTTTTGGAGTTCATCTAGTTTCCTGATGCTGTGCTCTTGGACAGTGGCACGGATTCTGTGAAGTATTTTCCTGTAATTCACAGCAACAGTGTTTTGTATACTTCTTTTAAAATCAATTCCTAGACATTTCATGATTGAAAGAGCAGGTAACTGTCCTTGTATCTGCGATCCCAGTCCACGACCAATTTCGAATATCCCGGACTTCACTCTATTTAGTTTCGCACCACTTGCCTGTTCATATTTTTCTACTATTTGTAGTGCGGTTTGTACCTCATTACCATCCGTAACAACGAAACCAACGTCATCAGCGTACGCATGACACACAATTTTTTCACCTCTTATATAGAGACCCCGTAGATTCTCTGTAAGAGAGGCGAGAAGGGGTTCGATGGCGATCGCAAAAAGTGCCATTGACATCGGACACCCTTGCCTGATGGAACTGGTGACTTGAATCGGACGGCTGACTTGTCCATTGATGATAACCCTGGCTGAGTTATTCATTAGTGTGTTGCGTATGACGGCGAGGAACTGCGGTGGGAATCCCATCGCATCCATAGTTCGAAGCAAAAACTGGTGATTAACTCTATCAAACGCCTTGTCAAAATCCAGCGACACTATGGCACACTTGATTTTGCAGACATCAGCCGTGGAAATGAGGTCCCTGTAACCACAGAGTGCCTGCAGAATTTTTCTGTCTTTGCCTACACTTGTTTGGTATGCGCCGATGACGCCGGTCATGGTGTTACGCAATCTTCGCGCTATAATGCGACCAAAGATTTTGTAGTCGCTATTTAATAGCGTGATCGGCCGCAGGTTGCCGACGGTGTTAGAAGTCGAGGTCTTGGGCACTAAAACTACCATACCTTCTCGGAATTCTGTTGGAACAACAACGTCAGGTTCGGAAGAGCGCTCCAACAGGCGAACTACGCGAACTAGTTCGCATATCCCTCGCCTCTTAGTTCGTCCGCTCCTTTTCCGAAGACTGACGGGGAACAGCGAGAGGACGCGAGAGCACGCAGAATCGCGTGATTTCCTTCTGCCAGTTACCTTCATTCCGAGCTGAGATGCAGCTCAGCTGTAGTTTCATAGTTCACTGCCACAAATTTTCTTTTCTAAGGTAATCAGCAGTGTCTAAATATAACCCTCACTCCATAGAGTAAAGATTCTTTACCTAGTAATATTTTTTTTTGTTGGTCACTTCCAAAACTTTATAAAAATTTATAAAAGTGCATTTTTAGTCACGAAAATAGACGCATTTAGCATATTTTGTAGGTAATGTTCCTTCAATAACCTATTAAATAAATAAGGAAACCCATTTTAAAAATAAAATACTACGAGTACTCTGTATGCAAAGTAGTTGAATACCATTGTATCACCCATTCGTGTAAATAACTGGTTTATTTGCGTAAGTATTTGATGTCTAATTGCCCAGAAATACGGGTAATAGCACACGCTTGGGCAACACTGATCATTATATAAAAAAGCTGTCATTACGAAAGAAAGAGCTCTTTTAGTAGCGGTAGCCAAAAAGAGCGGACGCACTAAAAATAGCGACCTACTTCGCGGCCGAGCTGAGAAATAAAAGGACAGCTACCGGTCGCGAACTAAAATATGTGCAATCGGTCGCGAACTAAAATATATGCAATCGGTCGTGAACTATTATGCCAAACGTATGTCGCTTCTTAGTTCGTTGGATTCTTTTCCGAAAACTGACGGGCAATAGCGAGAGGGCGCGCAGCAGAATTAAAAATTACGTGACATAAAAGTTTTCTGGGTATACTCATATGAAGGCCACTGTAAGGTTGGCCGAAACGTCGGTTATTTAAGTAATAGCTTTCTTACATCATGACGCGGTACAACACCCAGACATCTGACTCTGGCTGCGGAAGCCTACGTAATTATAAAAATCACGTGTTTGCCTTCTGCTGAAGAGAGCCATTTCGAGGTGAGCGTCTGCCTGCTAGATAAACATAGTTCAGTTCTACAAAATTTCTTTTTTGAAGTATTCTGCACTCTACTATATCTGACTAATAAATTCCATAATGCCAAGACGTAGAGATAATTCTAAACTTAAACGCGAGAAATTATCGTTTTGGTTTGCGTGACATCGTTAGCGGCTCAAGCAGCAAGCGCATGAAGCAGCTAGGTGGGGGAACTTCTCCCTCCACCTACATGCGCACACCACGTTGCTCAGCCGTCACTGGGAGCGGACGAACTAAAAGAAAGAACTAGTTCGCCGCAGAGCCGTGAACTAAAGTGAGCGCTCCCGATCGCGAACTATTATGCGCAAGTCTACATCTACACGGGATACTCTGCAAATCACATTTAAGTGCCTGGCAGAGGGTTCATCGAACCACTATTATACTATTTATCTCCCATTCCATTCTCGAATAGCGCGCGGGAAGAAAGAACACCTGAATCTCTCCGTTCGAGCTCTGATTTCTCGTATTTTATTCTGATGATCATTTGTACCTATGTAAGTGGGAGTCAACAATGTATTTTCGCATTCGGAGGAAAAATGTTGGCGATTTGAGTTTCGTAAGTAGCCCACGCCGCAGCGATAAGCGCCGTTGTTGTAATGATTCGCATCCCAGATTTCCGTAACGCTGTGTTCCATATATCGTGACAATACGAAGCGAGCTGTCCTTCTTTGGATTCTTTCGATGACCTCCGTCAAACCCACCTGATAAGGATTCCACACTGGGCAGCAATACTTCATAAGAGGGACGGACAAGCGTAGTGTGTGCAGTTTCTTTTGTAGTTCTGTTGCAGTCTTTGGTTCGCCTTTCCTACGATCTTATCTATGTGTTCTTTACAGTTGAAGTCTGAAGTAATAGTAATTCCTAGGTATTTTGTGGAGTTTACGGCCTTCACTTTTGATTGATTTATCTTGTAAACAAAGTTTAACGTATTTCTTTTCGTACTCATATGGACAACTTCACACTTCTCATTATTTAGTGTCAATTGCCATAGTGATATCTTATTCAGATCGTTCTTTAGTTAGTTTTGATCTTCAGATAATTTTACAAGACGGTAAATGACGGCGTCATCTGCAAACAACCTGAGAGTACTTAGATTTTCCCCTAAATCGTTTATGTAAATAAGGAGCAGCAGAGGACCAATAACACTACCCTGTGGAACGCCCGATATCACCTCTGTTTTAGTCGATGCCTTACCATCGATTATTACGAACTGTGTCCTCTCTGACAGGAAATCCCCCATCTAATCGCAAATTTGGGGCGATATACCATAAGCACGCAATTTGATTAAAAGCCGTTTGTGAGGTACGGTGTCAAAAGCCTTCTGGAAATCAAGAAATACGGTATCGACTTGCGAACCCTTGTCGATAGCACCCATCACTTGGTGTGAATAAAGAGCTAGTTGTGTTTCGCATGAACGATATTTTCTAAATCCGTGTTAACCTTGGGTCAATAGATCGTTCTGCTCCAAATTGACGTCAATGAAATAGGACTGTAGTTTAGTGGGTTACTCCTACTGTCTTTCTTGAATATAGGTGTGACCTGTGCAACTTTCCAATCTTTTGGTACAGATCCTTCTATGAGAGAGCGGTTGTATATGACTGTTAAGTAAGGAGCTATCGCTTCAGCGTAATCAGATAGAAATCATATGGGTATACAGTCCGGACCAGAAGTTCTTGTTAAGTGATTTTAGTTACTTCAGTACTCCGATGATATCTACTTCTACGTTACTCATTACGGCCTCTGTTCGTAATTCGAAATCTGGAATATTGGTTTCGTGTTCTTTGGTGAATCAGTTTATAAAAACGCTGTGCTCAGTAACTCTGCTTTAGTAGCGCTGTCATCGGCAGGAACGCCATTTCTATCACGTAGTGAGGGTATTGTTTATTACGAACAGAACAAAGGAAATGAAAACTTTCACGGCCGGCGTTGTCTTCAGGTAAAATTTCCGGGCTGATGGGCCGTGGTCCAGATGTAACACTTCCTCCCGACGTTTCGTCTACAACTGCGGGAGACATCTTCCAGGGTCTACCGGCTACTGCCACTGTGGGCAGAGGGGCTCTCGCATTTATAGAGGGCATAGCATAGAGGGCGCCACCATACGTCACGTGATGCTGACTTTGTAACTATCTCTAGATGACGTCGTCATTCTCGATTAAAAATAATCGATTGTCGTTTTGTTGGTGCAGTGTCGACATTCATATTTTATCTAGCTTCAGGCCTTCTTCTTTCCTACTAAAATTATTCTGGTGTTTATAGATCTCTAGCTAGGACATCTCAGTACCATTCTCGCTTGTATAGAGAAGCAATAGAGATCTATAAACTCCAGAATAATTGTGGTGTCGCACAAGTATAAAGTGCGCGCCACCTACTTTCGCCGCGCGCCGCCATGCACGCCCGGCGCGGCGTTCTTACGACGTCAGCCACGAGCGCCCTCTGCTGCTATCCCGCTCGTGGCCACCACTAAACGACATCGTTCACTTGGAACTGAGATAGGAACCAGTTAACACTTCGGAATCAGATAGGCACCAGTGAAGACTTGGCCATCGGTTAGGCACTAGGCAGGCCTCTAGCTCAACTATGTATCAGCATTCTGCCGTACTGAACTATGTAAAAGTTAAGTATTGTATAAATTCTGTGGAATATATATATTTCGTTCTAATTTACTCTAGTGTTTCTAGTTCCTGCTGTCCCACTGGCTTCTCACCTTCGTACCTGCACAAGCGTGCGTTCTTTATTTCTGTGTCGGTCTGTCTACTCAGCCACCGACATCTACGACGGAAACGAGACACAAAAGCGGCGACGAGGCTGGGACACAAAAATAATTTTAATAGGAAAGAAGAAGGCCTGAAGCTAGATAAAATATGGATGTCAACACTGCACCAACAAAACGACAATCGATTATTTTTAATCGAGAATGACGACATCATCCAGAGATAGCTACAAAGTCAGCATCACGTGACGTATGGTGGTGCCCTCTATAAATGCGAGAGCCCCTCGGCCCACAGTGGAAGTAGCCAGAAGACCCTTGAAGATGTCTCCCGCAGTCGGAGACGAAACGTTGGGAGGAAGATTTACATCTGGACCACGGCCCATCAGCCCGGAAATTTTACCTGAAGAACAAAGGAAAGATCAGTCATATGGGTGAACCGATTCTCAAGTGATGCGCATTCATACACGTGGCAATTCATTTTTATTAACATAGGTGTAGAAGGTCGATGCAAATTTCGCCACCTGTCGCTCCCGCTGCTGCAGAGACTTGTTCTTGTTATGTGATTTTAGTTACTTCACTACTCCGATGATATCTACTTATACGTTACTCATTACGGCCTCTGTTCGTAATTCGAAATCGGGAATATTGATTTCGTTTTCTTTGGTGAATCAGTTTCTAAAAGCTATGTTCAGTAACTGTGCTTTAGTAGCGCTGTCATCGGCAGGAATGCCATTACTATCACGTAGTGAGGGTATTGTTTATTACGAACAGAACAAAGAAAAGATCAGCGATATGGGTGAACCGATTCTCAAGTGATGCGCATTCGTACACGTGGCAATTCATTTTTATTAACATAGGTGAAGATCAGTTTGGATTCAGGAGGAACATAGGAATCCGGGAGGCAATACTCACTTTACGTCTTATCTTAGAAGATAGATTAAGGAAAGGCAAACCTACATTTCTAGCCTTTGTACATTTGGAGAAAGCATTTGACAATGTTGACTGGAATACACTCTTTAAAATTCTGAAGTCAGCAGGGGTAAAATTTAGGGAAAGGAGAGTTATTTACAACTTCTGCAAAAGCCAGACCGCAGTTATTAGACTCGAAGGGCATGAAAGGGAAGTATCAGTTGGGAAGGGAGTAAGACAGGGTTGTAGCCTTTCTCCGATGTTATTCAAATGTTCAAATGTTTGTAAATCTTATGGGACTTAACTACGGGGTCATCAGTCCCTAAGCTTACAAACTACTTATGAACTACTTACAAACTAGGACGGCACAAATATCCATGCCCGAGGAGGGATTCGAACCCCCGACCGTAGTGGCCGTGCTGACCGTGACTGGAGCGCCTTAGTCACCTCGGCCACCGTGGCCGGCCGATGTTATTCAATTTGTACATTTAGCAGTTGGTGAAGGAAAGCAAGGAAAAATTTGGAATAGGGATTAAAGTTCAGGGGGAAGAAATAAAAACATTGCGTTTTGCTGATGACATTGTAATTCTGTCGGAGACAGCAAAGGTCCTGGAAGAGCAGTTGAATGGAATGGACAGTGTGTTAAAGAGAGCGTATAAAATGAATATTAACAAGACCAAAACAAAAATAATGGAATGCGGTCTTAGAAAATCAGGCGATGCTGAAGGAATTAGATTAGGTAACAAAACAATGAAGGTGGTAGATGAGTTTTGTTACTTGGGTAGTAAAATAACATGCGATGGTCGCAGTAGAGAGGATATAAAATGCAGAATGGCAATGGGAAGAAAAGCATTTTTGAAAAAGAGAAAATTGCTAACATCGAATATTAATTTAAGGGTAAGGAAGTCTTTTCTGAAGGCATTTGTGTGGAGTATTGCCTTGTACGGGAGTGGAACATGGACGATAAGCAGTGTGGACAGCAAGTGAATAGAGGCTTTTGAAATGTGGTGCTACAGAAGATTGCTGAAGATTAGGTGGGTAGATCGCATAACTAATGAAGAGGTACTGAACAGAATTGGTGAGAAAAGGAATTTTTGGCATATCCTGACTAAAAGAAGGGATCGCTTTGTAGGACACATTCTTAGACATCGGGGAATCGTAAATTTAGCATTGGAGGGAAGTGTGTGTGGGGTAAAAATCGCAGAGGGCGACCAAGGGACGCGTATAGTAAGCAGATTCAAGTGGATGTGGGTTGTCGTTTTTATGAGGAGAAGAAAAGGCTTGCTCAGGATAGAGTAGGGTGGAGAGCTGCATCAAACCAGTCTCCGGACTGAAGACCTTAACAACAACAGGTGTAGAAGGTGCATGCAGATTTCGCCACCTGTCGCTCGCGCTGGTGCACAGTGTCGTGTGTCTTGGCAGGGCAGCCGCGATGCGCCCGCCTCGGCCGCGCCTCTGGCTGTGGCTGTGGCTGTGGCTGGCCGCGGCGTCGGCGCCGCTGTGCCTGGCGACGCTCGCGCTGCGCAGGGACGCCGGGCTGGACGCCGTCCGACGCCTCCTCACCGACTCGCCGCTCGTCGACGGGTGAGTCTGCCACTCACTTCTGCCCTAATTTCTTGTTCTAGTGTCAAAACTGAAAAATAACTCACTAAAATTTTTTTTTATGCCAAATTGAACCCTCGGGCAGCAACGCCAATTATTATAACTTCGGCATTATTGCGGTGCAGATTTGCGGTGTATTCCGTGTTACAAACAGTTACTAAGTGATCGTAATGACAAAAATAGTTTAATATGATTTCCAATCCATGGTGTACAACAGCAATCAGTTAAAATAAATAATCCTTCAAACAGTCTTGATTGTAAATTTTTTACTAGTCAATGACGCGTTTCGCCCTTTAGCATGGCATCTTCAGATTATCTGCGTGACAGAATTTACACAAAATTACAAGGCGGAATTACAAACAGTTATAATGGTACATGCGCTTATTTTGTGTTAAGAAGACAGTGTAAATGGTAAACAAAGCTTACAATGAGCTCTCCGTGGTGTGACACCGTAAGTTGTTATTGCGGTGTTTCTATTTTCCTGGAATGTAAAAAATGTAAATGTTTGTAGTGTCTATGGGACTTAACTACGGGGTCATCAGTCCCTAAACTTACAAACTACTTATGAACTAGATAATACTAAGGACGGCACACATATCCATGCCCGAGGGGAGATTGGAACCCCCGACCGCAGTGGCCGTGCAGACCGTGACTGGAGCGCCTCAGTCCCCTCGGCCACCGCGGCCGGCAATAAGCTCTTCATTACTTGTCGAAAGAAATCTATTTCCTCATCTGTTAGACCCATACCACGTCTACGATACCTGAAGTTTAAATTATGTACTAGAATAACACATTTTCACATTGTGTAAGGCTTAAAAAGAGTTAAAAATGAGATTCACGGAAACTGCAGCATGGCTAATCAGGAGAAACTAGAGGAAAATTTTATCGAGAGGTAACCTTCTATTTACCAAATAAATTAAAATTTTTGACCATTCTAATATGTAGGGTAAAATTTATATAATAAATATTTGCTAGAAACTGTCACAAATCCACTTGCCAGGAATACTAGACGTAACACAAAACAATTCTGCTACCAGTGACGCGCTTCCTAAGAAAACTTTTCTTTGGGTGACTCAGCCGTGCACTAGAAACTGAGACTTTCACTGACATCATTGTTAAGGCGTAATTGAGGAATAGCTAAAGCGGAAATACGGCATCTCCATTATTGCGACAACAATGAGCATTTAAAGAGAAGTGGTAGCATATTTGCACCAGCGCTGCCGCTCGAGGGTTAATGGAACTAACAGCCCTAACTGTCCGCCTGTTCCGGCGTTGTACTAAAGCCATCTTCTGGCTCTTGTTCAAACACTAAAAAATTCAACTTGCTTATGTTATCTATAAGTTGACCATACTATCACATTAACAATACCACAATATCGTTTTAAGATATAACGTTGCCCTTGCTTCGTATGATGCCATAATTGTTAAAAGTAGATTCCGCGATTATATTTTTTGGACAACGAATTGATGGTAGCAAATGTTTGAACTTGAAATAAGTTAAAGTACAGCACAAAATGAACATTAAAGCAAATAAACCGCGGATTGCATATTAAAGTTGGGCACCATACAAGCAACAGCACGTTATTAAACTCACGGAAAGCATCTAGCTGGATCCTGCACTTCGTATTGTAGAAGCAGGAAATGATAACTTTTATGTCTTAGTTAATAAGTGAATGTTCGAGATACTTTCTGTAGGAGATCAATGTTCAGACTGTTCACTTCGCTTTTCATTGTTGTGTGACCGTGGGTGGAACATGAAGTTACTGGTAATGATAAAGAAATTTTAAAAAAATGATCGGACTTCGTGAAATTACAAAAGACATGACTGCAGGTTCTAAAATCAAGCAAAGTATAGTATAAGGATGATTGATTGAAATTTTGCAGACAATGCAAAGCGATTGTAATGGCGTCTGAACATTAAACTATTACGGATGTAGAGGAGCTGAAAACCTTAAGAAATTAAATATTTGGCGTGGAGGGATTCATTTAAATAAAAGCCAAAGAGAGGGGATGATTTTAAATTTAAGTAATATATTTTTAAAACTTGCATCACGATAACTTACATTGAATAGATACATGAATGGAAGACGTCCGTACAGAAAGAAAATAGACAAGAGAGTGAGTAAAAAAACTACTATCTCGGTTCCGTCTTCTCGCTTGTTTGGGAGTAAAAAAATGACGAACGAAATTATATTAGTTGCATTGCGAGTCAGAGGGAACCGGAGGCGATAAGTATCGCTGATCAAAGATAAACAAAAAATAAATAAAAATTTCAGTGTATCGTTACAAAGACACTACAGGATGTCCCAAAAACATTGACCAAATTTGTAATCATATTGAGACAAATGTTACTAGGTAACTGAAACAGCGCTAGACGTAACTGGCATGATCTAGAGTTTGAGAAAAAAAAGTCCCCTAGATGTTTCTACGAGCGCTGACCTCGATCGTGCAGCAAGTCTCGCGCAGTATGGCGTCCCTGCAACAGAAGGCGTATTGTGTTATCGTACTCAACCAGTGATCGCAGTTACCGGCCGTTTCATATTCGATTTCGTGCTAAACCACCATCACCAAAGAACATTCGACGGTGAACACCATGATACTGATTACTTCCTGTAGGGATATTATGTTAAGCAATGTGTTTACGTCCTCCCTTATATCGTTACACTGATGAACGAAAAACCAGAGCCGGCCGCGGTGGCCGAGTGGTCTGCGACGCGAAAGTCACGGTCTGCACGACCACTACGGTCTGGGGTTCGAATCCCCCCACGGGCATGGATATTTGTGCCGTCCTTAGTATTAGCTAGTTCATAAGGAGTTTGCAAGTTTAGGGACTGATGACCTCGCAGTTAAGTCCCATAAGCTGTACAAACATTTGAACATTTTAAAAACCATCAGCTGCTGTAGCTACAGTGACAGAAGACACCTTACCCTCAGTTTGGAATAAATTCGGCTATCGGCTACATGTCGACCGAGCAGCTAATAGAGGAAAAACTGATGCTGAATTTTTATAAACGTATGTCTTTTGTAATTTAGTATGCAATTAGTTGGTGTTCAGCCCTTCTTCCTAATAAATGATTCTATTTAAATACTGGTCATTCTTTTTGGGACACCGTCTACTACCAAGATATCAGAACAATTATGTAGTAAGTATGTCGTGTCCTACATAGGAAAGAGGGAAGAGGTAGCAAGGTCAGTCTGCATATCCCGAGCTGAAATGAGTGATTGCAGAGAAACAGTACAGGCATCTACTAGAGATGCGGATTTAGGGACTCGAGAGCATACTTGTTTAGGAAACTTTATGGAACTCCTAGGTACCTTGCATTGAATTTATTGCATCCCATACTAAGTCTACTAGTTATTTTAAAAAACAAGAAGTATAAATCGTTTGTCACAACAGAAGCCAGTAATTATGTTCCCTAGCAGCATCCCCTAGACAGACGCACTCCCTGCGAGAAACAGACTGTCGTGGAGCACCCCGAGGCCAACGGCGATAGTCACGGGCTGGCGCCCGACTCGTCTGACTGAGAACTCCCCTCCTGATCCAAAAACCGGGGGTTTTAACGGCCGGTGTGGTCGCACCTCTTTTCCCCACTTTCCGACAGTTAACAATTTCCTATTGGCCGCTGCTGGGTTCAACCAATCTAAATTGTAGTTTGCCCTCTCTCTGAGTCCTCTAGCGAACCACGTTTCAGCCCTGTCCTTTCTGCCATTCCCCGGGTGGGGAGGTGGCTTGTTTGTGCACTAACAAACTGCATACTTGGTAGCAACATTGTTCAGCTGAAAGTAAAACGTCACGACGCTACCCAATATGGGCAACAACAACAATGTTTTACGTCAGTTGGTCACACCTTAGGCTCCGTCTTAGGCCACGCCTCAGGGGAGCTGCTAACTTGCAGTTTTTCTTCTTTACCCTCTCACTCTAGCCTCATGGAACCACTGACGTTGCTGTTCCCAAGTGACTGGTATCAACTTTGCTACGTACATTAAAACTTGCCTGTTGGCCACCAAGTACTAATGTAACGTCTTACAACGGCGTCTAGACGCTATATGGAGTTACGCCCATCTTCTCCGAAAGGTAACCTCCACCCTGGGACGGTGGCCGAGGGCATCAGCAGTTCGCTAGGAGATTTCTTTAGTGCCAACATCTCCTAAGATATACGTGTCTGTTTTAGCGTGTTATCTCTATTTCTCAGCCTGGAGTGCGTCTCTGTGGCTCACACAGCCTCTCAACAATTCCAACAGTAAAATCAATATATGACAACTCACGAAAAATTTATTAAATTTCATTACACTATCAAACCTGGTTGATAAAAATGCAAAGAACACACATAAAAACAAATGTCGTCTTCAAATTGGTAATTTACTAACTAAAGAGCTTACCAGCAAAAAATATCAAGATGCATTGGATTCTCACTCCAGTAATGGGAGGTAAAAATCTTTTCTCCCAATAACACAGAAATCTGCATGTTTCTAGCAGAATAGCAGAATACATTTAGAAACTCTAGAATTTTGAACCAATTCTCGAAAAATTTGAACCCATCGCAATTATCTGTGAAAAGTCAGATTCAGCACCACCGACAACCGACACCGACATTACATCATCTCGGAACTAAAAATGAACTTTTGCGGAAAATGAGACAAAAAAGAAATGACAGCCCTTCACTATGTATGTATCTAATCTGGAAACAAGGTGAGATATCCAGGGAATGGAAAGCAACAACCATCCACTACATTCACAAGTAAGACTGGAAAACACAGTTTCACACATCTAAAAAGTGTTGTATCAGCTTCGTTCCAAGGTCTTTTGAAAACTGATGTTCAATGCATATACTGCAAAGAAAACACAGTTGCTTAGGTTGTCCATAGATATCAACCAGGCATCAGCAGTGGTAATGCGAGGGGGTGGGTAAGTCGGGCGAAAAGTTGGAGTCATAACACCAGGGAAACACACTGGTTATGGTGGACTGTAGTTTTACGATAAATAAATAAGAAATAAAAATTCCAAATGTTTGAAAATCTAATGTGTTTAACTTCTGTGGGCATCAGTCCGTAGGCGCACAAACTACTTAAACTAACCTCAGGACAACGCAAACAGCCATGCCCCAGGGAGGACTCGAACCTCGGACGGCGAGCAACCGCGCGCTGCGCAGCAAGGCGCCCTACAGCGCTCGACCACTCAGACTGTAGTTTCACCATCTCTCGAAAGTCACCTCCGAAGTCTCTTCGCATCCACATTGTAACTTTGTGTCAGGAGAACCCCTCATCAAGTTACTAGACGACACGGAGTGAAACAAAGCTATGTTTGCTGGACGTGGAGGTGGCACAGATATGCAGGAACTGTCTACGACATGTAGCTTCACTCCCTACGTCCATGTAGAGGTCAAGGTTTGACACCTAGACACCATGCTGCGTGGTATAGATGGGATCAACAACATGCTAAATGGACTCATCAAAATTAGCATCTACATCTACATACATACTCGCAAGATGTCATGTGAGAAAAGGGCAAGCTGAGTTTCACATGAACGATGTTTCCTAAACCCGTGTTGATTCACGGAAAGAAGCTTTTCCGTTTCAAGGAAATTTACTATATTCGAACTGAGAATATGCTCTAAAATTCTACATGAAATTGATGTCAACGATATTGGCCTGTAATTGTGTGGGTCAGTTCTCTTTCCTTTCTCTTATACGGGAGTCACCTGCGCTTTTTTCCATCTAGTGCTATTCGCAAATGACTCTCGCACGTGGTTTAAACCAATCGTAGGAAAAGTTTTTGGGGGCAGGCTGGACCGCCTGAACACCATCCAGCAAGTGCATGAAGGTGGTGGTTACATAGTGTTTTGGGTTGGCATTATGTAGGGCCACCGTACGTCACTTGTGGTCGTTGAATGCCACACTGTACAAGGTGAAATCCTCAGACGCATACTGCGACCATATCGTCAGCATTTTTGTGTTGGATTCGTCTTAATGGACGACTATTCTGTCACTCATCGTGCACATTTTGTTAATGCGTTATTTCACCATAACGACATCGCAAGACGAGAATGGACAACATGTTCTCCAGTGACGAACACTATCGAACATGCAAGGAGTACATTGAAAAGTACTCACCAAATGGTGGTGAAACCAGTCTGACATCTATCAAGAATCGCCGTTGAAGAGTAGAACAATGTGGACAAACAATCCCTTGATGATCTAGTGGAGAGAACACTCGACTAATACTGGCACACATAAGTGCAAGAAGACGTGGTACTAGGCATTAGAGGTACTGGTGTGTGCTGCAATTTTAAAAACTCTATTATCCTACAACTTGTCAATTTCTGTTTTTATGAGCAGTAAAGAGAACTGAAATATAAAGGTCATTAACTCACAGAAAACTGGAAGTACAAATCTCTTTGTGTGTGTGTATGCATGTGTTTGTGTTTGAAACCCACTGGACCAAACTCCTAAGGTCATCAGTACTTAGACTTACAAATTACTTAAACTATCTTACACTAAGGGACGCCCCCCCCCCACACACACACAAACATACACGTGTCTGAGGACTCGAACCTCCGCTTGGAACAGTCGCCCAGGCTGTAGAATGATATATAGTAGAAGATTTTCCGTATACTACTTTTAAACATCTGGGGCCGCCACTGGATTCACAACATTTGGTAGTACCACGGATATTTTAATATGGACAGTATATGGTGTGGACAAATACTTAAAATTAAACATTTTGGGGTACCAAAAATCCAGTCTAAGACATACGTAATATGTATATTCTACTTTTAAAGAACCAAAGTCAGGAAAGACAACGGATACCCACGTAAATACATCTAAATCATAGAAAATATATTGAAGTAGTAAAAGAATTCAAGTATCTCGGGGAAAGCGTAAACTGAAATGCTGTAGAACGCAAACCAATTGATTCCAGGATAAATAAAATTGATGTGGCCTTCCAAGCAACGAAACCCACAAACAACTAGAAATCTCTTTCGTGGGGGCAAAATTTACTCTTCATAAATCAGTGACTAAACCAGAGACCGTCTATGCAGCAGACACACAGAAAATGAGTTTCAAAGCCAACTAGACATAACGAAAGACAAAGTTTATGAAAGAACACAGGATCTAAATTTTGTTGTAGTAAATGTCTAGAATGAAATTACCCATAAGAAAATGATCAACCCAGAATGAACCCTAATAGAATAACCAAACACGTGCTTCGTTCGTAATGGTTTCAATAAACTGCAAAAGAACAAAAAATTGCAAAAATTCACCATTAGATCAAACAGCTCAAGTTCTAACCACGGTTTCATGACAAATATTCATTCATACCCAAACCTATTATCTCGAAAGGAGACATGTAACGAAAATAAAAATAATAATAATAAAAAAAAGAATGAAGAAATACTGTGCAGCAAGGAAAGAACACACAAGAAGGGTAGCTTGCCATGAAAGGCAGAATAACTTATCGTGGTGTGCAGTCCTCCTGAAGAATATGCTTTTATATGTATTAAAACCTTCGTCAATCGGTTTCTAATAAAAATTTAGCTATTTGCAACTGCCTTACTTTATAGATTTACACTTTCTGCGTCCAGTAATACTCAAGTTTTTGACGAAAGCAGCTGCAAATAGCACAACGGGCACGGAAATGTGGCGATTAGTTGTCAACTCACGATTCGCAATGTTACATTGATGGCAATATTTGTACCCAATGAACAGCAATGTAGCAGAACAAAGGGCGGTCAGAATTCTGTTCTGTCAATATCGTCTGCTGTATCATCAGAGAGACGTGGCGGTACTGTGTGTCCACTGAACTGAATCCGTCACTTCCGTGACATGGAATTATTCCTGCTCGTCTCACTGAGACAATAATTTGTATACCTAGCTGTCATAGAGAGTCCAATTCAAGAGGAAAGAAAACTGACAGTGTTTTCCATAATAAGTAACGTATACTGCCATTACGGTTCTGTAGGAAGATACATTATAATAAGGACAGAATTTCAATTTAGAGTGATGAATGACAACTTATCTAAACATGAAACCTCGCAAGTTAAAGCAGGTATGTAGGAAAAGGCTTTTCTGAAATGTTCGACTATAATACTTGTAATGTGGACCTTGAGACATATAGCTAAGATATACGAGGAAAACGTTGCAGGGCCACAAAAAACGTAACGAGCATGTAAGATGTTATATGGCCTGCGAGTAGTCGCCACGTGTTTTGGAAAAATATCAAAATACATAAAGGAGAGCGTTTATACAATGTTTCTCTGGTACTTGTATATTTTTCATTAATGATCGTGCTGTTTTTAAACCAAAAAGAGGTCCCTATGTAACAGTAATTTAATTTCTTTGCATAAGAAGGACAAGGTTAATAAAGTTTCTTTTGCAATGATTCTATGATTCTAAAATTGCTTAGTGATTGTTTGAATATTCACTTCTAGAAGTTGTTAGTGGATTATTTATTGTCAAAACACAACATGTTTTGGGCTTAGCCCATCATCCGGTGACCTGTCAGTAAGATACATATACAGCCAATAAATATATACACAAAATTATTTACAACTTATAATTAATATATAAAATACTTTTATATACAGTAAATAATACCGATATAATATATAACACCCAGTGGGGCCCTGGGCAAGTAAGGGTAGCTACCTGTTTCCCAGGTACTTGAATATCATGCTGGCAACCATCAGAGCAAAATGCCTTGGACCTTTTCAGGTGACGGAGTCCCACCTCTAATTGACAGACCAGGGACTCATCCGATACCATTTGCCAAACGATTTGGAATGAGATGGGGAGCTATTATCAATGGGGATTACACTGGGAGGAAGGTAGAGCTGGCGGAGGCTTCAAGTAAGAGGGGATTAGATGTTTTAGCTGTTAGTGATGTTAGAGTAAGGGGAGAGAAAGAGGACGATGTCGGAGAATACAAGGTCTACCTGTCAGGAGTCAAAGTTGTAAGAGCACAGTGGGGTGTAGTGTTTCACATCAGGAAAGCAATCGAATCCAGTATAAATGCAATAAGGTAGGTAAATGGACGACTGATGTGGATATGGGAACAATGGCAGGAGGGTGTCCATAATGAGGAAATCAAAGAAAAACTGGGAATGAACACCATAGATGAAGCAGTTAGAGCGAACAGACTGAGATGGTGGGGTCATGTTACACGCATGGGAGAAGCAAGGTTACCTAAGAGACTCATGCGCTCGGCAGCGGAGGGTAAGAGGATTCGAGGTAGACCAAGAAGAAAGTACTTAGATTCGATGCAGAATGATTTTGAAGTAAAAGGCATAACATCAGACGAGGCATCAATGTTAGCTTTGAATAAGAGGTCATGGAGGAATTTTATTAGAGATACTATGCTCCAGAATGAACGCTGAAAAGCATAATCAGTCTCTAATGATGATGATGATTTATTCTTTACAGCTGATAGCAACAAATTTTGCCTGCATCATCTTGCAAAGTTTAATCACAAGGAGAAAACAAATGGTAACGATAGAAATAAATTTACATTAGCTGTCACTGTGAATTAAATCAAATCAGTGGAGAAAGGTTAAATTTAGTGTCGTGTTGGGTTTCTCACTTGTGTTTGCCTGCTTATGAGGCAGTAGCGCAGACCACTACACCACATAGACGCAGCTATAATTGCTATTTGGCTGACTAACCTATTACGTCTCCCACCAGACGCAAATCTTTCAAATTATCCGATACTGACTTAGAGCAGTTGCCCATTTTCAATCATTACTTGTGGAATGCGACCGATTTCCTTTAGAGTTCGAATCTGGTGTGCGTCCATACAAAAGGAAAGATCACTGACTATCGTCGGCTTAATTATTTATATAGGGTGACTGTTCTTTCCGACATCAAATACTAACGCTCCAGTAGAAATTAAACTTGAACAAATGATTAGTTAACACAATTAAGAAGGCATTTTATACGGCCGCGTGGGAGTAGCCGAGCGGTCTGAAAAAAATTAAAATATAGAAGGCACGTCTTGAATTGGTTTCGTAAATGTTAATTGTGGTGTCGCACAAGTCTAAAGTGCGCGCCACCTACTTTCGACGCGTGCCGCCATGCACGCACGGCGCGGCGTTCTTACGACGTCAGCCACGAGCGCCCTCTGCTACATCTCCGCTCGTGGCCACCACTGAACGACATCGTTCACTTGGGACTGAGATAGGAACCAGTTAACACTTCGGAATCAGATAGGCACCAGTGTCTATCGGATAGGCACTAGGCAGGCCTCTAGCTCAACTATGTATCGGCACTCTGCAGTACTGAGCTATGTAAAATTTAAGTATTACTAAGTCTCTAAGAAATATATATCTCGTTCTAATTTACTCTAGTGTTTCTAGTTTCTGCTGTCCCACTGGCTGGTCACCTCCTACCTGCACCAGCGTGCGTCCTTTATTCCTGTGTCGGTCTCATTCTACTCGGCCGCCGACACCTACGAAAGAAACGAGACACAAAAGCGGCGACGAGGCCAGAGTCTGCGTATACTGCCTCCTACCCGCACACCGTTCGTCCACCACCATTATATGGTGATGTCTCCTGCACATAACCTGGATTGTTCTGGGTTCCATGATCTCTCCAGATGAGGGAAAGGCGATTGTCCTGCTGGACACAAAATTTTGACTGGTCTGTAAACAAAACCCGACGCCATCCGTTACGACTCCAATCGCGATGTTCCTCCGCCTTGTTTCTGTGGGCTGAACGGTGTTGTGGTTTCAATGGGACACACACCATAGGCCTCCGTTCGTAGACGCCATATTCCCGAAGGAGATATCGGACTGTTTGTTTTGATATTGCGCATTCTGTTGCTGACTGGAGGCTGCGTTTCAGAATGTACAAATGTTTGTCAAGGACTTGCCTGCTATAATGACTCGGTTTCCTTTCTCCGATATTATCAGAGAAAGTTTTGTATTTTTATATTATTTCGGCATGTTAAAATAATTATCTATGAAAGTCAGAGAAAAATTTAGGAACAACACTTTCAATTTTTTTGTAAGAAAGAAGACACTCTTGCTTTGTACTTCGTAGCGATAGCATCTTGCAGACTGGAGCTGTACTTTATTATTTTTTATGTGGCCGCTATTATGGACATTCAGGTAAATATATGTGATGTGCGCGTATCTTAAATTTATAAATAAACCCCCACCTCTCACTTAAATTCGCACTTATGAATTTTTATTAATAATTTTGCCCTATCCTCCCTCCGCCCATAACGTCTTTTTCAGCCTTGTTGAATCACCGCAACAATGGATGGCATAGTTTTTTGGGTTAATGTTGAATGGTGATATTTCGTGTAGTCTGCCACTCTTGTTTCAAAAATTTATTCCATAATATTATCATTTACCGGCAATAGAATCTGCAGTCGATTTTCTTGTGAATTTTTAGAAGTCCGATGTGTGTGACTTAAGTAATATTCCTATCCGATTTATATCATGTCACTTATCTTACTTTACGGTTTGCTACACGAGTCGTAGTTTGATATTGACGAACTGTCATCCACTGTTCGGCGAGTGGTTATCATATTATTAAAATTTCATTTACAGCCAAATTTCAACCACCGATGGATCTATTGTTAAAGGTAACTGCTCGTCGATTCTTTTTGTAATGTTCTGCCTGCACCACACTCCACCGTTAATTAGCTTGCCATTTCATTTAAATGCATGTAATAATTTTTCCAAACTTTTTTCCCCGTAATTTACTGTTTGGGATCTTTCATAGCTTCTAACTTCAAACCACTTCCTTCTGTAAATTTGTTAATCTCAAAAATTAACAGCCAGGCTGGAACATTATACTGCGGGGTCACCAGTCCCTAAACTGACAAACTAACTTATACTAAAGACAGCACAGACGTCCATGTCCAAAGGAGGATTCGAACCTCCGACGCCGGACTCCACTGCGTTGCAACTGAGTCGCATTCAGCCTCCTGCCTCGACGGGTTGTTCATCGGAGGATAACGGTCTTCTTTTGCTGATTTCACACGTGGACAACCTTAGTCTTACCTTCTGTTAGTAGTTCCTGTTGGCAGAAATACTGTCCAGGTCCTCGAAATTAAACTTTTGCACACTCCAATATAGCTGCAGCAACTTCCATGTGTGGCTGTCCAACTCCACCTAGAGACAAGGCGTCGCAACAGCCCGTGCTACGTCACACTGATCATTAGAGCAATGTATAGTACAAGCAGAACAATCCGCCATTTTGAATCCCGCGTTGAAGGCGCGCATTTAAAGACTACGGGATACTTACGCTCTTTAACATGCTCTAAGGCTATTAAATGTACATTCCTAACGCAGAAAACGATACAGCATGGTAAATTTATTGGTTTACATTTGAATGTAAGAGGCAAGCAACTTAAAGTTAGTGATTAGAGGGACATTTAGAGATATGATACATTCACTTACATTCCATATTAAGGCATATGTTGCCGTTTTAAATATTTACCAAATTTAGTTAAAATATATTACAATTATCGTTTTTTCTGGTTTATACATAGTACATCCACATACTTTTACGGTAACTAAGAGTTGCATACGAAAATATTTAACAGAATAACGTTAAATTGCGATACTGCATTTACCGAATTGTCCCCTCTAAAGTCTGGCATGTTTTTAACACACCATATTTCAAAGAAGATTTTACGAAATGTTCAAATGTTTGTTAAGCTTAAGGGACTTAAATGCGGGGTCATCAGTCCCTAAACTTACAAACTAGTTATGAACTACCATATACTAAAGACAACACAAACATCCATGCACGCGGGGGGATTTGAACCCCCGACCCCAGCGGCCGTGTAGACTGTGACTGGGGCGGTGAAGACCGCTCGGCCATTGCGGCTGGCAAGATTTTACGACAAAAATGTGTTTAACAACTTAGAGCACCTGGTTTCGTTAGAAAGTCTTTTTGGTAGCATGCTATTTGAAATAAAGTGAATGTTGCGTGCTAAGTTATGAATGTAATGCCTTTCATGAACGACTTCTTTCCTGACCCCATTCTTTGCGAAGTTCAATTTATTACTTTTCTTTTTCAGCCATGCTGTTCACAGCTTGGCTTAGGCCTACATATTCCCGTGCTGAGTGTCACATTTAAATTAAACTATGAACTAATGAGAAAAAATAAATTTAAAAATGGGTAATGCCAGCTGCACTCATGCCTGACTTAAAATACAAACAGCCCTTAGAATAAATTCTTAATTGGTCTAAATAAAATTAAGAAAGGCAACTTTAAACACACCATATGTCGTGTTATATTAACAATCTAGAAAAATTAAAATAAACAACTTCTTATTTGTATAGGCCTATATTTTCATTATTACTTCTGTGTGAGCATAATGTTCTTCGCGTGCACATATTGTTGCTCGATTTTGGTGCTCATACTTGGCGTCTGGAATTTACAAGCCACCTTTTACGCCGATTTGGGTTTGAAGGAAACCGATAAAACTTATAACGACCATGTCTGCTATTATTTGGGCAGACGAACCAACCACTTCACACTGTGAAACAATAAAATAACAAAATATTTGCTGATTCACTTCTCTGTGCTACAAAAAGCATAAAACACTGTCGTCGGATTGGGATTCAAAATAGCGGATTGTTCAGCTCGGTATATCTAGTGCTTTACTGGTCATGCCACGGCCGCCAGCTGAACGCCTGGCCTCTACGAGGCAGTGGGCGTCCACTCGTTCAGCTGGTGGCCGTGGCGACGTAGCGCGGGCTGCTGTGACGCCTTGTCTCTAGCTGGAGTTGGTCTGTCCCGCTCCAACATTTCTATGGCTGTGTATGCCATCGTTTCGGTTCAGTCACGTTGTTGGTGTAATTTATTTCCTACTCACTACACTGTCTGAACACCACTGCTTGTGTACTTCGTTTGGTGGAGTCAACAAATATCAACCTCTGCAACAACTTTCTGTTATTACTACTAGCGCGTTTTTTAAATAATAATTATAATTTATTATAATATCAAACAATACAACCCATTACCTAAGACTAAAATGGGAAATAGTATAATACATAAATTTCTTACGGTTAAATGGTTACATTTCATTACATTACATGTATCTGCAGAAACCACTGGACATCTTGCTGGTTGTTGATGTTTATACTGGGTGATGTGTATGATGTTGTGTCTTATGCTACTGCTGTGGTGTTACATGTGTGCCAGCATTACAAACCTGCTTGTGGTGGCCAGCTCACCGAGCGAATCCCAGTGAGCATGCCCCTGGCACTGGGCGGCCAATTTCTTTTGTCACCACAGCTCCCCCCCCCCCCCTCCTGCAAAATTTTTTCCCCTGTGTCTCTTATTCTACTATTTAAGAAAAACCTACATCTAACTTACGTCTATGGTCTAATTCGGTGATTGCCACATCTAACCCCCGAATCCAGGGGATGGCGGATTCTTCCATTGCTGGAGACCAGTCCATGCCCCGGCGTCATGTCAGATGTGGCTGTCTCAATCGGGTATCGGGTCAGATCCGGTTATTGATTCAGGATAAAGTCCTGAAGCACTTTGCGCGAGACATTATTGGCGATTTCGTCGAGTACTCGGAACGTGTCTGGGGTTCTTATGAGCTCAAAGGTGTTATTACTAGGCAGAGCCCTTCTGAGATCCGCAGCCACGTCGTCATACGTAGGACACTCGTAAATGATGTGTTCTGGCGTGCCTATCTCGGCACCACATGCACAAGCTGGCGTAGCCTGTCTCCTAAACCGACATAGATCGCGTTTGCCGAATGTTATAGTCTGCAGTCCTTAGAACGGGCAGAAAGACTTCGAACCAATTTAGCTCATTCTGCCGATGCGGATGTAGTAACCCACCGATATCAATTGGACCTTTTTCCTATATGCCAAGTAGCTTCCAGTATTCTGGAAATTACAATTTAATATATTCTACTTGGATTAAAGCAAACGCAATTTTTGTAAGAAGAAATTTCTCCCTTTCAGAGTAATTGATCATTATATTAACTTATGTTAATTGTTCAATATGTTATGAATTTCACGACTATTATTTTATTTAAGTCATTAGTTCAAAGCATACTTCTACGGCTATTGAAAGATATTTCTAAATCAGTAAACCGTCTGTAGCAATCACTTATAACATTTGTGTAGCATTTGCTAGCTGCGTTGTTATACCGTGGAATGCAGTGTGTGCCCACTTGACGCGACCCAGCGGATTACTATGCCATCTATGGTCATGCGGCTAGTCATTCGTAGCGTATTGTTCACGAAGTGCATCATGGATGAAAAATGCGCAGCGATAGAATCAGGACCATCACATGAAACTTCTTCACATATGGAAAATGTATGGTGAGCAGCCAAAGGGTGAACTCACAAACGCCTTACGATGTACCGTAATTGGGATCAGCACACAAACGCACACCAAAGCATAATTCCTGAAACGTCCATTGCAATGGTTGAAGCGATTTCGGATGACGTACTGCACATGTTGGCAGACAGACAGTCATCGCATTAGTATAAATAAATAAACAGAAATCTAAGCAAGATTTGAAGTCGGGTCATCTTTGTGGCAGTCGACCGCCTTGCTAATTACCCACGCTGATTCACGTACCTACTGTGACTTGATTTTGATCTCGATTTTCGCGGAAGCCAAGGCGCATCGGAACAGATCCTTTTAGCTTGGTGTTCTGGAGGAGTTCCCGCACAACATACCTGTGGCTCATCAAAATTCGTTTGTACCATACTTGGTGCTCCCCTTGTCAGTAACTGAAATCGATATGCGACAATAAATGCAAAAGATTTTTACGGTCAATGCTGCTTCAGTTTAATATTTGCAATAATTATTCCGTGGTAGTTGAGCACATCCTTTCAAATAATGGAATCAAACCTTAAATTTATTACTTGTCACTGTCTAAATGTCTTCTTCTTATCAATGTTCAACCCTGAGGTTGGTCTGCCTTCCTCTTCATTTCCACATACGTGATACATCCAACATCGTTTATGATCTATATTGCATGTATGATATTCTTGGTCACCGCCGTCGGTTTCTTCCCTCAATAGTCCCTTCTGCTATTGTTCCAATGATGTTATTGTGTCTTAGTATGTGCCCTATAAGTTTGTCTCGTCTTGTTTGGATGTGCCTCCAGAGGGATCAGTTTTCCTGTAAAGCATCTCTTCAGCTTCCAGTGTTCTGCAAATTACAATTTAATATATTCTACTTGGATTAAAGCAAACCCAATTTTTGTTGGAAAAAATTTCTCCCTTTCAGGGTAGATGGCCTCCTGGTTTTCACTCCCCCCTGATATTCCTAAGCCGATTTTGGTCTTTTATTAAAAGGTACTTTCATAAAAAAAATCATTAACATCGCTTCAATAATCTGTATGTCGATTTTTCCATTTCAGCTGCCATGTTGGAGGGATTGCTTCAGCCCCTAAATGTGCTTTACCGCCGTTCAGGAATACGTGTCTCTTAGTTTTTCATGCATTATAACATATACAACTTTCAGAAAAATCGCAGAGTGAGTGTCATGATTGCAGCAGACACGACACTCAGAAGAAAGCAGCTTTCAACTGTGGCCATAACGTCGGTGAATTTCCACATATTGACTAAAGGTCCAGCGCACACAATTACTGACGTGGACTCAGCTCCACACCCTACGAGAAAACGGCTGCACAAACAAAACTGGAAAGTAACGAATCTCAAAGTGGCTCCTCCCACGGTATGGCAACAAGAAACAATTTACGTAAACGGTTTCAACTGAATTGTAGTAATTACATTTAGTACAAAAAATTCAGAACGGGTGAAAGAGTTCTCCAGAATCCTTAGGAAGGCTCACAACCCGTTTATTCGACCAGCACTAGCCGGAAAAGAATTAGACTAGGACACAAACTCCGAACGCAGGGACTCCTGTCTTCATAAATGAGTCAGATCCAAAATTACTTATCAGTATTTTTAGTAATAACTGTAAAAACATTGTATTCACTGAATTCATAAAGTATGACATGTAGTCTCAGAGAAGCGATTCTGGCACTGAGACTCCTTATCGAAAAGCAATACAAGAAAAGTTAATCTACTTAAATTGCCTTTGTAGACCTGCAAAAGGCATTTTATAATGTTATCTGGCAAGAGATGTTCAGAGTGTTGAGGAAAAGTGGAATGAAATAGAAAAACATCCGGGTGATACTCAGTTTCTATAAGGATGAGGTGGCAGTGATTAGGAACTGTCACCAGGATCAAGAAGTAAATATCAGAAAAGTGGCAAGCCAAGGATGTGCTCTCTCTCCTCTTATATTTAACGCCTACATCCAGGAAGTTATAGACTAATTTCGTGAAACTACAGAGGTGGGGGATCAAGATTAATGGGCAGAGGATAGACATGCTAAACTACGGAGACGATATTGCTATAATCACGGAGACAAAAGAAGACATTGAAGAAGTCCTCAGAACATTGGAAGGGATTCTCTATAACCAGTATAGTATGAGAATAAACAAGAAAGAAAGTGTTAGTATGCAGTACAGAAGCAGAATATAAAACGCAAAGAATAAGAATTGGAAGAGAGGAGCTGGAAGTAATAGGAGAATTTACTTACTTCGGAAGCAGGATCAGAAGGGATGGCAGAAACTGTAAAGAAATTGTGAGCAGAATACAACAGGCCAAAATTGTATTCAGTCTGGGGAAGAAGTTACTCACCAGCAAGAACATCAGTATGGAGATAATAAAACGTATAATGAAAGTTTTCTTTGGAGTGTGGCTCTATATGGTTGCGAAACTTAGAAAATGGGAAGAAAGGAGAGAAGACGGCTAGATGCCCTGGAGATGTGGTGTTATAATAGAATGATGATCAGCTGGAAAGAGAGAATGACATATGAAGAGATGCTTTACAGGAAAACTGATCCCTCTGGAGGCACATCCAAACAAGACGAGACAAACTTATAGGGCACATACTAAGTCACAATAACATCATTGGAACAATAGCAGAAGGAGCTATTGAGGGAAGAAACCGACGGGGGCGACCAAGAATATCATACATGCAACAATCCTGAATGATGTTGGATATATCACGTATGTGGAAATGAAGAGGAAGGCAGACCAACCTCAGGGTTGAACATTGAAGAAGAAGAAGACACGTAGACAGTGAGAAGTAATAAATTTAAAGTTTGATTCCATTATTTGGAAGGATGTGCTCAACTATCACAGAATAATTATTACAAATATTAAACTGAAGCAGCATTGACCGTAAAAATCTTTTGCATTTATTGTTGCAAATCGATTTCAGTTACTGACAAGGGGAGCACCAAGTATGGTACAAACGACTTTTGATGAGCCACTGGTATGTTGTGCGGGAACTCCTCCAGAACACCAAGCTAAAAGGATCTGTTCCGATGCGCCTTGGCTTCCGCGAAAATCAAGATCAAAGTCAAGTCGCAGTAGGTACGTGAATAAGCGGGGTGCAATTAGCAAGGCGGTCGACTGCCACAAAGACGACCCGACTTCAAATCTTGCTTGGATTTGTATTTATTTATTTATCCTTATCCTTATGCGATGACACTCTTTCAAGTTCTGAAGCAAGCAGGAGTAAAATATAGGGAGCGTAAGGTTATTTACAACTTGTACAAAAACCAGACAGCGGTTGTCGGAGTTGAAGATAATGAAAGAGATGCAGTGGTTGGAAAGGGAGTAAGACAGGGCTGTAGCCTTTCTCCATTGTTATTCAATTTGTACATTGAGCAAGCTATAAAGGAAAGCAAGGAGACATTTGGAGAAGGAATTAAAGTTCAGGGTGAAGAATTGAAAAAATCGCGTTTTGCCGACGACATAGTAATTATGTCAGATACAGCAAAGGACCTGGAAGAGCAATTGAACGGAATGGACAGTGTGCTGAAAGGTGCATATAAGATGAACATTAACAAGAGCAAACCTTGGGTAATGGAGTGCAGCATAAGAAAATCAGGTGATGCTGAAGGAGTTAGATTGGGAAACGAAGCAATAAAGGAGGTAGATGAGTTTTGTTACTTGGGTAGTAAAATAACATGTGATGGTCGCAGTACAGAGGATATAAAATGCAGAATGGCAATGGGTAGAAAAGCGTTTTTGAAAAACAGAAATTTGTTAACATCGAATATTAATTTCAGTGTAAGGACGTCCTTTCTGAAGGCATTTCTATGGAGTGTTGCCTTGTATGGGAGTGAGACATGGCCGATAAACAGTGCGGACAGGAAGAGGATAGAGGCATTAGAAATATGGTGCTACAGAAGAATGCTGAAGATTAGGTGGGTGGATCGCGTAACTAATGAGGAGGTATTGAACAGAATTGGGGAGAAAAGAAATTTCTGGCATACCTTGACTAAAAGAAGGGATAGATTGGTAGGTCACATTCTTAGACATCAAGGAATTGTGAATTTAGCATTGGAGGGAAGTGTGTGGGGTAAAAATCTCAGAGGAAGACCAAGAGGAGGATACAATAAACAGATTCAGACAGATGTAGGTTGCCGTTCTTATGTGGAGATGAAGAGCCTTGCTCAGGATAGGATATTGTGGAGAGCTGCATCAAACCAGTCTCCGGACTGAAGACCACAACAACAACATGCGCTGACTGATTGTCTGTCTGCCAACATGTGCAGTACGTCATCCGAAATCGCTTCAACCATTGCAATGGACGTTTCAGGAATTATGCTTTGGTGTGCGTTTGTGTGCTGATCCCAGTTACGGTACATCGTAAGGCGTTTGTGAGTTCACCCTTTGGCTGCTCACCATACATTTTCCATATGTGAAGAAGTTTCATGTGATGGTCCTGATTCTATCGCTGCGCATTTTTCATCCATGATGCACTTCGTGAACAATACGCTACGAATGACTAGCCGCATGACCATAGATAGCATAGTAATCCGCTGGGACGCGTCAAGTGGGCACACACTGCATTCCACGGTATAACAACGCAGCTAGCAAATGCTACACAAATGTTATAAGTGATTGCTACAGACGGTTTACTGATTTAGAAATATCTTTCAATAGCCGTAGAAGTATGCTTTGAACTAATGACTTAAATATAATAATAGTCGTGAAATTCATAACATGTTGTTATGGTCTTCAGTCCGGAGACTGGTTTGATGCAGCTCTCCACCCTACTCTATCCTGAGCAAGCCTTTTCATCTCCTCATCAGAACGGCAACCCACATCCACTTGAATCTGCTTACTATACGCGTCTCTTGGTCTCCCTCTGCGATTTTTAACCCACACACTTCCCTCCAATGCTAGATTTACGATTCCCCGATGTCTAAGAATGTGTCCTACCAAGCGATCCCTTCTTTTAGTCAGGGTACTCCAAAAATTCCTTTTCTCACCAATTCTGTTCAGTACCTCTTCATTAGTTATGCGATCTACCCACATAATCTTCAGCATTCTTCTGTAGCACCACATTTCAAAAGCCTCTATTCTCTTGCTGTCCACACTGCTTATCGTCCATGTTTCACTCCCGTACAAGGCAATACTCCACACAAATGCCTTCAGAAAAGACTTCCTTACCCTTAAATTAATATTCGATGTTAGCAAATTTCTCTTTTTCAAAAATGCTTTTCTTCCCATTGCCATTCTACATTTTATATCCTCTCTACTGCGACCATCGCATGTTACTCCACTACCCAAGTAACAAAACTCATCCACCACTTTCATTGTTTCGTTACCTAATCTAATTCCTTCAGCATCGCCTGATTTTCTAAGACCGCATTCCATTATTTTTGTTTTGCTCTTGTTAATGTTCATTTTATACGCCCTCTTCAACACACTGTCCAACTACTCTTCCAGATCCTTTGCTGTCTCTGACAGAATTACAATGTCATCAGGAAAACGCAGTGTTTTTATTTCTTCCCCCAGAACTTTAATCCCTATTCCAAATTTTTCCTTGCTTTCCTTCACCGCCTGCTCGATGTACAAATTGAATAACATCGGAGAAAGGCTAAAACCCTGTCTTACTCCCTTCCCAACTGATGCTTCCCTTTCATGCCCTTCGAGTCTAATAACTGCGGTCACATATTGAACAATTAACATAAGTTAATATCATGATCAATTACTCTAGCACATGTTGGCAGACGGACAAATAATTCACAATCAATTGTCGGACAAGTGTAAAAATAAATACTATTCCAATGGGAATTCGGACTCAAGTCCTCTGTGTGGCAGTCCAGAGCCTTGCTGATTACACCATGCTGACTCAGTTACCGGCTGCCACTTAATACAGGTATATCTGTTGCGCTCTGGCTTTGATCTCGATTTTCGAGGGAACCAAGGTGCATTGCAAAGAATCCTTTTAGCATGATTGTTCTCGCACAACATACCTGCGACTCATCAAAATTCGTCTGTACCATACCTGGTGCTATCCTTGTCAGTAACTGAAATCGGCCGGCCGCGGTGGCCGAGGTGACTGAGGCGCTCCAGTCACGGTCTGCACGGCCACTACGGTTGAGGGTTCGAATCCCCCCTCGGGCATGGATATTTGTGCCGTCCTAGTTCGTAAGTAGTTCATAAGTAGTTTGTAAGTTTAGGGACTGATGTTCCCGTAGTTAAGTCCCATAAGCTTAACAAACATTTGAACATTTTTTGAACTGAAATCGATTTGCGACAGTAATTGTAATTTTTACGGCCAATGCTGTTTCATTTAATTCTTGTAATAAGTAATAAACTTCACGAAGAATCAAGAAAAATAATGTAACGTTGGATAATATGGTATGTAACAGTTGTTACACTGTGATCAGCCAGAACATAGCAAGTAGCCAGCTGCGGCGCGTATAACAGCGGTTACGCGTCTTGAAATGCAGGCAGTGTGGCTGGAGGGATTTGGCCCCTCACGTATGCACACACGGCTGAGCTAAATACCGCAAATTCCAGCAAGAGGGCTCACGCGATTAGCGGTGAAGCCACGTTCATTAGCTCGGAATGAGCAGCTGGGAGCTGCACAATAATTTCCACGCGCCGCTTTGTTCCTCTCCACGCCATCACAGTCGCGGTCTTTCGGGAACACCTGTTATCTTGTTAAAAAACGCTCGCTGTCGTGGGACGCGGACAAAGCATTTAGCAGTATCACATTCATTACCTGTAACTCGATCAATATCAGTTTGACTGTTGCTTAGTGATTGATTCCAAAGAGCTTCCTACACTACTGGCCATTAAAAGTGCTACACCAAGAAAAAATGCAGTTGATGAACTGGTATTCAGTGGACAAATATATTAGAACTGACATGTGATCATGTTTTCACGCAATTTGGGTGCATGAATCCTGAGAAATAAGTACCCAGAACAATGACCTCTGGCCGTAATAACGGCCTTGATACGCCTGGGCATTGAGTCAACCAGAGCTTGGATGATGTTTACAGGTACAGATGCCCATGCTGCTTCAACACGATACCACAGTTCATAAAGAGTAGTGACTGGCGTATTGTGACGAGCCAGTTGCTCGGCCACCATTGACCACACGTTTTCAATTGGTGAGAGATCTGGAGAATGTGCTGGCCAGGGCAGCAGTCGAACATTTCCCGTTCCAGAAAGGCCAGTACAAGACCTGTAACATGCGGTTGTGCATTATCCTGCTGAAATGTAGGGTTTCGCAGAGATCGAATGAAGGGTAGAACCACGGTCGTAACATATCTGAAATGTAACGGCCACTGTTCAAAGTGCCGTAGATGCGAACAAGAGGTGATCGAGACGTGTAACCTATGGCACTCCATCACTCCATACCATCACGCCGGGTGATATGCCAGTATGGCGATGACGAATACACGTTTCCAATGTGTGTTCACCTCGATGTCGCCAAACACGGAAGCGACCATCTTGATGCTGTAAACGGAACCTGGATTCATCCGGAAAAATTATATTTTGCCATTCGTGCTCCTAGGTTCGTCGTTGCGTACACCATCACAGGCGCTCCTGTCTGTGATGCAGCGTCAAGGGTAATCGCAGCCATGGTCTCCGAGCTGATAGTCCATGCTGCTGCAAACGTCGTCGAACCGTTAGTGCAGATGATCGTTCTCTTGCAAACGTCCCCATCTGTTGACACAGGGATCGAGACATGGCTGCTCGATCCGTTACAGCAATGCGGATAAGATGCCTGTCATCTCGACTGCTAGTGCTACGAGACCGTTGGGATGCAACATGGCGTTCCGTATTGCTCTCCTGAACCGACCGATTCCATATTCTGCTAACAGTCATTGGATTGCGACCAAGGTGGGATGCAATGTCGCGATACGATAAACGTGATGGTAAGCATTTCTCCTCCTCACACGAAGCATCACAACAACGTTTCACCAGGCAACACCGATCAACTGTTGTTTGTGCATGAGAAATCGGCAGGAAACTTTACTCATGTCAGCATGTTGTAGGTGTCGCCAACGGCATTACCATGTATGAATGCTCTGAAAGCTAATCATTTGCATATCACGGCATCTTCTTCCTGTCGGTTGAATTTCGCGTTTGTAGCACGTCATCTTCGTGGTTGTAGCAATTTTTTTGGCCAGGAGTGTAAACAAGTAGGGGATCAGGTGAGATATCACACACAATACACATGGACGTACAGTATGTCAAATTTGAAGCTGATCGTAATCAAGGAGGTTAGAATAATGAGGGCTATCCTTAACTCAGTGATGTCTTAGTACCTGGCTGTTGAACTGTAGATTTCTCAGCGTGCCAGTCAAAGATGTTCATTTTGTTTCTTGACTAATTACAACGTGGCTTCTATGAGGTATTACAAGGCAACGAAAAGGAAATACGTTTGGTTTCCTTACTCACGCGAGTCTGTTACATCGCATATTGACATATATTTAACATAGTAACTGATGGAAATTCGTTTGACTAATTACAACAGGTTAAAATTGTATCCCGGTTCCGGCCCGCAATTTTAATCTGCCAGTTAGTTTCATATCAGCGCACATTCCGATGCAGAGTGAAGTTTCATTCAGGAAACATCCCTTAGGCTGTGGCTAAGCCATGTCTCCACCATAACCTTTCTTCCAGGAGTGCTAGTCTTGCATGGTTCGCAGGAGAGCTTCTGTGGAGTTTGGAAAGTAGGAGGCGAGGTACTGGCAGAAGTAAAGTTGTGAGGCGGCATCGTGAGGCGTGTCGGGATAGCACAGTCGGTAGTGGGCTTGCCCGCGAAAGGCAAAGGTCCCAGGTTCAAGTCCCGGTTCCGGCACGCAATTTTAATCTGCCAGAAAGTTTCATATTGGCGCACACTCTGCTGCAGAGTGAAAGTTTCATTCTGGGAACGAAAAATTTGTTTTTACAGAAAAAGACATCTGACAACGAGTATTATGCCGAAAGATATTTCTCGTGAAAGAAAGTAATATTAATAGATATCAACGTTGTTGGCGAGTAACGCAACAAGCGATTACCGGTCTGCCTTGCCCATCTTCAGATGCGTACATTTACTTTATATATTTATTTGTGTAACATGCCGCTGCTTCTTTACTACAAAACATATTCAGAAGTTTAGTGCCAAATATAACCTGTTTTGCAGATTTAAAAGACATATTTAGGTGCTTCTATTTACTTTGAAATGAAACTGTTGTGCTTAATCACTTGAGTTCTACTGGATGGAGAACTTTTCTTTTGGTTTTTATCTGCAATTTCTTATGTTATAGACACTATGGCATTGCGATAGGTACATATACTGTAACTAAATTATCATGGCACACTTCCAAATAATCTATACACAAGTTTTAGTAGCAAACATACACTACACATAGGATGTTTCTGTTTGCAAATAAAATATTATGATGTATAAAGGTATACAGATATTCTGTATTTTATGAAAGATATAACTTATGCACAGAGATATGTGCAATGTACTAGGCTAAAATTTAAGTACTAGAAATACTTTGCTATTTAAGTTAGAAAAGTTTACAAGTTTTTTTATTATTTATTTATTTTTATACAGAAGTTCAAGGATGTACAAAACAAGATATTTGATTCCATAACCAGGTAAATCTATTTACAGATTACATGGTAGACACATCTTATTTTAATGAGAACTTATATATACTACATATCATTGAAAATAAACCTTCCAGAAGAATTGAAAATGTATATTCGCAATCACAATTCACCCCAACAAATCTTAAATGAACAATTAGAACTTGCCAATAAGCATTTTCTACAATATTTCCTTTGGTTTTTCAGAAAAGAAGAATACAAATCAACACACACAGAATAAACTAATTGAAAACAAGAAATCCATTAGTAAACAGTCACAGAAATAAACTTGAAATTCAAGAGTGTTAGAGTAAGAGTAAATTTGTAATTGAGCATTAACGAAATCATGCCTCTACGTAACTACTAAAATATGTATGTAGAGTTATTTGTGTGTGGGTAGCCGTCCGGTTAGCCGTGTAGTCTAACGCACATTCCGCCGGCGGCGACCGTGTGTTTACATCGTGGCTGCGGGCGGCCGAGCGCTGTGAGGTGAGTGCGCGCTTCAGCGTTGTTATTGTGGAAGAATGCTAACCGAAAGAAATGGATAATCAAGCAGAACGAATAGATACTTTGAAACTGAGTTTCGACCCGAATTTACCGAGACCGAAATCTTTCGAAGTTGAATTATTTCTGCGAGATGTTATGAAAATTACCATAGATGACATCATTGGCATCCATTTTTCAATTGTCAGTAGCACGGTGTACCTCAAGTTAGTAAGCCCGACGAAATGCGAGCAGATAATAGAATCCTGTAGTGGTACATTAAAGTTTAAACATTCGGATGGTCATGTTGGTGAAGTACGAGTGTCATATGCTGGTTTTAGAGTACGAACAGTCAGAATATTCGAACTTCCCTCTGAAGTAACTGCCGAGCAAATTAATGCGAAACTGAAAGATTACGGAAACGTCATAAGTAACGTCGCCGAAAAATGGTCAGGGCAGCACATATTCCCGGTACTAAATGGCGTACGCCAGGTGAGAATTGAAATGGTAAAACACATTCCGTCTTTTATTACGGTATGCGGTTATAGTGCTATTGTGATTTATGATGGCCAACCACGGCGTGCGGTTCCACAGCGCACGTCCGCGCCCAATGTGTCCAGAGGCGCGTGGCGCAAATACCGACAGGAGAACCAGAGAGGGCCCAATGTCCGCGCTGCCGATAACCTTCGCAGTTGCCGCCCGAGTAAACACAGCACCGGAGCACAATTTAGATGCCACACTAGAGTCTTACATGGAGCACAAAGAACAACACACACCCATGGAGGCGGAAACTTCGCCGGTCACTCCGCAAACTGCCCTTCAGGAAGTGGAGGAGAGTAGACAAGTGCGCCGAGAACAAGGGGACGGACCTTCCGAGGCAATGCACGTTGCTTACTGCACGCCCATGAACGAACAATCTGGGTTCAAAGAGCACAACGAACGGCAGGCCGAGACTACCTCTCCGAAGAAACATAACAAAAGACGAAAAGCACACGAAGGAGCAGACAAAAACGCGCAAATACTGCGCGAAAAGGCGAAACAGATTCACCAAAAACTGACGGATACAACAACTCGGAATCATTCCGGCAATTCTCAGGCCCTAAAATAGTCTCGGACTGAGGACCCGCAGTCTGTCCAGGGGAAACAGATCTCAACAGTACAAACGAAGAGGGACACTGTGGACCAAGACGACAAAGGTAAACACCCAACAGAAAGAGAACCAGCATCAAGGAACCGCAACCCTACAGGCAATTGGGTAGACGAAATGGAAGACGGTCCTCCAGATGATGTCTGATCTACAGGACAATATAAGAGGGTCCTCACCAGGAGTCCGGAAGGCAGACGGCATCCGGCAACGGGAGTCCACAGCCCTTGCTCATGAAGAAGAGGACGACTCGGTCTTTTTCTAAATAGTGCCCGGAAGGAGCATAGCACCTGACACACATCTGGCAACATGACACCTCTGAAGGCGTACCGCATTGCCACGATAAATCTCAACAAGATCAGCAGCACATTTAAATTGAGAAATCTCCAAGATTTTCTATACGCGGCTGATATAGACATCGCATTGTTGCAAGAAGTTGCAGAACTTAGCCTAGAACATATAACAGGCTACAATGCGCTAATTAATCCCGGTAATGGCATGAACATGGGACTGCCATCATGACCAGGGAAGGAATTATCGTCAGTAACGTGGAGAAACTAGCAAATAGCAGAGGTATTGCCGCTACACTCAATAACACGAGGATTATTAATGTTTATGCACCTTACGGAACAGGAAAAAAGCGGCAGAGAGCAGAGTTCTTTAAAGGCGACATAGTGCCTCTCTTCGCATCGCAGACTGAGCACGTAATTTTTGGAAGCGATTTTAACTGCGCCCTTAGCCGAAAAGACCAGACTCCCAATTTCAATACGTCCATGGAACTTCAGAATATAATCAGAGAACTCAATCTGGTAGACACATGGGAGTTGCAACATGGAGATGCGCCCGGTTTCACCTATGTGACCAGTCATTCAGCCAGTCGCCTCGATAGGATCTATACAACATCGAACCTGCAACACATTCTGCAAGCAGAGAGGTGGCCGACGGTGTTTTCAGACCACTACGCGTACATCTGCACCATCAATTTAGACAAACAAGGAACATATAGAGCGAGAGTATTGTGGAAACTGAATATCTGTCAGATGCAGGGTGTCATGCCATATTTCACAATACATGAGCGGAATGTGAAAGAAAGTTTCCGAGATACGATTCGGCATTTAAATGGTGGATAAAATGTGTAAAACCTTCATTAATAAAAGCTATGAAACAGTACTCCCGCGAGAAATACTCATGGCAGAAAAGAACCGTGGAATTTTACTTCCAGTGCTTGAGAGATTTATATAAAGAGGATGCAGCAGTTACGGACAACTTCGCACAGATCAAAAGAATCAAGGCCACGATTTTAACAATTAAACGGAAACAACTGGCAGGTTGCCAAGTTAGAACTCGCCTACAAAATGCCACACACGAAGAGACGACGTCAATGTATCACGTGATACAAAAAAAAAAAAAAAAAAAAAAAAAAACGAAATAGGAAAATATTGACCGCACTAAAAACTACAGACGGAAGGTGTGTGACCACCCAATCTGAATTACGAGAGGAAATATACAACCATTTTACTCTACTGATAGCAGACAAACCCGTGGACGAAACGGCACAACTCGCTCTTCTGGCTCGTTCGTCGACGAGATTAACTACTGCAGAAGCTGAAGAGCTGGCGACAGAGATCACCGAGGAAGAAGTAACAGACGCCATACGAAACAGCCCAAAAACAAATCTCACGGCCCCGACGGACTGCCACCTGAGTTCTATGACACCTTCAGACAACAGCTGGTTAGTAAGTTGACTCTCGTATGCAATGACATCATGAATCACAAGAATGACACCTACAAGGAATTCTGTAGACGGTTTAATTCGGTGATTGACAAAGTTACAGGTGCCTATCAGATGAGTGTCGGCAAGGACAGGACAATAAGCCAGACGTTAAATGCATACCGAGACATCATAGCGACAGCTGAAGCATGCGACATCCAAAGTGCCATAGTGTCGCTTGATTTCGAAAAGGCATTTGATAGAGTGAGCCGCTCCTATCTCTTGCGGACCATGGAGACAATGCACTTAAATTACGTAGCTCAGGTCCTCCCATTGCTCAAGGTCATAGCACAAAAAATATTAGCCGCCCTCGGCCACTTTGTCACTAGAGGCCAAATATTAAAAGTAAAATATGACACATTGACGTTACCAACAGAAAAAGGAGGCCTTCATCTCACAGACATCTACCTCAAAGCGAAAGCCCTTTTCGTCAGAAATACGTACAAACAATGGCGACGATCACCGGATACTCTCACGGCTCACCTCTTGAATGAAATAACACCGGCCACTATGGAACCACCTGTTGACGTGCATCACATACCGAACGCTCCCTGGCATCTGAGATATTTCTTTTTAGAACTCAGTTATATTATGCTGAATACTCCTGAGAAAGATCGATACAGGGTAAAAGCAATCTATAACAATATGATGAAATGCAAACAGGGCAACGTCGTAGAATACAAATATAAAGGATATAACTGGCGTAACATCTGGCAGAATATACGTGACCCACACTTACCATCCAATGTGCGGTCTACATGGTATTTGGCGGTAAATAGAAAAATACCAACCAATGCAAAGTTACAGGCGATTCATCTGGCAGACACACCAAATTGCAGCAACTGCAATCAAGTTGATACGGAGGAACACCGATTTACATGTGAGCCCGTCAAAGACATATGGCAACTCTGCACGGACAAACTCGCGTGTATATTACGCACGTCACCCAGAACAATCACATCAACACGACTACTCAACCCAGAAGAAGTTCCCTATACTAACGCCAAGAGGAAGGCAGTCAACTGGATAAAGGGACAGACAGTACACTATGTTTTCTCAGAAAGCGAAAAAAGTAAAAACGACTATTGGTTAACATTACAGACCGAACATCAGAAGTTACAACGATTTGAAAATTACCGAGAAAAAATGCATGTTTTTTACTTAGAACATTAATTTAAACGAAAAAAACAACTTTTGCAGAATGTTTTGTTTGCCTTTTTTATTATTTCAAAAACTAGATTATAACAACGTTTTACACAAATTTCTGGGGTCGGTAAGATCGGAGGAAACGGTGACAAGCACTTCGAAGTTAAATGAGAAGACGACTCAACATCACGCTAACAACAACGAAGATATAAAAACAATAAATCACGGTAACTCTGCGACAGTACATCTTTTCGAGAAGACGAACTTTGAAGCAGCTAGTACACCGAGCCGTGTAGCTGAACAACCAAGGAAAAAACAGAGGAGGTACATTTATTTTCGTTTCCTAGAAAGAGGTTTCTTTTATTTTTTTCCTTTCAAACATAAATTATGGAATCTAACCGCTAATGACATAATTGGCGAGGAAACAAAAGTGATGACATCACTAGATAAAATAAAAATATAAAAATAAAAGAAAAAAAACGCACCACTTTCTGAGTTGGGGAGGCGGACCGGCCCCGGTTCAAATCCGCCCGGCGGATTAACGAAGGGGATCGGAGTGCCGGCCAGCCTGGATGTGGTTTTTAGGCAGTTTTCCACATCCCACTAGGTGAATACCGGGCTGGTACCAAAGTCCCGCCCCAGTTACACGATTCGCCAACATTTCATAACGCTTTACACTCTCACACATATCACACTATCCACAGACATTTGGGGTACACATTTCCTCCCGGGGGGCAGAGGGTGGCAACAGGAAGGACATCCAGCCACCCCGTTAATACCAACACGTGAAATCTGCAATAACAAAGCTGACCCTGCATGTGAGAGAAAAGGGCTGAAGAGAAAGAAAGAAAGTTGTTTGTTTGTGGGATCAAACACGTAAATATTGATATAGTCAAAACATATTATTTTGTATATCCTTGAAGTTGTATATAAAATAAATAAATAAATAAATAAATAAAAAGCCGCAAAGTTTACGTAAATTCAAAGAAAAAATTATTTCTATTACTTAAATTTTAGTTTAGCACATTCCACAAATCACTGTAAATAGTCTCTTTCTGAGATAAAAGACGATATATCTGTATACCTCTATCTGATGTTTAGTACTGCAAATTGTGTACTGAGTATTCTGAAGTGTGCACGACATTATATTTACCGTGTATGTGTCTGTTACAATGAAATAGTACTTATAAACAAGTGGTTGTTAGACATCTAAGAAAAGTTCGCTATCTGTAAGTCGACAAAACAATTTTTTACTTAAGCAAATAGCAGCACCTATATATGTCTTTTTAATCTGTAAAAAAAGTATATTTGGCACCAAACTTCTGAATATTGTTGTGCAGTAAAGAAGCAGACGACATGCTACTGAGAGAATTAAATATGTAAAGAAATTGTGGGCATCTGAAGCTAAGCAAGGCAGTACGAAGTCGGTAAAGGCTTTGAACTTACTTTACTTTATCGTGTCCGGACTATTTAAAGGGTATCGGCCCAGTACTGCGCTACGTCTATTCCATTAGTGTTCGCGAGCCACAAATCTTCGAGGGTACACCGGTGTGGACATTTTTCACGTGTAAAAAGGTGTTCCATATCTTGACTTTTTCCATAGTCGCAGTTTACATCAGTTTGGTCGATTATACCCCATTTAAGTATATTTACTTTTACTGGGGCGACCCCCGTTCTGAGCCTATTCAAGGTTCTCCAGGTTTTAAAATTTAAGTTTTGGCCGGTCCACTGAACGTGAGGAGAGGGAAATTTTCAGGCGGTTCGTCCTGGACGGTACCAACGAAACTTCTCCTAGACTTCAGTCGCGTCTCTGGTGGTCGAGCACTGTAGAGGACATGCCGCTCATCTGCGAGTTGTTTTATTTTCTCTACATGTTATACAGCGTTTCTGCGAGCTGTGGGATCTGCAGAACCAGCTGCCTTGTACAAGAGTCTGACCGGCGTCGGTTTCATGCACCCTGTCACTACCCTGCAGGTCTCATTGAGGGCCACATCTACTTGTTTCGTGTGAGCGCATCTATTCCATACAGGACTTTGAAATAGAATATTTTTAAAATCATATGTGGCTGGTTGCATTATACAACAATTTACTAATGGCCGTGGTGTTAACATGATCCAGTGTGGACAACACAACCTTAGATATTAAGTTTTTCTGGTTTAGCCTAGTGTAATTAATTAGACGCAGAGCGGCGGTGGCGTGTGTTGGCAGGCACAACGACCTGCCGTGGAACATCCGCAAGTTCCTGAAGAACCAGCTGCGCGACTTCCCATTCCAGCAGGACCTGCGCCGCGTCTCGCCCTGGTCGCGCAGCTCTTGGTCGCACACCGACCTGCCCAGGCTCAAGGAGGGCATGGTGGCCGCGCAGGTGAGACCAGCGCTCCGCTCTGCACTATACGTAAGCCTTACTGGAGAGCCTGTATAGCGAAAGAGTGGCCGCCATGTTTTTACCAGACTGCGCGTGGAACGCGCACTACACAGCGACCCAGGCAGAAATGCCGCCGCTTAACGTCTGTAATAAGGGACCATTTCTACCCATGACACCAAAGCACATCTTCCAGCTTACTAATCAGTGCGTGGTTAAAGAGATGCCATTCATCTACATTCATACAGGCCTAATAAATTTATAAGCAAATAAGTCTCGTGAAACAGTGTATGACTGTCGAATGTTAATACCATGTTTTACGATATTCTGGTAATGTAGACAGGTGGCAGTTGATAAATAAGAAAGAGAGATACTCCACGTTTTGTATCTCAAAGAAAATAATGCTATTTCAGAATTTTCTGTCTGAATATCCATCGCTTTCCGTTCCGATTTAATACATCTTATGTGTGCTGCCGATCTTATAACATTCTCCTACACTGAGAAATACCAAAATCATCATTTTGTAGATACTTTTAGGGACAGAGTATCACAGAAAATCGGAAAAATACCGATACTATCTCTAGTGAAACAGCAGAAACACACTCAAAATAGTTAACTGAATCCTGCCTCCCTCCCTTTCTCATGTCACATCCCGTAAGCAATTACAGGATTGTGAATAGCCAACAATACACAGCCAAGGTGGAAGTGCCATAGCAATGTTAAAACATATCATGTAGCAGAACATGTCGAAAACGAGAACCATGAACTAACAAAAAGCTCGAAAATACTATTCAACAAAATTTACCGCTTATCGGATTCGAACTCGCATCCTTCACATTATGAATGCAGTACGCAACCACTACACCACGCGGGAATTTCACAGGCAATAGTTCTATACTGAATTTCAGTAAAGCCTTTTTTCCTTACGCCTTTACGGTTTCCGCTTACAGAAGCATCATAAAACAATCTTTATTTCGTTTTTTTTTTTTTTTTTACAGCGAACAGAGGAAGAGGAACAACGAGCCATTTCTGCTGATTACGCTTAATGATTATGTAATACACATTATTAATTACACTCAGTAAATCACTTCAAACCAACATATAATCTTAAAAAATGCCGCGAAATTCTAAGGTTATCGTCAACGACCAACGAACACATTAATTTCCGTAAATGGAACTGACAAAAGACGTGAAAAAGTGGAGCAGTGCCTACCACAATGCAACCTGTACGTAACTGAACCGTGATATCGCTGCCAGAAGCTTTCAAGACACACCACAGTACAGAAACGCACACTGTAGCTATTCACACCCCCAAATCGCCCGCCCGCCAAATCTGGTAAAAAGATGGCGCCCAGGGCTGTCAGCTAATCAGGAGCAGTCTCACGCATGGCCACTCTCTCCCTATGGAGGCTCTCTAAGGCTCACTGCGCATTTGGTGTGTTGTCTTATCTGACTGCGTGTGTCAATGAACAATGATTGACTGCAATACTGATAACATAAAATAAATTGCTGTTGCATCTACGCATTGAAATTGTCCTACAAAATAGTATGGCTAAGTTCGTTTCAGGTGATGTAAGTGCGTGTTTCGTCTTCGTGTAACTACTCATGACTGAAAGCACCAAAGAAAATTCCTACAACTGAGTTGGGGCCGACAATTATTGACTTTTATACAATGAAGATTAACTAACAGTCTATGAGCTGATCACCAGATAGATTTTGAAAATTAAATTTCAGTTGAATGCTAGCTGCTGAAACTGTTTGCATTACTTTTAAACTCACATGACTTGTAGTGTTTAGTGATATAAAGCAGCTTATTAAATAACTGTATCGCTATATATTCGTTCCACAATAATATTTATTATTGTTGTGAACTAGCTTTCGGCTTCTTAGGCCATATTCAGAGAACTTAATACTGCAGACTATACACATCACACTAGCTGCTGTGTACAAAGATAACTGTCAGTCATAGACTATGTAGCCTTTCAGGATTTTTTTAACAGAGACGCCTAAATAATTAAAACAAAACTGTAACGAAGACATAACAATAAATTAATTTTCAACAAATAGGTTGAAACAAACAATGGTTCAGTAAATACTAGTAAGGACAATTGTATATTAACTTACATATACGAAAAAAAGTAGGGGGAGCGGGGGCAGGTGAGTGAAGAAGACATAAAAATGAAATGTTGATGGAGAACAATTATGTAAGTTTGAATTATGTGAATATGGAATAAAGGAGCATATTGAAGTATACAGACTATATTAAAATTCACTGGTTTTCAAGAGAGTGGTGTGAGTTATACATGATAGGAAAAACTTGGAAAGTGGGTGAGAGAAATTACACAATTTCGACAAGCATGATGGCAGAATTACACATAGTAGGTTACTTTAGTAATGTCTCTCACCCACATAACAATGTTTTTCCTTTCATGTATTACTCACACCACTCTCTTGAAACCCAGTGAATTTATATAGGTTATATACTTCAATATGCTCCTTTATATCATATTCACATACTCCAAACTTATGTAATTGTTCCCCACCAACATTTCATTTTTATGTCTTCCTCACGCACCTATTACCCTCCTACTTTTGTTGGTAATATAAATTTCTATTTACCAGTATTCACTGAACCATTATTTGTTTCAACCTATTTGTCGAAAATTTATGTATATTTATGTCTCAGTTACAGTTTTGTTTTAATTGGTTAACGTCTCTGTTAAAAAAAAAAAAAAAAAAAAAAAAACAAAAAAAAAAAAAAAAAAAAAAAAAAAAAAAAACACCACCTTAAAGGCTACATAGTCTATGACTGACGGTTATCTTTGTAAAATCTTTGTACTCGAAACACAGCAGCTGGTGTGATGTGGATAATCTGCAGTATTAAGTTGTCTGAAGGTAGCCTCAGGAACCGAAAGCTAGTTCACAGCAAAATAAATAATATTCTGGAACAAATATATAGTGTATACAGTTGTTTAATATGTCTATGATCCATCAAGAACCGACGGAAGAGTCCATAAACATAAAACAGCGTTTTTTCTTATTGCTAAATGAAATGATGATATGATTATAAAATTTCATAATTAAATTTCATTTTATTATTGGAATGAAATCTGATGAATTTGCTGGAGCTGAGTAATGCATTCAAGGGACACCTTAGACCTCGAAACAGCAAAACGGAACTGTGCGTCATTTCCTTGTAAAATACCGCACTTGTCTGCTAGTGCCACTAGATAGTGGCATAGTGTAGCTGCACCAACCAGTACCCCAGTTGCGTGAGTGATATAGCTCCAGTACGCTATTGTCTCTTGGAGTTACGCTGAAGATCGTACCACTGAAACTAACAAAACATTGCCAACCCCTTGATGTTTACTTCTTTCCGCAATGTAAACTCTATATCAGAAGGATTACTGATTGTGTAAGACTACAATGTGTCAAATCGCAAGAGAAGATGCAAGATCGTTATTTCATCATGAAACTTTGTGATTTACAATCAATTTGCTGCACCTACGTATGAGCCGATGTTATAATATGCTTGGCGAAAGCCAGAGTATAAGGTTGATATACCTACATCATCATTTGAAAATGTAATTTCCCTACTGGCCACTAAAACTGCTACATAAAGAAGAAATGTAGATGATAAACGGTTATTTATTGCACAAATATATTACGCTAGAACTGACATGTATTTACATTTTCACGAAAAATTTGGGTGCATAGATCCTGAGAAATCAGTACTCAGAACAACCACCACTTGCCGTAATAACGGCCTTGTTACGGCTGGGCACTGAGTCAAACAGAGCTTGGATGGCGTGTACAGGTAGAGATGCCCATGCAGCTTCAACACGATACCACAGTTCATCAAGAGTGGTGACTGGTGTATTGTGACGAGCCAGTTGTTCGTCCACCATTGACCAGACGTTTTCAATTGGTGAGAGATCTAGAGAATGTGCTGGCCAGGGCAGCAGTCGAACATTTTCCGTGTCCAGAAAGGCACATACAGGACCTGCCACATGCGGTCATACATTATCCTGCTGAAATGTAGGGTTTGTAGGGCTCGAATGAAGCCAGTATGTCGATGACGAATACACGCTTCCAATGTGCGTCCACTGCGATGTCGCCAAACACGAATGCGACCATCACGATGCTGTAAACAGAATCTGGATTCATCCGAAAACATGAAGTTTTGCCATTCGTGCACCCAGATTCGTCGTTGTGTACACCATCGCAGGCGCTCATATATGTGATGCAGCGTGAAGGGTAACCGCAGCCATGGTCTCCGAGCTGATAGTCCATGCTGCTGGAAACGTCGTCCAACTGTTCATGCAGATGGTTGTTGTCTTTCAAACGTCCCCCTGTGTTGACTCAGGGGTCGAGACGTGACTGCACGATCCGTTACAGTCATGCGGATAAGATGCCTGTCATCTGGACTGCTAGTGATTTGAGGCCGTTGAGATCGAACACGATGTTCCGTATTGCCCTCCTGAACCCACCGACTCCATATTCCGCTAACATTCATTGGATCGCGACCAACGCGATCAGCATTGTCGCGATACGATAAACCGCAGTTGCGATAGGCTACCATCCGACCGTCGGAAACGTGATCGTACACATTTCTCGTCCTTACACGAGGCATCACAAGAAAGTTTCAGCAGGCAATGCGGGTCAAATGCTGTTTGATTATGAGAAATCTCCAGAATGAAACTTTCACTCTGCAGCGCAGTGTGCGCTGAATGAAACTTCCAGGAGTGCTAGTCTTACAAGGTTCGCAGGAGAGCTTTTGTGAAGTTTGGAAAGTAGGAGACGAGGTGCTGGCGGAAGTAAATGTTGTGAGGCCGCATCGTGAATTGGGGTAGCTCCATCGGTAGAGCGCTTGCCCGGGAAAGGCATTGGTCCCAGGTTCGAGTCCCGGTTCCGGCACACAATTTTAATCTCCAGGACGTTTCATATGAGAAATCGGTTGTAAACTTTCCTCATGTCAGCACGTCGTAGGTGTCGCCACCAGCGCCAACCTTGTGTGAATGCTCTGGAAAGCTAATCATTTGCATATCACAGCATCTTCTTCCTGTCGGTTAATCTTCGCTTTTGTAGGACATCATCTTCGTGGTGTAGCAATTTTAATGGCCAGGAGTGTATATAAAGAAAATTTCTAAAATCCGATACCCATATGGTCTCCTTGTAAGTAATGTGTAAGCCCTTAGCAGCTTGATTGTCTTTAGGATTACCGACATGTGGCCGTTTGCGTTCGCAGTTCTGGTCGGCGTACGTGCCGTGCTCGGCGCAGCACCTGGACGCAGTGACGCTGGTGCTAGAGCAGGTGGACGTCATCCGACGGCTGGTGGAGCGATACCCACGGGACCTGGCGCTCGTCACCGACGCCAGGGGTCAGTCTACCAACCACTGCAACACATAAATGCACTACATAGTCCAGTGTGCTGGATGACGCAGGCACTGGCTTGAAGTTTTTTTTTTCTTTTTTACCATGTGATCAAAGAGTCAGTACAAATTACAAAACTTAATAAATCACGGAATAATGTAGAAAGAGAGGTAATAATTGACACACATGCTTGGAATGACATTAGAACCAAACATCTACCGTTATCCGTCCTTTATTTCTTCGAGGAACTGCGTGATTCTGGTTTTGTAACTGCTACCGTGACGGGTGAGAGATACGCCGATATGTTACAGAATCGCATCATCCCCAGCCAGGCTGATAAACACCTGCTGGAACGAACGATTTTTATGCAGGATGGTGCTCCGCCCCATATTGCTAGACACGTGACAGATCTCTTGCGCGCGTCGTTTGGTGATGATCGTGTGCTCAGGCGCCACTTTCGTCATGCTTGGCCTCCCAGGTCCCCAGACCTCAGTCCGTCCGATTATTGGCTTTGTGGTTATCTGAAGTCGCAAGTGCATCGTGATCGTCGGACATGTCTATTGATGCTGAAAGAAACCATCCGACAGAAATGCCTCACCATAAATCCGGAACCAAGTGAGGTGGGGCAGTGGTAGCACACTGGACTCGCATTCGGAAGGATGGTGGTTCAAATCCACCTTCGGCCATCCCGATTTAGCTTTTCCGTGATTTCCCTACATCACTCCAGATAAATGCCGGGATGGTTCTTTTGAAAGGGCACAGCTGATTTCCATCCTCATCGTTACCCAAACATCCGAGCGTAAGCTCCGTCTCTAATGACCACGCTGTCGACGGGACGTTAAACTCCAAGCTTCCTTCATTCGTCTTCATAACTCCGGACATGCTTTACAGAGCTAGTCACAACATTATTCCTGGACTACAGCTATTGTTGAGGAATGAGGAGGGAACATATTGAGCATTTCCTGTAAGGAACATCACTTTGATTCGGCTTCATTTGTTATGCTATACATTGATTTCCTGACAGATGAAGCGCCATCTGTCTGACTGTTCGAATAAGGCCCCATGTCATTTCAAACATGCATGTGAATTTTTACTTCTATATCTACATTATTCCGTGATTAAGTTTTCCAATCTATACTGACTTTTTCATCACTCGGTATTATTCCAGTGACAGACCGTTACACACTGTTTGTCACCTTACAATTTACACCATAAAAATATATATATGAGTTTGTGTGTGTACATGTGTGTGTGAGTGTGTGTGTGTCTAGATTTAGACGTAGATGTGATGTTTCTTTGGGAATGGAAGGGTGGGTTTTCTCTCTATCTTTTTATTTATTTTTTAATGGAGAGCCACTGTGTTTGCAGGCATAGAGGACGCACACGCGGCGGGGGTGTTGGCCAGCCTGGTGGGCGTGGAGGGCGGCCACGCGCTGGGCGAGAGCCTAGGCGTGCTTCGCGCGCTCTACACGCTGGGCGCCAGATACCTCACGCTCACGCATGCCTGCAACACGCCTTGGTGAGTGCCAGTTGCACCTGCCGTCTCTCTGTGAACAGCACTATAGTCCATTACTGCTGTGTGCACTCTACTCGCTTGGCGCCAGATACTTCACTCTCACGCACGCCTTCAAAACACCTTGGAGATTGCCAGTCGCACCTGTCGTCTCTCCATGAACACCACTATAGTCCATTACTGCTGCGCACACTCTACACGCTGGGCGCCAGAAAACTCATGCTCTTGCACGCCTGCAACACGCTTTCGTGAGTTACCACCGCACCTGCTGTGTTTCCGTGAATAGCATGATACTCAATTACTTTTTACAATTTGAACGTCTTGTCATTATCGCCGTCTTCCGGACCTTTTAAGGGGATATGACTAACATTCTGGTCGCATGTAAGAGAGAAGTTACCATAATTTCATTACAGCACAAATGACAAATTTTCTTTTTCAGGTTTTATAAATAGTAGCAGCAAATTTATTGGTTCTTGGTTCTTTTTCTTCGGGAAGGCTACAACCCTTCGTGATCCTGGCTTCTTGAACGATTGTATTTCACATTTATCAGTTGTTTGCAGCTACTTCCCAACCCTGCACCCTCATACTGCTGAGATCCTCTATTACGACATTAATCCACCTTCTTCAAGGTCTCCCTCTTTGCCTAGTCGAATGGATTTCACCCTTCATCATTTTATTTGGAACTTAATCCTCTTCCATTCTCTCCTTGAGTCGTAGCCATTGTATTCACTGAGATTTCACAGATCTTAATATTTTTTAATGCAATAAATCGCAATTTGCGATCAGTTATGGCTTCAGTGTAGTAGGTTTAGATGGAATACCAAAGTGCGGCGAATGAAAATTCGTGCCCGGCCGGGATTCGAACCCGGGATCTTCTGCTTACTAGGGAGACGCGTTGACCACTCCGCCACCGAGGACACAGTGACTAGCCCGACTTCAGAGGACTCTTCCCAGCACGTCTCCCGCCACACACATATCTCCATTCGCCACACTGTCTCTTTCCTATTACCACAGCCTATTTGTTATGTAATGTAAGCAGGAGATCACAGGTTCCAATCCCGGCCGCGCACAAATTTTCATTTTCTGCACTTTGGTATTCCTTCTCACCCTAGTACAGTGAAGCCATAACTGATCGCAAATTACGATTTATTTAATTAAAAATGAAAGCTGTAACGTCGTCAAAAATATATAAAAATCTTACAATGTCACTACCCCGTATTAGTACTTGTAATTCACTTTTCTCCAGCCTTCTTCCTCCCTTATTGGACCATAATATTTTCAGCTCAAAGGTCCTTAGATCATTTTTGTCATGTCCTGTCGGTATCCAAGCCTCTGACCCATATGTAATAACTGGGCATACAAGGGAATTCTGTATTAACACTTTTGCTTTTCTTCTAGTAAGGCTATTTCTAAAAAGTCGTTTATGTGCAAACTAAGCCCTATTCCCTGCTTGTATTCTTCCTCTTATTGGTTCTTGCTGGTATTTAAAACATTTGACATGAAGGTGGTAGCGACAGTTTTGCAATTTTCAAGTGCACTTCTTTAAAACGTATTCTCTACATCCATATTTTCAATTATAAATTCCTTTATAAGTTACATTACGTCGTGAGACATACATAAATCGTCTTCTAACACACCTCTCTGTCACCTATTCAGATGTACAAGGAAATTTGCAATATTTTCAATCAAACCTCTTTTTCATATTACGTTTACGATATTTACTTCATTGACAGCTCGATCGCACTATTCGGAGGATCCAGTCCTTCCTCGGACATGAGATTGTGTGTTGTAATAAGCTCTTTCTAAGGCTAGAGACTAATTACCTTCGCAGTTTGTCCCCTTAGGTTTTCAAACATTTGAATATGTATCAAGTCCGATGACGTTTTAGGTCACCAGTAAATCATATCTTACTTAATCAGATATATTTTGGATCAGTGATATTGTACATTTGGATCCGAAGAGTTGTTAACTAGATATAAGTATTCTGTTTTTGGAAACAAATTACGTCTTGGATAGTTGGTTTAACACTGCAATGGTCGCGTCACTAGGAGGAACATTGGTGGTCGCGTTGTGTCTGAGAGATACAGGGTCAACATTGCACAGTTAGGTTTAATTAACCTCAGATTTTGCAGTTATAAGTTAACAAAACGAGGGGAAAGCTTGCAAGTATTACAAAAGTAGCAACTGAACGTTTATTTTATGAAAATTAATCATATATTGTTTACATCCGCTGACGCGCATGGGTTGCCTATTCCGGAAATAAGTATCTATGAGATCCTACGCGACCATTCTAGTGTTAAGTCTCAGGTCAGATATACTGTATATTTTACTTTTGATCTGTGTGAGAAAACTCAGAACTACAGACTTTAAGAAATCGAGGCACGGCGCTATACGTCACAACCGCCATATTAGTTTGGGGAAACCTATTCATTAGCATCAATATACGTAATTAATGTTATTACTGTTTATTGGACCTTTGTCACGCTGTTCGAGGTTAGTTAGTATCTGAGTGAAAGAAGCATTCCAAAGTTGCCAGCAGAAATGGTATTAAAAACCTTGAATGCCCCTCGCGAAAATTCAAAGATGCCTTTGATTAGTTTCTCCAGTTTAATATTGACCGCACTGTGCGATGTAAATGGTGTCTATTGCTTCTGTTACTGACATTTTCTTTATTGTTTATATTTTACCATTATGTCAATAAAAATTTCCCACTATTTATTATGCTTTAGATCGGTCTGTTCATTCAATATGTCGTTTGGAAATTGGCGTGTACCTATAGTTCCAGTTCTTCTGATAATTTTCGTGTGTGCATCCAGGTATACACACATTCTTCCATAATATTTCGGCCCTGAGACAACTACTCACCTGTAGATGGCCGGATGTCTCTGGGCCGAAATACCATGGCGGAATGCGACAGGGATTCGGCTGCTCATCCGAAAATTATTGGAAGAAGAAATACTCCGGGAAAACTTCAGAAGTTACATATTCCAAGTTCTTCCACTTCATTATTTAATATTGCTTCTAAGACGAGTAGCACAGATCGAATTCTGCTTGGAACTCAGTTTTCAAGTATATCTCATAATTATGAATCATAACGTATTTCTCATAGTTACAACATCGTACGGTAAACGTATCCAGTCAATGTTGTTGTTGTTGTAGTCTTCGGTCTGTAGAATGGTTTGATGCGGCTCTCCGCGCTACTCTATATTGCACAAGCCATTTCATGTCTGAGAATGGCATTCTATTCCCTTTAAATCTCACAGTCCACCTCAGTTATTTTTACCCCATCCCTTCCCTACAATACTAAATTGGCAATTCCTTGATGTCTGAGAATGTGTCCTATTAATGGCTCCCTTCTTTTAGTCAAGATGTACCAGAAATCTCTTTTCTCTCTAATTCTGTTCAGTACCCCCTCATTAGTTACGAGGTCTACCCGTGTAATTTCAGCATTCTCCCGTAGCACCAAATTTCAAATCTTCTATCCTCTTCAGTGTGAATTGTTTATCGCTAGCCTTTCGCTCTCCTACCGGGCCACACTCCGGACAAACGCCTTCAGAAAATACTTCCAATACTTGTATTAATATTCTGTGCCAACAAATTTCTCTTCTCCAGTTTTACAAACAACATTAGACTCCTTCACCTTATTTCAGAATCGTAATTCCACAGTTTCGCTGTCTAGTTTGGGCTGCATTAAATTATCAAATGATAATTATAAAATTCATTGAACATAGACCTGAGTCCCACTCGAAGTGGCGAAGTACACGAGCTAGCCAGGGGAAAAATTGAAGTGCAGCTTTACGTACCTACTTCATATATTTTCATGTAGAGTGAACAGCGAGAGTGGAGCACATGTGCAATTCTATCACCGAAAGCAAATACGAACCAAATAAATAGTGAGCAGCGCAGATACACAAGCTAGACTGTGGTTGCTCAGAATTAAATAGTAAGGATATTCGGCCGTATGCAAGACACTTATATTATTTTTCCAAACCAGTCTCGGAAGATCTGTGCTATCATCAGCGGTGTTTTCTTTATTATGTTTCTGAAAATTATAGGACTACAGTAGAAATGTCATTTGAGATACATCTAAGTGTTTTTACATGTTGGTTTCACGCTTCAGTTCACTTAAAGTGGCATAGAAAATCATCTGTTTTAGTTTTGTCTGAATTAGCCCTAGAATAATAGTCTCCATATTTTTGTGCTATTTAAGATGTCCAAATGTAAATTACCGGTTTGTAGTTGCTTACTTTGACTCATTATTCATATTAATGTTATTAATTTTGCCGAATAATACAAACAAATTATAACCTAGACTTGGTTTGTACATGTAAACTAAATAATGTAAATGTCTTTGGGGACCAGTGTAGTGATTGCTTCTCTTTGTTAGGGCAGACTGCTCCATAGTGGATGAGCCAGGGAGGATTCCCATCCTGGGAGGTCTGTCCAGCTTCGGCCGGGTAAGTCATTTCCTCTGAACATGTCTTCACTTTTTTTTTTTTTTTTTTTTTTTTTTAGGTGGCACATTTCTTGTTACACTTCTTAACCCAGATGATCCTTACGTCCTTCCAGAAGGATGGTGTTTCGTCTTTTTAAATATTTAAAGTAAATTGTTTCCTTTTGACACAAAACAATTTCTCCAACATCGGACTGCATTTGGATTTTGTTGTTCATTAAAATGCATATACTAACAATTATTATTTTAGCACGTTATTGTGTGTTAGGCACCTTTGAAGATAGGGATTCACAAGCTATGTATCAGTTAAATCATGACTTGTGGCGTGTAAGTATTTACACATCAATTTTATTTTTATTATTTAGAAACATATGGACGACGTTACAATTAAAATATGATATATGATATGTAATATTAGTGGTTTCATTTTTTACTTCGTTCCAGAAGAACGGCCTATTATGCCGAGAGTAATTGTGCAATTTGTGTGAAATCAATGTCGCAACATTTGAAGGATCTATTATATTTGTAATAATCGTTGAAAGCAGAAGAAACTGAAAAAGAAAAAAATATCAGGAACATCTGGGTTAATTTACATTGCGATAATTTCATAGTAACCTTGTCATCCTCATTTCAAAATTATTCTCCAGATGTATGCAATTCAAATCTTACTGAACATCCTAATTATTTTCGAGGATAACAGAGAGTTACGGCGGAATATCGGTCCCTCAACCAGTTTTGTTACATTTATAACATCTTTATAATTTTAACGGTTTGTGTTTTCCTTAAAAAATAAAAAGAATCTGATTTATTAACATTTGGCTAGACATTATAAACCGTGTTAAATAAGGCATAACCAACTGTGTACCTTTTGCCCCATGCTTTCCTTTTGTAAGAATTTGGACGAATGATGTTTGCTTATAAGGTACCCTTGATGTTCTTCTCATGCTGACAGGATTCACTAGTGCGATATTCGGCTCTCGAGTGACTACTGCAGCTTTTTCATCGCAATCCTCTTCAATGAACATCTATGACGATCAATCAGAACACAAATTTCGTTTAAGTTGTTATTGTTGTTTCCTTGGTTTCAGATAATGAGGAATAAATATTTAGTACGGTGCCTTTTGGACCACCACAAACTTCGGATACCTTGTTTTGAGATAGTGACATTTTGCCGATGTTTTAATTCACTGAGCTTCGACGTAATGCACTCACATCTACAGAGTACTCTCTTCTGACCACGGCTGAGACTTGGAACGGTTTGAGGACATTACACAGATGCAGCCTGCAGGTTTCACTGCAATCAGGCTCACATTCCCAATTTTTTGTTCAGTTCCTGTACTGTAGGTAATTTGTGCACCTTTACCGATTTTGTTTCAAGTGATGTACATCGTTTCTAATTTTAAACATAAGATTGTACAAAAATTGGTGGTTAACAGAAATCAGTCATCCTTGAAATACTGATGTTTATTCAGGCAGATCTAGATTTCGGCCAGTAACTAGTCATTAACGATGTAGTATTTCAAAAGAAGCTGTTAAATATTCTGTTGCACGCCATGGACATGTCTGCATACACTTGTCACAGTTCAGATACTCAATTGACAGAGGTCAATATTTTAACTACGCCATTGCTGTCAAACACCAAATTTAGAAATTCGCACCTCCCATTATGGAAGGTTATCTGATAGTTAATACCTCCTGTGTTGTAGATTATGACTGCATGTTACATTTTATGTACGGTCGACACTTACATGAAATACCGAATTATCAAATTTTGTGACTCCCGGAAGCTATTACATAGGAAACCTTCAACCTTTGACTGACCGTTTCCTAATATATGTGTTGAGTGTACCGGTTCCGCCGATCTGAAACGACTTACTGGGTGAACATTAAGAGAACCGGAAAACTTGGAAGCCATGCCCGTAAAGGTCATCCCATGGTCTTTTGGGCATTTCCATAACTTCAATATTTTGAAACAGATCTATCGTAGTGCAAGCCGCTTGCTTTCCATATTTTGGAAGGAGGTATCAAGGATCAGAAGAACCAAAAAATGTCTTGCAAACGTCGTCTGTGCAGAAGAAGAAATGTGTTCCATTGTATCATAGTTGACCAACTGCCAATAGATCTTAACGTATGCGTTTAGAAGACTTACTGGATATCTTTTGCTTATTTTGGTCCATAGTGCCTCTGCCCGAAATATGGAAATCAAAGAGCTTGGAGTAGAAGAGAATTGTCTCACAGTATCTAAATAAATACAAGAAGTCATTGGCTGACATTTCCGGATATTTAAGATTCTCTACATCCCATCGAAGATTGCCGTTTTTGTTAATGTTAAACCTGTGTACAAGATAATAAACATGGAGAACATTCAATATTTTAAACGTGATTACGTCTCAGCAACGGTTATAGGATAGCAAATCAATAACAGCGAACCAGTTAAACAACTATTATTGCAACTGGTTGGCTGTTATTAATTTGCTTTGGAGAGCATTATCAAAGACGCAGATCACTAGGAAACGTATCTTCACATTTGGTATGTATCTGTTCACTGAATTTTTAAATGGCTGTAATCAGTATAAAAGTTAATAGATATATCTATAACACACTACGATTTCTAGCTTCATAAACACACACACACACACACACACACACACACACTATCCTGTCACTTTCTGACCTTATCAGGATCTTTCGGTTTTTTATGCAAATCAGACTAAATGACCCTTTCAGGGAGCCCGAATAGCGTAATGTGACAACTAGTTTATTGTGTCGAGAAATAGGAGTCCCACAGTAGACTTACGAAACTTATTGAGTATCCCTGAAGTGTTCAACAGGCGTTCTGTAAAAATCTTTGTGTGTATGCGGTGGAAAAGTGCTGTTATCTGTCTGAACAAATAAAACACATTAATAGGCTCCAAATGTGAACAAAATTTCAGCCAACCAGTGGCATAAAAATGGTTTATATAACTATGCAACTGGTTGCCTGAAATTTTGTTCACTTTTGGATCACGTTCCACCGTTACTGAAACGCAGCCATGTTAAAAATTTAAAAATTTTGACATTAATAGAGATTATTTTGCAATTGAATTTCATTTAATTACGTATTTAAGAATTATTAAGGGACAAGGTGATGTCTTCGAAAATGTTACGTCTGAACTTACGTAGATAAAAAAAAAAAAAAAACCGTACCATCCGTAATACGACGACTAATAACGGACTATCGTATACGAAACTATCCATTTATTTGTAGTATTGGCAGTAATCTAGTCTCGTTTAAAATTCTACAAATGAAACAGTAATTTTCATATCTGCAACCCGTCTCAGAGTCTACAGGAGAGCCACTTAAGAAAAACCAGGATAGGTATAAGATATTTAATCCATAATGTTTTATTTATATTCTTCACCAAGTTGCACATTTATTTAGAAATTATGTGTAATTGGGCCCGTGGAAAATATTAATGAAACATTATTTAATAACAGTTGCGGATACTGTTCCATCTTACGATGAATTTTCACAACGTAATCCTTAGTTTCACAGTTTAATGTCGGCTGAAACTGTAGGATTCCCCTGCTTGTGGTGGCAGGGAGACGAACAGCCGATAAAAGCGTTAGGTCGGCCTGTCGGTTATTGTCAAAGCGGGAGAACCACTCAATCAGCAAGCGATGGCGCCAGTGCTAATTCTAGGATTAGGATAATCGCGTTATGCAGCAACTGGAGCCAAAGGACAGCCAAATTGGATGGGCAACTTTACGCAGCCCCCTGCTGTGAAGAGAACCGCTCTCGGATGATCTGATTAGCGACGTCGGTCTTTGAAGATGGCCGCTGTGGTCAGCGTTGCTACTGTCATGTAAATTCGTTGTAGCCAAAATTACTTAAATCAGAAAGGGACCTGATTACCATATCCCGAACGAATTGAGTTTTACTACATAATGTTCGGTATAGAAATTTTTCCGTTACTTGAAAGTAAACTTGTATCTATTGTATTATAGTGACGTCGGCAGAATCGTTTGAAGCTTCAGAATTCGTTATTTAAGACAGAGATATTCCATTTTATATATACACGTGGCGTCTGTTCCAAAAGAACAAACGTCACTTCTGATCCTGCAGTTGTTATTCTTTAATATTCACAGAATATATGACATCAGTTGCAATTGGGCAATGCTGAAAATGTGTACCCAGCCGGGATTCGAACCCGGGTCTCCTGCTTTCTAGGCAGTTGCGCTGACCCCTACACCACTGGGGACACAGTGATCACCGCACCTGCAAGGACTACCTAAGCACGCCTCCCGACAGATACAAATTCCCAGCTTCGCCCTGCCCACAGTACTCAAACTCGTAGTTATGAAGTAATTCCCGTAAGAGTAAGGGCTTCAAACTTTGCCCACCCCTCCCCACTAACGATAGGAGAGAACAGACGTCACTTCTGATCCAGCAGTTGCTCTCTCGGAAAAGACGCCACATGTATATATATAATATGCCGGTGACGGGCAATGATCCTATCGTTAGTGTTGAGGGGTGGGCAAAGTTTGAAGCCCTTACTCTTACAGGAATTAGTTCATAACTACGAGTTTGAGTACTGTGGGCAGGGCGAGGCTGGGAATTTGTATCTGACGGGAGGCGTGCTTAGGTAGTCCTTGCAGGTGCGGTGATCACTGTGTCCCCAGTGGTGTAGGGGTCAGCGCAACTGCCTAGAAAGCAGGAGACCCGCGTTCGAATCCTGGCTGGGAACACATTTTCAGCTTTGCCCAATCGCAGTTGATGTCATATATTCTGTGAATATTATATTTCATTTTCCTGGCTGGAATAAATGGAGTCCACAAGAAATAAAAAAGCTGTTTAAATGTTTGTCAAGCTTAAGTGACTTAACTGCAGGGTCTTCAGTCCCTAAACGTACAAACTACCTATGAACTACCTTATACTAAAGACGACACAGAAATTCATGCCCGAGGGGGGATTCGAACACCCGACCGTAGGGGCCGTGCACACTGCGAATGGCGAGCCGCAGACCGCTCGGCCACGGCGGCCGGCTCACATGAAATACCTGGATTCACAACCGAGATGTCGAAATATTCTGCACAACAACAAAAGAATCACTTTTCGTGTCACCGTAATTGGCACAGAAGGTAAGATCAAATAAACGCGAAGGTTGGAACTTACACGGTGGCAACATTGCTGTGGAGACACTATACAATGGAATCTAGTATTATCGTAGATAGCACACGTTCTTGACATACCTACCTTACCTTCGAGCAAATGGACTCATCCGTCTCATCTCACCAGCGTGAGCGATCTAACGTAACGGCGTCACTATGTTTTCGAAACAAGAATAACGGAGTGGGATCAACATTGCATGTGCCAGAGGTTGTACAGCAGGACAGTGTCACCGTCTTCGAGACGCGTGCGAGAAATCGCCATTGCCGTACAGAACAGGGGCACGTTGGGTAAAAGCCTTCAACGATGGTCGACAAACTGTGGCAGACATGCAGCGAGCAGGTCGACCTAGCGTCTCCGAAGAAGAAGTGCATACTGTTGCCGCCTTAGTGGACAGTGATCGACGCCACACGATTCGTGAGCTCGCACACGAAACCGGATTAGCGCATACGACTGTGCTTCGCTTCCTAAAGGAACGCCTGGGCTTGCGAAAAATTGCATCACGATGGGTTCTGCATGAATTGACGGAAATGCAGTCATTGATGCGTTAGGACGCTGCTCAGTCGCACTTTGAGCGCTATGAGCGCGACGGAGAGGCTGTCTGACGCCGTATCGTAACACTAGATGCGATATTGGCTATAACTGAAACGCCAATCCAATGAATTGCTTCATTACGAGTCGTCGAGAAAGTAGAAAGTACTTCAGAGCCCCAGTATGGTGATTCTCCTGTACGACTGTGATGGTGTTGTCCTAACGCATTTCGTTCCTTCACGGCAGACCGTAAATTCACAATATTACTGATCGTGTTTGGAGCCCAACCCGGCACAAATTTCAATTCACTGCCTCACCCAACGAGTTTACATTTCATAGGGTCCTAACGCACGACTTACAACGCTCCTTTCGGCAACCAACAAATACAGGTCGGATTAAGAAAATCAAAGTACATTTTTTTATAAATTTTTTGGTAATGCTGTCTTGTGACCCCCCCCCCCTTTCAAAAGTCGTATAAAGCACCGACTATGATCATGCTCTCACTCTACGGTCAATCTTGTACTTCAAAGATTCGGACTGTACACATATGTATGCAATTGTTCCACGATGTTAACTTTGTGGCTCATGGAAATCTCTAAGAAGCTTGCCGAAGGTTTGCTAATCTATTATCTGATGGGATTGTTCCTTCTGCAATGACTTATCCAACTGTTTATTGAAACTGGAAGTGTTAAACCTAGAGAAGGGGCCCGAAGTCTGTTTGTTCTAGATATTACCGTTTTCAACCTTCGGCTCTACCGCCACCCACAGGATATTCAAATAATTGTTAAGCTTATGGGACTTAACTGCGGGGTCATCAGTACAAAATACTGATAAACTAACTTTAGTATAAGTAGGGTAAGGTGGTATAATTTCGATCATTTCGGAGAAATGTTGTTGTTACTGCAAATATGTTGAGAAAAGAAATAATTTTAACTATGGCACTTGTTCTTGGATGTTTAACGAATATGTAACACAAATATTAGACCATTAGAAAGGTTAGTGTAAACACAAAAAAGGTTACAAAACTGTGAAAAATTGATCGAAAATGTACCACACTAGATACAATTATGATAACTTCCTCGTAAAATTTTTATCACTGGCTTCTTCCACATAAAAAGCACTTGTTCCCTCGTGCACCAACGCATACTTCGTAGTACCAAACATTGCAATAACATAAAGCTTGCAAGCGCTTGGAAACTAGAAAATTTATAAGAGCGTGTCCGACGAAGTTGCTGCACGTGCCTCTTAACAGAAAAAAAAATTATATCTCCGTAGCGGAAAGTGGTGTATTCTTGAAAAAGACAGGAGGAGCTGTAGAAACCTGCTACACTACAATGCCACACAAAGGCAAGTGCTACCAACACTACGAGACTGACAAATTATGTTGATCGGAATTGTACCTATATCGAATTTGTACCACCTTACCCTATAAAGACAGCACAAACATCCATGCCCAAGGAGGCATTCGAATCCCCGACAGGGGCGGCCCCGCGCGTCGGAGCATAGCGCTTCAATGAGCTCGGCCACTTCGCCGCAGCTACCCACAGGAGGAAAGCAATCCACCTATAAGGACATCGTAGTGTTACAACCTCCAAGCCCGTCGGATGTACTGCACATGCAGTTTTTTTTCTGTGGTGTACAGGGTAGGAACACTACTCGAAATCATGTTACTGTTTCGCGCGCAGCAGGGGGTGATTCCTAAGTGGTGCTACACAGAAACATGCGAATAAAATGTGACATTTTTAAGACCACCAAGTTAGGTAACTCCCATGTTGAAAACTTAACATCTTTGTGGAGTGGTAATGCTGGGTGCATACAAAATCCGTAGCTATCATAGACGCCTGAAAAGAAGGGATGAAACGAAGGTGAGAGTGGATGTCAGACCCCTCCACAGTCTGGTACGTCATAGGTGGCGTGGGGCAGAATTGCGAAAATTTGGTTGCATGATGGCGACTTGGACATACCTAAAAATTCCCAAGGATCTCTGAACTTTGGCCTCTTCTTCATAAGGCTCAACACCTCGCCGTTAAAGCGGTCAGCGAGTCAAATGGTACCGTTACAAGGAGCTAGTCTTTGGAAACAATACATATAACTAATATAGGCACCTTTGCGCAAAATACTTCTCAGTTGCAGTGGGAGAGAATATTATGATAGAAGCAATCAAAAACGCGATTATTTTATTTTTTTTTTTTTTTTTTGCGCAATCTAACAATTTTGACAAAGTTGGAAATTGAATAGTTGGATTTTGTCTGCATTGTGTTCTTACGCAGTGTTGACGACTTTATCCATCTGAGTAGCACATGTAACTAACGTCTGCGACCATGTTTTGAATATCTTCCATTAGCTGACTCGTGCTACAGTATTTTTTTCTCTCTGAAGCCTCCACTAATGCCATTGAAGGTATCCTATGTCTTATCACCCTGACACTTCCTCCAGTTAATGATTTAGGAGTAACTCTTGACATATGATGTGTGTCACAGTGAAACCACGACACGCTGTCGTAACGAATGGAGCCGGGTTTTGTTCACCGATGAGTCAAGATTTTGTGTTCAGCCGGACAATCATCAGGAGAAAAAATCTCGGAAAAATCGTGCTAATTTGGAGGAAACATCACCATATCATGGTTGTGGGCAAATGGTGTGGGCAGGAGTCAGTCCTGGTGCCCTACAATGCAAAACCTGATTGTAATTGCTTACTCTAGCGCAAGTGTGACTGGTGATACTGACAAAAGGTTGAGAACAAAGTTTCTGTTGTAAAAGTTTTTTCACATTTTTCAGTATCACCAGTCACATTTGAGCTCGAGTAAGCAATTAGAATCAGGTTTTGTACTGTAGGGCACCACACAACCAAAGACTTTTCGCCACAAGAAAAGTTATCTGCATAAGAAAAATGTAAGTGACATTTATGTGGACGTGAACAGCCGTCTGATGATTAACTGAAAGATTCGAAACCGGTAACGGCGCTATTTAGCTAATAAATAGCATAATAAAAAGTGGTTGTTTGCTGTCTTCTTAATTGTAAGTATAACCCTGTATTTCATACACAACTACGGGCTCAAAATGTCAGTTTTTGACTAAATAGCATTCGCATTTGTGTATATTACATACAGTTACATACATCAATGACTTCCGCTAAGAAAGTCATCAATGGAGTTGCAGGAGTTGGACTCCAAAATATCCTCTAGACTCTTTTCAAACTGAACCGTATTGTCAGTAAATTTTTTACGGCTAATGTTTATTGCTGAATAGTGGACACCTCTCTGAGTAAGCGACCTTAAACCAGTGACGGACTAAGATTGGTGGCCAGTGGGAGGACCACCCAGGACTTGCAAATACCTCGAAAACAAGGTTTATTATTATTATTATTATTTTATTTTATTACTGTTATTATCATGTGTAGTCCACTCGGCCTCTCTCCTCATGGGTCCACGGGGTCTTCAAAACTCGAAAGTTATTTTTTATCAAAATTTTAAACATGGCTACAATTCAGCAACGGTGGAACACGATCCAAAAGTCAACAGTTTCAGCCGACCAGTTGCATAAAATGGTTTACATCTATAAACCTTACCTAGGTTTCGACAAAATTAATTTTACCTTGTAATTGCTTACTCTAGCGCAAGTGTGACTGGTGATACTGACAAAAGGTTGAGAACAAAGTTTCTGTTGTAAAAGTTTTTTCACATTTTTCAGTATCACCAGTCACATTTGAGCTCGAGTAAGCAATTAGAATCAGGTTTTGTACTGTAGGGCACCACACAACCAAAGACTTTTCGCCACAAGAAAAGTTATCTGCATAAGAAAAATGTAAGTGACATTTATGTGGACGTGAACAGCCGTCTGATGATTAACTGAAAGATTCGAAACCGGTAACGGCGCTATTTAGCTAATAAATAGCATAATAAAAAGTGGTTGTTTGCTGTCTTCTTAATTGTAAGTATAACCCTGTATTTCATACACAACTACGGGCTCAAAATGTCAGTTTTTGACTAAATAGCATTCGCATTTGTGTATATTACATACAGTTACATACATCAATGACTTCCGCTAAGAAAGTCATCAATGGAGTTGCAGGAGTTGGACTCCAAAATATCCTCTAGACTCTTTTCAAACTGAACCGTATTGTCAGTAAATTTTTTACGGCTAATGTTTATTGCTGAATAGTGGACACCTCTCTGAGTAAGCGACCTTAAACCAGTGACGGACTAAGATTGGTGGCCAGTGGGAGGACCACCCAGGACTTGCAAATACCTCGAAAACAAGGTTTATTATTATTATTATTATTTTATTTTATTACTGTTATTATCATGTGTAGTCCACTCGGCCTCTCTCCTCATGGGTCCACGGGGTCTTCAAAACTCGAAAGTTATTTTTTATCAAAATTTTAAACATGGCTACAATTCAGCAACGGTGGAACACGATCCAAAAGTCAACAGTTTCAGCCGACCAGTTGCATAAAATGGTTTACATCTATAAACCTTACCTAGGTTTCGACAAAATTAATTTTACCTTCTTCAGAAGCATACAATAAAGCTCACATTAAAAAAGTTGTTAAAATGTGGCTGACTCCATGTCAATAAATTAAAAATTAAAATTTAAAAAAACAATGTCACATTATAAAATTTTCGGAGCACGTCCACACACAGGTCGAGTGAGCACTGCGTACTGCAATTTAATTTTTAATCTACTGACATGGAGTCAGCCACATTTTAACAACTTTTTTAATGTGAGCTTTATTGTATACTTCTGAAGTAGGCAAAATTAATTTTGCCGGAACGTAGGTAAGGTTTATAGATGTAAACCATTTTATGCAACTGGTCGGCTGAAACTGTTGACTTTTGGGCTATTTTTTTATAGTAATACACGTATTTGCAAGTGGACGAGGTGCCTCATTTTGTACTGCCAGGACTCCGACAACGTTAGTCCGCCACTGCTGTAAACGTTTGTGAAGAGCAGTATTCCGTGGAGTGTCTGGTGGAGCTGGCTGGTGGCTGTTGCAGCTGGTGGTGCGCGAGATGAACCGGCTGGGCATGATGGTGGACCTATCGCACGTGTCGGTGCCCACCATGCTGGATGCCCTCAGGACCAGCCGCGCGCCCGTCATCTTCTCGCACTCGGCGGCGCACGCGCTCTGCAACAGCTCCAGGAACGTGCCCGACCACGTGCTGCGCCTCGTCGTGAGTATCCTCAAGTAGCGAGTAAGACTATAGTCGGCGCCAAGTAAGAAGGCGCCGCCGCGCGTAGCGGCGGATCGATAGGGGAAGCGTGGAGGGGAGGAGCTACGGCCGAGCGCCAACAGTGGAGCCTGTGGGAGAAACAGTAGGCAACATCAACAGAACAAGGATTTTGGAATGTAGCGTCATAAATTCAGGCCATGCTGAAGGAATTTGACTAGATAATGAGACAATAAAAGTAGAAGATGAGTTTTTTACTTGGGTAGCAAGATAACTTCAGAAACAGTAGGTAACTCTCGGCCAGGCGTGCACCTAGAGGGTGAGTTTTATTGGCTGCCAGCGTGGTAATGGAGGGGGAAGCGCAGAACGGCTGAAAACTTACTTATCAGTTCGTGGCCCACACCATCGGTGTTGGAATTCAATAAGGTGTTGGCCCATCCTGGGCTCTGATGACACCTTCCACTCTTGCGGGCATACTTTCAATCAGATCTTGGAAGGTTACTTCCTGAATATCAGCCCGTTCAGAGTGCTGCACTGAGAAGAGGTTTCAATGTAGGTCGGTGAGGCCTGGCACGAAGTAGCTGTTCGAATATAACTTATCCCAAAGGCGATCTATAGCAGTAAGGGTCGCAAAGACTTGGCCGGGGGTGTTGGTCAAAGGAAGAAATTCTTGCACCATAAAACAACCGGACAACGCTCGACTGGGTAGTTAGGGTTCTGCAATATCAAAATTGCCTAAGTGAAATTTATTTTATACGATAGTTACGAAGTTCCTTGTTATCATCAATTCTACTTTGAATAGGACTTTCTTCAATAAATATGTCAATTTAACGTTGTATAAACCAAAAGTCTGAAAACTGTTTTGAGGGACCAGTCGATAGCTAAATTAACGAGAGGCAACAAGTAATTTTGAGAAATTTATAAATTACCTTTACAGTGGTACTTAACGAGCATAATTCACTTCCGGATCTTACATGCGACGTGGAACATTCGTCACCCGACAAATATTTTTCTCTCGAAATTAATATGTTGTTGTTGTTACGGTCTTCAGTCCGGAGACTGGTTTCATGCAGCTCTCCACCCTACTCTATCCTGAGCAAGCCTTTTCATCTCCTCATAAGAACGACAACCCACATCCACACACTTCCCTCCAGTGCTAAATTTACGATTCCTCGATGTCTAAGAATGTGTCCTACCAAGCGTTCCCTTCTTTTAGTCAGGATCAAAAATTCCTTCTCTCACCAAATCTGTTCAGTACCTCTTCATTAGTTATGTGATCTACCCACCTAATCTTCAGCATTCTTCTGTAGCACCATATTTCAAAAGCCTCTATCCTCTTCCTGTCCGTACTGCTTATCGTCCATGTTTCACTCCCGTACAAGGCAACACTCCACACAAATGCCTTCAGAAAAGACTTCCTTACACTTAAATTAATATTCGTTGTAAGCAAATTTCTCTTTTTCAAAAATGCTTTTCTTCCCATTGCCATTCTGCATTTTATATCCTCTGTACTGCGACCATCGCATGTTATTTTACTTCCCAAGTAACAAAACACATCTACCGCCTTCATTGTTTCGTTACCTAATTGGATAATGTGTTCCATTCCTGAAAACAGACTAAAAATTCACCCTATAATGTAGAATATTGTACTTTTTTTTGGCAAGAATGTTTTATCAACAGAAGGAGATATAAAACGTGTTTAAGTATGGTGAGAGCGGTGTGGGGCATGGGGGTCGCTACAGTATTTTTACTTGGAAGGGGGGTCGCCGACTCAAGTCAGGACTGTGGAGACCAGTCCATCACAGTGCTGTTATTGTCGTATGAACAAGTGCTAGATTCTGTTGAAAGATACAGTTGCCACCCCCGAATGGGTCTTCAAAAGTGGAAAGCAAGAAGGTGCTTAAAACATCAATCTAGGCCTGTGGTGAGATAGTGCCATGCAAAACAACTAGGCTGCAAGTCCCCACCACGAGAAACACGACCACACTATAATACTACCGCCACCGAATTTTACTGTTGTCACTACACGTGCTAGCAATGAAGTTCACCGGGCATTCGCCATACTCACCCCCTGCAACACTGTGTACAGTCATTCGTTGATTTGATTTTTTCAGGGAAGCCAAAACAGCTTTGATCTAACCCGCCAATGCCGGCACCGAAACCAAGTTTATTGTGCGGTATCGCTCCCTGTATGTCTAGTAAAGCCAACCAATGCCCCTGAACAGTGCAAGGAGTCCCTTTACCAGTTCTTTATTAGACACAATTTCTTCGGGTGTGGTTGTCCCAAATGTTCTGTGCCTTTTACTCTCCAATGCAATGCATTCGAAGATCAGATGTGATGCAGTTTCATCACCGTCATCGCAGAGCCTACATTTAGGGTCCTCTTCAGTTATTTCCATTGTGCGTAGGTGTTTCTTGAAATCCCCTTGGCCTGTCAGCAATCCATGAGTCTAATCTCTCTCCTGTTCAGACCCACGATTGCAGAGCTTCTTTTAAAAAAAAAAATGTTCAGATGTTTGTAGAGTTTATGGGACGTAACTGCGGGGTCATCAGTCCCTAAACTTAGAAACTAATGAACTAGCTACAACTAAGGACGGCACAAATATCCATGTCCGAGGGGGCATTCGAACCCCCGACCGTAGTGGCCGTGCAGACCGTGACTGAAGCGCTGCAATCCCCTCGGCCATCGCGGCCGACGAGCTTCTTTTAAAACAAGACATTGGCATCATCACCTTGCCATATTTTTGTTGGTGGACTTTGGTCCAATATTCTACGTGCTGTCTACTGAGCCAGTTACGTAGCTCCGATTTCATTTACTCCACGCCCGTTTTTCCACTGTTCAATCGTATAATGTTTACACGTAAGCGAGGCATCGATTGGCATTGATCTGCGTGATGCGTGTCTTACGGGCAGCCGCTCGATCATGAAATCCAAATTTCCTCTCCTCCCGCCTAACTACATGCAGTGGATCTCGATGCAGCTTGAATTCATGTGTGGATTGAGGCCTGCCTATTACACTGTACGGCCCACTTCAACTGTCGGTGGTCTAGGTCAGCCAGCAGACGAAGTCGGCCTGTACGCTTTCGTACTGTACGTGTCCCTTCACGTTTTCAAAAGCAGTGTACCTAGGGATGTTTGGGAGTATGGAAATCTCGCATACAGACTTCTGACACACAATTATCTGACCACGTTCGAAGTCCTAGAGCTCCGCGAAGAGCCCCATTCTCCTCTCTTACGATGTCTAACGACCACAGCGGTCACTGATGTGGAGTACTTGGCAGTAAGTGGCAAAAACGTGGCACCTAATATGAAAAACGTATGCTTTTCGGGGTGTCCAGATATTTTCGATCATATAGCGTATGTAAACAGATTAGAGTCACTTTGAAATACAGTTTCAGTTTGTTTTATGAGCTGCAATGGCTGGTGGAGGCGTTATTTGTTCCACATATAGGGGTGAAATAATTACCAACAATAAAATGATAGAAATTCCTTTTAGATTTTCCCGAGGAATGAAGAAATGTAAGGATGAATATAAATTGGTAACCAGTGGCTGTCAATGAGTTTGATCCAAAATCAAGAATGTTAATAATTGTTAGTTTTTGAGGTGTGGGTGTAAACATTGGGTTATTTGCAGCAGTAGTGCATATCTTGACAAAACATTTAGAAAATTTGGAACAGATCATTTATATAGAACTCCCCTGTAGCTAGAAATGACACAACCACAGATCTCTGAAGAATTGATACGGATTGTAATCATGAAGAGAAGGGTACCAGAAACCAGATTTTACTTGTTCACGGGAAAGTACTGTTTGTAAAATTAGCCCCTTTTAACACTTGTTCCATGATTTATCGCATTATTGCTGTTTCGTGTAGGTTTTCCTCCTGACTTCATTTTTATGCTCACTATGGGATTTATGTTTATGGGGCAATCTCAAAAGTATCATATATACGGATCCGATTCTAGATGTGGAGACACTAAAACAACATATTCATGTTACTAGGTTGCAACCCGGCCAATGTGAACGTCTAAGACACTATTTGCTACGGTGCGTAAAATCATGCGTTAAAGCATATGGTAACCATTTCAACACATACTGTAAGTCTAGCTGGATGGTATAGAGCGTATTGGACTGCAGTCGCTATAATATTCAATAAATGATTTCATGTTCAATTTCCGCTCATCGATCAATCCATATTGTACACGGTGGAGAAATGACCCTCTATAAATAAGGTGAAGACGAGCATAGAGCTCTTCTTCATTGTGGGTGCACACGACGCCCTAGCTCTTGGGGCAATCGTGCCCCGAGTACTGGTTGGTGGTGTGTGGGTATGTTGAAAATTTTAGTCTGATAAAAGCGTGCTAGACAAGTCGCAGTCGTGGTGATCACGGTCTCCCGAGTGACATAGAAAAGGAAAGAAAAGAATAGGAGAGAAAAGAAAAGTAAGCAGGGGACTAAGGTTTGAACAGTTTCAGTACCTTCACTAAGCGACGGTAATGGTGATGCTACTGATGACACTTTGCTAAAGCAGCATTGCTTAACACAGCTTTCCGAAACTCCTTCACCAAAGAAGACGAAGCAAATACTACAGAATTCGTATCAAGAACAGCTTCCAGCATGAGTAATTTAGAAGTAGAGACCCCTGTTGTATTAAAGCAACTTGAATCATTTAAAAGAAGTAAGTCTTCCGGTCCCGATTGTATAATGGTTCCTTTCAGAGTATGCTGATACAATAACCGATACCTAGTTATTATGTACAACCGCTCGCTTAGCGAACGTCCCGTACCCAAAGACTGGAAAGTTACACAGGTCACTCCAAACTTCAAGAAAGGCAACAGGAGTGATCCACAAAATTACAGGCCTATATCATTGACGTCGGTTTGCAGCAGGATTTCAGGACACTTTTCTCAAATATTATGAAGGACCTATTCACCCATAGTCAACACGGATTCAGAAAGTATCGTTCTTGTGGAACACAGCTAGCTATTTACTCAATGATGTGGTGAGTACTATCGACAAGGGATATCAAATAGTTTCCGTATTTCTAGATTTCCGGAAGTTTATTGACACTGTCCCCAAAAGCGTCTTCTAATCAAATTGCACGCTTATGAAATATCGCCACAGTTATGCGATTGGATTCGTCATTTCCTGTCATAATAACACAGTAGGTTGGAAATGACAGAAAGTCATCGAGCAGAACAGAAGTGATATCTGGCGATCCACAGGGAAGTGGTATAGGGCCTCTACTGGTCCTTACTTTTATAAACGATTTAGGAGACAATTTATCTCTCTTAGACCGTTCGCGGATGATGCTGTCATTTATCGGTTAGTAAAGCACCTGGAGATCTAAATCAACTGCAAAATGATTTAGATATCATGATTGTGCAAAAATGAGAATTGTCCCTTAATAGTGAGAAGTGTGAATCATCCATATAACCACTAAAATAAATCCGCTAAAATTTATTTACACGTCGTCAATTCAACTAAATACTTAGGAGTAACAATTACGGACGACTTAAATTGGAAAGAAAATACAGAAAATATTGTAGGGAAAGCGAACCAAAGTCTACGTTTCGTTGGTAGAACACTTAGAAGTAGCACTTTTGCATCCTATTTTGGAATACAGCTGCGCATTGTGGGATCCTCAGCAAGTGGAACTGATATTAATCTTTAAAAGAAACACGTTATTCATTGTGACGAGATCTATTTACGAAATTTTTTTCACCAAATTTTTCTTCCAAATGGGAACATTTCTTGTTAGCACATACCTACATAGGAAGTCATGACCATCAAAATAAAATAAGAGAAATCAGATCGAAAACGGAAAGATTTTGGTGTTCCTTTTTCCCGCGATCTATTAGAGAATGGAACTGTGGAGAAATATAATAAAAGCGGTTCGATAGACCCTCTGCCATGCACTTTCACGTGACTCGCAAAGTATTTACGTAGATGTAGATGTAGCACGATTCGTTACAGTGTCTTTTACTAAGCGTTAAAGCGTCACTTAAATAATCGGCAAAAGCTACAAGTAGGGCGTTCTAAAAAGGAAAGGAAGACATCGCGGTCATTAGAAACGAAGAGGCGCTCTCGTCACTGTAAGGGCTTCTGGCAACGTTTAGAGGGAATATATTTCTAGAAGAATCAGTACATAGTTTCATCCTAATCCATAGTGATAAAATACAACTGAGTCTCTGCGACAATGTTTCATCCCGCAAACCACACGCGGATGGAACAGAAAACCAAGGAAGAAGCACGGTGCACAAAGCAGGCTCCACCACACTCCGTGAGGTGGTTAAGTAATGTAGATAAATATTCACTGTCGCCGGCCGCGGTGGCCGAGGTGACTGAGGCGCTCCAGTCACGGTCAGCACGGCCACTACGGTCGGGGGTTCGAATCCCCCCTCGGGCATGGATATTTGTGCCGTCCTAGTTCGTAAGTAGTTCATAAGTAGTTTGTAAGTTTAGGGACTGATGACCCCGTAGTTAAGTCCCATAAGCTTAACAAACATTTGAACATTTTTTTTTATTCACTGTCCTTCTTCGACAATAATACTAACACTATGCTTTTTATTAATAACGTCTTTTCGACTGAATATTGTACACCCCGAACAAAGTTTTAATATCAGCATTTAAATTTTATTGGATGAAATATGTAAAGCTGTCTCTTCTCGTATTTTTAAAATCGAAATATATATTCTGTTTATTCGTTCAATAGCCGCCATTCACTTAACTTGCCACGTTGCAGGACGAGGCAAAATGGAACAACAAATTTTATTGAGGCCCAGTCCAAATGATTAAATAAATTGATTGCTGCCGTCAATGTACGAGGCTTAATCCGATTACCCTATACAGATGAACGGGCTCCTCATTGTGCTAATAGCATCAGGCCATGAAACTCTAACGAAATTAATATACAATCCAATTAAATGTGTTTGATAAGTGTGTGTGTGTGTGTGTGTGTGTGTGTGTGTGTGTGTCTGTGAGGGTAGGAGAGGCTGAGCGAGTTCCACTGTTAATGTAACCAGATAGCTTCGTTTGATTGTCTCTACAGTCATAAATAAATGCTAAATCCACTGAAGCATGTAAAAGCGAAATGATTCGTTGTCAAATATTTTTGTAATCTGAAACTTGCATCGTCTCAGTACATATTATATTTGTTTATAACTTAATATATTAAATTTTACAATGTAGAAAATATCTTCACTTGAATGTATAGTTGTTGTTGTTGTTGTTGTGGTCTTCGCAGACTGGTTTGATGCAGCTCTCCATACTACCCTATCCTGTACAAGCTTCTTCATCTGAGAATACGTATGGCAACCTACATCCTTTTGAATCTGCTTACTGTATTCGTCCCTCGGTCTCCCTCTACGATTTCTACCCCGCACACTTCCCTTTAATGCTAAGCTAACGATTTCTTGATGTCTCTTAATGTGTCCCACCAATCTATCCCTTCTCTTAGCCAGGATATACTAGAAACTCCATTTCTGCCCCATTATGTCAAGCACTTCCTCATTAGTTGCGTGATCCACCCACCTAATTTTCAATATTCGTCTGTAGCACCACATTTCGAAAGCTTCTATCATCTTCTTATATGAACTCCTTATCGTCCACGTTTCCCTTCCATACAATGCTACACTCCAGACAAAAGCTTTCAGAAAGGATCAAATCAAATGTCCAAATGTTCGTAAATCTATAGGACCAAACTGCGTGGTCATCAGTCCGTGGCTTACAGAGTACTTAAACTAAGGTGAACTAACCTAAGGACAACACATACTCACACCCGCCGATGCCCCAGGGAGGACTGGAACCTCCGACGGTGAGCAACCGCGCGCTCCGCAGTGAGGCGCCTTAGACGGCTCGGCTATTCCACCGCGGCTTTAGAAAGGACATCCTGACATTTAAACTAATATTGGATGACAACAAATTTCGCTTCTTCAGAAATCCTTTTCTTCCCATAGCCATACTGCATTTTATATCTTCTTTACTTTGACCACCAGAAGTTATCTTGCTACCCAAGTAACAAAACTCATCTTCTACTTTTATTGTCTCATTATCTAGCCAAATTCCTTCAGAATGGCCTGAATTTATGACGCTACATTCCATTATATCCTTGTTTTGTTGATGTTCATCTTATGCCCTCTTTTCAAGACATGTCCATTCCCTGCAATTGCGATTCCAGATCCTTTGCGGACAGAATTACTATGTCATCAGCAAACCGCAATTTTTTTTTATTTCCTCTCCCTGAACTTTAATTCCCTCGCCAAATTTCTCCTTGCATTCCTTCACTGCTTGCTCACTGTGCAGATTGAACAAAATTGGGGAAAGGCTACAACCCTATCTTACTCCCTTCCCAACCTTTGCGTCTATTTCATGCCCGTCAACTCTAATAACCGCTGTCTAGTTTGTCAAAAGCTTTCTCCAAACCTACAAATGTTGAAAACGTAGGTTTGCCTTTTCTTAGCCTATCTTCTAAGATAAGTCGTAATGTGAGTATTGCCTCCCGTGTTCTTACATTTCTCCTAAATCTAAACTGATCTTCAGCAAGCTCTGATTCCACAAGTTTTTCCATTCGTCTACAAATGATTCATGTTAGTATTTTGCACCCATGACTTATTAAACTGATAGTTGTGTAATTTTCACATTTGTCAGCACTTACTTTCTTTGGAATTGTTATTACGATATTCTTTTTGAAGTCTGAGGGTATTTCCCCTGTCTCATATATCTTGCGTACCAAGTGGAACAATTTTTTCATCACTGGCTCTCCTAACGACATCAGCGGTTCAGACGGCATATCATCTACTCAAATCTTTCAGCGCTCTGTCAAATTGTTCTCGCAGAATAACATCTCCTATCTCATCTTCCTTTACTTCCATTTCTAGAATACTGCCTTCATGTTTATTTCCTTTGTACAGGCCTTCTATGTAAGTATCGTATATAGGTAATTCAACTACTCTTGAAAATTGGTCCTTTGCTTTACTTGCATGCTGATAGGTATCTCATACAGATAAGCATTAATGGAAATTCTATAAGAAACACAAAGTAATCTGAATTTTTAAGTGTTTTGTCGTAGAAGCCTTCTTAGAAGCTTTTCTCCATGACCAGATGTCAATTACGGTATTCATCTTAGATCGCTATTGGTGGCCGTCATCATTTTCGGCAAAATTCTTCTTGGTTTGTGACTGCACTGTCAGAGTTTTCGACCCCTGTTGCGAGCGGGCTTTATCAGGACGTTCGAATTGGGCACAACACCCTGAGAAACACCACATGCACAGACAATTCTATATATTGATAAAGTGATCACGACGTAGAAAAATTTTACTGTCATAAAGCTATACATTAGTAGATATAATTTTATTCTTTATAATTTTTGCATATTTTGTAAATAAATATGATGTCTGCTTAGTTTGTTTTATAAAACATTTAATCCACATAATTTTATGTAATATACAGGGAAAATAACCTAACACTGGTACCGCAAATATTGCGAAAACGGAAAGTGCGATTGATATGCTGTTTTCACAGAATGGATAGTTAGTCAAGCCAACAAACAGATTGTAATATTATATAGAAACTGTATTTTTTATGCATACATACAGTTTTTTTTAAATGGAACAATGGTTGTGTTTATCATGCACTGGAATTTTTGGCACCAGCTGTCTACAAAGTTTTTTGAATGACATTTTTATTACGTCCAGTTGGCAGCTATAACCGTTCAAAGTTTCGGGGGCGGAGGCTGCCATAGCGTAGCTGACTGGCCGAGTGGCTAGCCCCTGGGGCATGGCCCACTGTCTCATGACAACCTGCCAGTCACATACGCTATCGCAGCCTCCGCCCCCAAAACTTTGAATCCTTGTAACTGATAAACTAAACGTGATAAAAAGTCATTCAAAATTCTTTTTACACAGCTGGTGGCAAAAATTCCATTGTTCCATTTGAAAATTTGTATGTTTGCATAAAAAATACACTATCTAGGTATTTTTACAATCTGTTTATTCGCTAACGAGTCCTTGACTACCAATCCATTCTGTGAAAACCGCACATCAATCGCACTTTCCGGTTCCGCAATTTTTGCTGTGCAAGTATTAGTTGATTCAGCCTGTATAATCCTTTATTTGATTCTGAGGTTTATTATGTAAACTGTGCTGGATTTGATTTGTTTTAAAGAATAACGTTCTGGAAACATCACCTTGTCTGTGGCTAAGTCTCCACCATATCATATCTTCAGGAATGCTAGTTCTTTAGGGTTCTCAGGAAAACCCACGCGAATCTTGGAACGTAGGAGGCGAAGTACTACCGAAATTAAAGCTGTGATGATGGGCCGTGAAGCGTTCTTGCATTTCACACACTCAACTGACAGGAGACATGTGTATACTTGTCTCAACGTTTTTGTACCCAAAGATATACAACCACATAGTACAGAGATGAACAACAAACAAGACTATTAATCCCCGCTCAGTCCCAACCTGATAAATCTCAAATGGGTTGACCAGTTGGACCCGTGGACTACTACGTTATCCTTTTGGTATTTGAAGAGTTAAGGTCGGCACTACTCCATCTCTCCCTGGGCTTCTTTCCTAATGCGGCCTATCTTCCACATATGCTCCGGCTCACTGTCTTCCTAGAAGAGTACAATATCTACCATACGGTTCTTGGCAAGTTTTCCTTTAGGACGGTGGACTTCATGAAAGTTTCTTAATTCCAGGAAATACTCATTGCATATTCTCACGAAAACATTTTACTGTTTTTCCTTTGTTTCGTTGTTCTTATCAGATACTTCTCTATACTCGGTTCGTGTCCGGACGGTATTCTCATAGTCTAACAAATACAGTCACAACATTTCAGCAGAATTTTGTTATACAGTACGACAGCAATATTGATTTTAACATACTTTTTACATTAGGTAATAGCTTTAAAATAGCTGCTCATTTGTCTTTCTTAAGTTTCCTAATATCTCTGAGAAGGTACGGAACGGTACATTACAGCACTGCTTACTTACGCCGGCCGCGGTGGCCGAGGGGACTGAGGCGCTTCAGTCACGGTCCGCACGGTCACTACGGTCGGGGGTTCGAATCCCCCCTCGGGCATGGATATTTGTGCCGTCCTAGTTCGTAAGTAGTTCATAAGTAGTTTGTAAGTTTAGGGACTGATAGCCCAGTAATTGAGTCCCATAGACTTTACAAACATTTGAACATTTGCTTACTTACAATTGTATCCTGGTTTTTACTGAATAATTTAATTTTCCATTAAACAATGGAACCACCAGAAGACTAGCCCTTTGGCAGTAAGACGTCACCGCGGCGAAGTGGCCGAACGCATTGAGGCACTATGCTCCGATGCGCGAGGCCGTTCCCCGTCAAGGTTTTGAATCCTCCCTCAGGCATGGATGTTTGTGTTGTCTTTAGTATAAGTAGTTTTCAAGTTTAGGGACTATTGACCCCGCAGTTCAGTCCCTTAAGCTTAACAAACATTTCAACATTTTTTAGTAAGACGTCTCATTTCTACTCAGGAACTTCAAGGTTTCCTCACTACAATTCTATTAAAATGTGAGAGTGGAACGTAGAAAACGCATATAAAATGCCACAAGTACAGTATTTATATCAGCCACCACTGCTGTAGCTGAAGGTAAAACGTCACGGATGTGGCAATAAAACTGTTTCCGACAATTCTTGCTACTACTGAACCACAAATAGCAAGAATCTTCAGAACATTGGATTTTTAAGCTAAAGTAATTACACTCAAAAGTATATGAGCGTATAAGAAAGACAAGTGAAGTGTAAAAATCTGTGAATCATTAGACTCCTCACAGTAAGAACAGACCATAATAGAAATTTATGAGTTTTTTATGTTTATATTCTACTTACATTCAGCGGAATAAGGTGCAAATATACACATATTCGTAAGAGTTTGTTCATGACCAATTTGATTTTTATACCACCGAATCAGTAAAATTCGGCTTTTTCACATTAATTTCTGCATTACGTACGCCTCTTGACATTTTTAATGCTTTTAACGCAAAAATTATACTAATTCGTTAACTACGTACAAAACTAATTACAGACAAGCATTACTCCTTTGGCGTCTCGCCCACCGCTAGGAGCGCTAGTGTCATTGCGACTGTCAGTTGGTAACAACTTCCACAGCAGTGAGTGTCGCGACTGTGTATGTTACATTGTGGTATTGTGGTTAACTGTTCTACTATTAAAATGGCGTGGGGTAAGATTATGGGACTTAACTGCGGGGTCATCATTCCCTGAACTTACAAGCTACTTATGAACTACCTTATACCACAGACAAATATATAGAGACTGGAAACCTCCGTAAGGGCCCGGTCCTACGCTCAGGGGTGCGAGGAGGGAGGGTTTTCAGCAGTTCCATAAGATGTCCCATGATGGCACTGACGTCAGAAGCAGTCGCCAGAGCAGGCGGCAGGTAGCGGCTGCCCCCACCACCACCTCCCATCAAACGCCAGCAAGCCTGACACAGCCGTGGCCTCGTGGCAGGCAGCACGAGCTCTCCCCTCAGTCTCCCCTCCACACTACCCTCTGACGTGCGAGAGGCACCCTAAACCAGCGATCCGCCTGACACCTGCTAGCATCTTACAGAACTACTAGGACAGCGTAGGACAGTGGTGTAGGGGTGGTTTCTTCTCTGTATATGTTACTCTGTGCTTATACTGAAGACGGCACAAACATTCATGCCCTGGAATTTGAATCCCCGACGGGGAACGGCCTCGTGCACCGCAGCGTAGCGCCTCAATGCGCTCCGCTGCAGCATTTCAAAGTACCTGTACAAGTGGCCCAGAATGGATGGCGGCTTCTGTTTCAACCAGTATAGTTCTCAGACTCTCATCTACTAGCGATCATCCTAGTACCTTTCTGAAGCAAAGTTTCGTTGTTCCAAGAAACACCTTGGTGGGTAAAGATCTGGCTGATTTTCGTGACATCAAATAAGCGAATGAGGTCCTTCAGTTCTGTGTTCGCTGCTTGACATAGTCTTGCATTATCCGAGTAAACAGGGAAACACGTATGTATCACCTTTTTGCTTCTTGTCTTCCCGCGAAAATCCAAAATTTATTATGTAATTCAGTACTATGGCCATTCCTAAATAGTGTAACTATGTGCATCAATCGAAAGAGCGAGCTAGGAAACTAATGGGAGCCTTCTACGACAAGCGGATGCATCTCCTGTACATTCAGGTCTGCAACGTGAAGCTGTTCTCCCAGTCGTATGAGTTCCTCTTGAAGGACTTAGTTGTAACGGTGAATTTAGATTTCATTGGAAAATCAGTCTTGTTTTTAAGCTATTGGTATTCTACCGGAAAGCTTTCCTGCTGAGCCATCTGAAAACAAGTGCGTTTTGCTGAGTCTAGTTCACGGGCGGTCAGTGGGCTTTTAACCTTTTGCAACGTTTAATATTGTGAATGAAACTTAGAATCCATGCCATGATGTGCAATAAGAACTGTATTTTGATGTCTCAGTCGGACGCACCCATTCACTAATAATTAAGCGTTGTTTTTGTATACTCGTCGTGTTTCTGGAAGAAAATTGCAATATATTTCTTGTTGACGCCAAGTATCAGTTGGTTGAGTTCCACCATAGGAATGCAGACCGTATTTTTTCTATTTGAGGTTTAGCTAGATAGCAAATCTCCCGGATTAGTTATGATGGGGCAGTGTCGCCACTGCGATGGCGTTCAAGTCTCATGGATGTCCGTCACTCTGTTACGAATAAACCTGTTCCATAGATTTAGATAACCTTTCATTCAACCCATCACTACCACTGAATCGCTCCATATTATTGCATCAACAATTTCAAATCCCGAATACCAGCAGAAATAACTTATACGTTGCGAACCCAGTAAGACAGCTAATAAATGAAGCCGTGGAAATGTTACTCTTGTAATCAAGACGACCGATAGCTCACTGGCTGGCCGATGGGGCACAGCCCTCCGTCTCACACCGACCAGCCAGTGAGCTACGCGACCGCCGCCTACTCTGCGTGACGTGGCACGGCAGCAAAGAGGCCTTCTCTATAGACGGTGTTGTCGGGAGGCCGTTTTGTGGGCGAGTCCTACGGGGAAAGGGGGGGGGGGATGGGCGTCTGCGGTTCCCAACGTCAGATCAACCCAGATGGCAGTTCGGAGCGTCTCTGGATGATGTCGCCACACTAAGTAAGAGAAAAATCCACCAGACATTCCTGGTAACGGTACCATTTTGCATTGCAAAAATTCGAGCGACAGGACGCTAGTGCGTCTAACCAAAGACACACATACACAGAGATGAACAACAAACAAGACTATTCAAACAGGTTTTGGGCTTTCAGCCGGTCGTCGTTGCATCCAGTACACGATACTTTAGCTGGACACCTGTCAGCCATCGTGAGGTGAGCCAAAAAAATGTTCAAATGTTTGTAAAGTCTATGGGACTTGTCATCAGTCACTAAACTTACAAACTACTTATGAACTAAGACTAAGGACGGCACAAATATCCATGCCCGTGGGCGGATTCGAACCCCCGATCGTAGTGGCCGTGCAGACCGTGACTGAAGCGCCTCAGTCTCCTCGGCCACCGCGGCCGGCTGAGGCGAGCCACAGGGACTGAAGAAGAAGTTTATTTTATTTGATTTTTTATTTTATTTTAACGCCGACAGGGTCGGCAGTCTGGCAGGCGCTGCTCTCCAGCCGAGCGTACATGTACATTGCAAGGAGAGATTAAAATAAACAGTGTCACGAGAGTAACAACAAGGAATGGCACGTAGAAAAAACATGAAGCTTAAAAACTGGACACTGGAGACAATAGTGCAGGCTTAAAACACATGAACAGGCGAGAGAGACAGACACATAAACAGTTAAAAACAGTCTGTGCCACGGAGGCGAGAAAATCACATTGAGTAACATCACTGGATACACGAAGAAGTAACACGACGACACAGGTGAAGAGGAGATGTTATTCGACACACTGTAAACGCACACTGAGACATGGATGCACTGGACACTAGACGACACTGGTTCTAAAATGCATCACTGCGGCCCCCACAGGGCAAAGGGAGGGGAAGGTTAGGAAGCGTGGGGGATGGTTGAAGAGAGAGAGAGGGGGGGAGAGGAAAGACGGGTGCGATCGAGACTCCAGGTTGGGAAGGGGGGGAAGACCAAGCGGGGAGAGGGAGGAGGAGGGGACGGGAAGAGGGGGCGCTGATGCTACGGGGATGGGATCAGAGTTGATAGGAGGGGTATATTTCGGGACGAAGGGCGTCATCCGGTAGGGGAAGGGTGCGGAAATTGCCTTGGGAGAGGACATGTAACGTGTGCAGGTGGAGAGAGGGAGGAATGCAGTGGTGTAGGCGTGGTAGAGACCCAGGGTCGGTTAGGATGGGGTAAACGAGTGGGTTGCGGGAATTTATTTTGCGGGTGACATACAGGATTCGGAAGTGTTCGAGGTGTTGAAGGAGGTGAGGAAAGGGGATGAGTTCATATAGGATCCTCGTGGGGGAGGGATGTCGGATACGGTAGGCGAGGTGGCGTTCAAGGATTTCAAGGGTCTGATAAAAGGTGGGAGGAGCAGATACCCAGTTGGGGTGGAAGGAGCGCATGACGGATTTATAGGTTTGGAGGACGGTGGAAGGCCTTAATTCCCACGTCTGGCCAGTGAGGAGTCTGAGGAGGTTGAGATGGGACATGGCTTTTTCACGTTTAGTTTTTAGGTGGGGGGTCCAGGAAAGGTTCCGGTCAAGGGTGAGACCAAGGTACTTTAGGGTGAGGGTTTGGCGGATGGGACGGCCTTGGAGGGCTAGGTAGAGGTCAGGGAGACGGAAGGAATGGGTGGTACGACCTATAATGATCGCCTGGGATTTCTCAGGGTTGGCGGAGAGGAGCCACCAGTTGCACCATGCAGCGAACTCGGTGAGGTGAGATTGGAGCAAAACTTGGGATCGGGCAAGGGAGGGGGCGAGGGCTAGAAGGCGGTGTCATCAGCATATTGGAGGAGATGGACTGGATGCTGAGGTTGGGGCATGTCGGCAAAGTATATAAGGTATAGGAGAGGGGAGAGGACAGATCCTTTGGGCACCCCGGCAGAGGGGTAAAACAAGCGGGAGTTGGAATTGCAGACAGTGACATAGGATGGACGGTTGGTGAGAAACGATGCCATGAGGCGGACATAGTTAATTGGAAGGGCATAGAGTTGGAGTTTGAAAAGGAGGCCAGAATGCCAGACACGGTCATAGGCTTTTTCAATATTGAGGGATACAAATATGGCGGAGCGACGGGAATTTAGCTGGACGGATAGGAGGTGGATGAGGCGAAGGAGTTGGTCGTCGGCAGAGAAGGACGGTCGGAAGAAGAGATTCTCCGTTCCGCCCTATATAGCGCACTAATAGTAATCTGCGCATGCGCGAAAATAGCAGTGGCAGATGGAAGACACTGCCCTGCAGAGGCGCCCTCGCTGGTGGCCGTACAGAACTACATGTGTTCGGCGCTGCCGCTCGCTCGACTCTGGCGTCTGAGTCTGGAGTCTTCGAGGTGACGGGATTACAAGCATTGTCCAGCTGTAGTCGCTGTCTCGGTTTATCAAATTGTTTGCTAAAAGTTCTCTTTCCAACAGAAAACTTCCAAAGGTTAGGTGTTTCTCAATACTCTCTACTTTCCTTCAATTTGTCTTGTTTGTTTATTAAATGAGGCAGAGCGATACGAATTTGTTCATATGGTGATGCTGATCATACGTTTCTCAATGTCAGGACGTTTACGTGCAATAGGTAAACTGTGATGTGTGATATACAATATCAACTGTTGTTTATCTTCTCCCTTATATTATAACGTGTAACATTCTGTTGATGGTATCAATATTGTATCAGTTCTTGTTGCCAACTTCGCGATTATATGACTTTCGTTTAAACTTCCCGACAGATAACATGTTACTGCTCAATGGATCGTTACTTACATGCAGCTGTTTTCTGCTAAAAGTGATGTACTGATATACTGCGATCCTTTTCTAATTTGCTGTATGTTTCCTAAAAGCGTTCAAGTCTTACTTGCCATTTTTTATAATTAAAGGAAGATTCAAGAATTGTATTGTTTCGTTTACCTCAGACTTAATTCAAAACTTAGTCTCGTTGCTGAACAGACTAAAAAACCCGTTTAGTTTTTTATTACCGCAACCAGATAGTATCATCAACAAAACGATTACAATAAGTTGTCCTGCAAATGATTTCAAAACCAGATCCATTAAATATCTTCGCAGCCTTACCCTGTGGCCAAACAATGATGCTGAAGGTAAGTATTTAATTGGGGAAAAAAGTAGGATAGAACCAGTTCCAAGAAATACTTGAATTTTATAATTTTTGCGGTCAATACGTTTTTGTGCTCCAGTGCCGGTTATTATTCATTATCTATAGCGTGGGTATCAAATAATGGCTTATGTAAACATTCCGAATGTCAAGGTAGTCAACCGCGCGAGACTGTCAGTGCGCTTTAAGATGCCTTACTGCGGAGTGCATGGCTGCTGCCGTCAGAGGTTCGAGTCCTCCCTCAGAAGTGTGTGTGCGTGCGTGTGTGCGCGCGCGCGCGCGCGCGTGTGTGTGTGTGTTAGCAGAGTTAGCTTAAGTAGTTTGTCAGTCTAGAAACTGATGAGCTCAGCAGTTTGGTCCCATAGCTTTACAAACATTTGAACATCTAAATCAAGGGAGTCTAATTGGGATTCCTCTGGAGAGTCAATGTGTAAAACAGTCGATTTTAAACATTTCTTGTCAAAATTGGCAGCAACCGTACTAAATTTACGTAAAACAGTCTTTTTGAATCAGACACCATTTGTACAATCCTAAATCTTCAGTAATGATTATAGCTAGAGTCAAGAAATAAGAGCATCGTGTTTGTATATGAATCAGATAACCTAAGATCATATATTCATTCCAACGTACCATCATAATTAGAGGGCGAAGAGGTCAACCTCGTGCTGATTATGACACTGTCATAAAAGGTTAGGTTACTAGGTTACTGTTCCTAAAAGGCAAGAATCAGTCACCAATGAATGAGGAATGTAAACTTTGCTTCAAATTCAGATACTGTGTATTCACGGAACATGGTCCATTGATCTGGAGAAACGTTACAGTTTAGTCTGCCAAAGGGAGGAAACTACGAGAAAAACATTGATAATTAACGAGACAATAACAGTCAACGACCTGACACAGTGGAAGATAGTTAAAAGTACGAAAAGGGAAATGCTCCATCTAGACATAGTGTGGGACGAAAAGTGGAATAAAAAGATAATTAAAATAGCAGCAGATAGTGATATATTTCTGATGAATATGAAAGTAGGACAGAAAGTACATCACTTCTAACGATCGAGTGAGAATGAGAATCGACTGCAGAGGAACGCTAGCAGTGATTATGTATACAGAGCGAAAGGTAAAGCAATAAAGAAAGCCTATGATGACACTGAATAAGTGACTCAGTTTATAAAGGGTGATGAAAATCTAATAATCGTACGTGAATGAAAAGTAGGGGAAGAAACAAACTAACGGGTGAATGAAAAAGAAGAAAGAGGAATTCAGTTCTATAGTGAGTTGTAAGAAGGCAGTACCGCATAAAAATCACAATAGAATATTCCAAGTACTTTTATCAGGGTTAGACAGAAAATTCTATATTAAATATTGGACTGTATGACGTAAGCAGAATCAGCAGATGACTAGGATCATGATGAAGCATAGAGTGAAATTTATGATAATCATCAGGTGGAACCGACGAAGGTAGAAGAGTAATAATAAGGTACTGTGGAATAATGGGGTATGTTTGAAGTTCTTTACGGCTGCAAATACTGGGAAAACGAATACGGCAATGAGACGAACGGACATCTCTCAGAAAAAAGGTACTACAAGTGTTGAACAGAGAAATGTAGAAACAAGGAGGGTAGCTGCAAAGAAACATTGGGTAATACATTAAAATTAAAGAAGAAAAAAGACAAATATTAATGAAACACACTTCTGTCACAGTTGCAAACAACAGATAAACCAGACAAATATGAAGGGGCAGGCATATACCAGCTAGAATACCAAGAATGCAAATCAGTATATCTGGGAATGACAGGCAGAAACTTCAAAACCAGATATAAAGAACACATAAGAAGCTGGAAGTATGAAAATAGCCACTCCACCTTTGCAGAACGCCTGATACAACACGGACACGAACCATCCACCATGGAACAAGACATGAAAATTATCAGAACAAACAATCGAGACAGAAAAATCCTGACACTACAAGAAAACTTTCACATACAGAGAGCCTTGGCAATGAATAAAAAAGTGATCAATGATCAGATCAACATAAGCAACAGCTCACTGATCAAGCTGGCCACAAAAACAGTGAAAAATAACAACGAAACATGAAATGCCCTACCTCCTTCTCCCTCTCGCTCCCCTCCCCCTACTCCCATATTCACAAAAAAAATAAAAATAAATAAATAAATAAATAAATAAATAAATAAATTAACACAAATAACACACACACACACACACACACTCCCATACTCACACAAAAAACTAACACAAATAACAACACGCACACACACACACACACACACACACACACACACACAGCCTACACAGACACCAACACAAACATAAAACAGCTGATACACTCGGAGATACAAGGAACACAAACAAGAGACAGACGAAAAGCAACAGTTGGCAACACTAAACATTGTAAACAAACGTTCAAAAACGAGTACACAGTGAAGTGGTGATGCAAGGGTTTTCATCAAGACCGAAAATACCACATCCAACTGAAGACCTCACAAACATCTCCATGAAGACACACATGGAATAAAACAGAAAACCGTAAGTAGGGACGAAAACTATATAATTAAATTAACTTTCCAAAAGCTAGTGCTACAGAAGTTGTTTCTAACCTAGTAGATCCGAACTTTAGTAATTGTAGCAAGACTGTTTGTTAACTGTCATACTGTGAAAAATACCTATAAGATTATGACTGTAAACAATATTATACAAAAATAACATGTATTACAGGCTACTGATGATGCTTCATAAATAAAGAAGCGAAACGCGTATGGCACACACAAAACGCCTTTCATTTAGTTGCTAAAGACGGTAATACACCTCCACCAATTAATGAAAAGTTTGTCTCAAAGGGCGGCCGATTTTCTTCCCCGTTATTGCCAAATCAAATCCCAGCTTGTGCTTCATCTATGATGACCAAACTGCCGACAGGACGTAAAACCGTGATCTTTTTTTGGCCCACTTTAGGTTACGGTAGTGACACTGAAAGTGGGCCTTTGCGATCGCCTTTTGACAACTCAAGATTTTAATGAAAATGACGGATTATCCATTCATCACAGATGAAAATTGAACAAAAAAATTTGTAGAGGAGAAAACTCTACAACTTTGCTCTCTCATTTTTTTTTTTTTATCTCGCATCGTTTCAGAGGCATTTGCAAAAATAACGGCGATTGACACTCATTAGGTCTTATGTAAACCAGTACAGGTAAGGAAAATATACTTGCAAAAGAGGACAAGCAACCAGCAAAACAGGTAATCATATTTTAAAGGAAAAAGATAATGAAAATATAGGAGAGATTTTAAAATAGTAGTTAAAAGAGGTAAAAGTAAAATAAGAGTACATTTGTCAAAGCTAAACTCAAATATCAAATAAAAGTAAGGTCAAGACAATATAACGTGTTGAGTGCAGTGATAGTATCACAATAGTAGAGTCGTAATCGTATCGTTCATAATTTTTATTTAATTTCAATTTTTATTATTTTCGTACAGGAAAACCTTAAGGGTCATAAAAGAAACCAGTGCGATTTTTATGAGATGACAACTCTCGTTTCATATGTGGATCAGCACATGAACCCTACACTTAGCTGTATCAAATTTTTTCTCACACTACGGTCAATAATTTGAATCCTGTGTCACGAATCATGTCGCACAATCACTACGTGACGCCAAAGCATAAGAATCTTTTTTATCAGAGCTACATTCAATTTTCATAAGCTCATAATTCTGGTTATTTTATATACGTCTTGTTTCACTTGACTCAATCTAGAAGGAAGTCTCCATGATCATGGAACAAGTCATTACTGGACATTGTAGCAGAAGAGTAGTAAAACATGAAATGGGGCATATAGAAGACATGCTGTAAGCCTAAGTATATTAGATTTGAATGATTGTCGATTGATGTTAAGATTTTTGAAATCTTGTGGTAGAAAATGGATGCAGCAAAACACTGCACCCCTTTCTGCACAAGAGAGAACGCGGTGTGATCGAAATGCTAATTAGATATCTGCTTACTGTTAACTGAGTGAAAACTGCTAAAATTGGAAAATGAGCTTACACCTTTAACAACAAGCGACATTAAAGGATTAATATACTGACAGAACATTGTCGTAATTCACTAAACAGGGGTGAGGATATTGCTTGGACCTGCCAGTTTGAGCCAAAAATACTTGTTTGCAATCGGAAGAGTTGCACCCTCATGCCCCCCCCTCCCGAAAAAAAAAACCGTACGTCATGAGCAAATAAAAATAGAACAATATACGTTCCGTGTTGAGCTGTCACTTATTTGAGACACTCCTCTAATGGTAAATTAAGCAAATTTAATTTTATGAACAATATTACGAAAATGGATTTTCCACGGCAACCTGTGAGTTTGAAGCGTTCAGATTTCACTGATAATATTCCTAGTGAGTGTTGGAATCTGTTTTACTGGTATTAAGCATCAATTCTTTTTATGCAAGCCATGAACTTATTCTAACAGAATTGTTGGCGGAATGTTGGCATGCAGTGGGCCAGTCGAAATGATCATAGAAAGCTTAGAGAAATAGGTTTAATTGGTCAGCTTAGTGCAGGGTGGCGAGAAGGTAATTTAAAAAGTTAGAAGAGAATAGGAATATCAGCTCCTGCCGCAGGTGGCAGGGAGGTAGCTAGAGCTAACAGTTTGAACGTAGCTTGTTATGTTTCCTAAGTGAGATCTTGGGCAGTAGAGATGTTCAAATGCAAGTTCAAACACTCACTGCTGCTCTAAATTACTTTACGAGTGGCAACAGTTCTTGCACAACTGAAATTTATCTAATTGCTCACTCCTTAATTGAGCAGCCAACGTTTTAACAAACACAAAATTAGTGTTGAGAAAAGGGAATAGATAATTAAACATAGGATGGGAAGCATGAAATTATAAAGCAGAAGTTTGATACTTTAAATAATTATCTATTCAATAAAATGAACAAGCAAATAAATGTGGGGAGACCAAATTAAGCACAATAAAGCACATACCTTGTACAAAAGTGAATTAAAAACATGAAGTTACTGCCCTTAATAAGATTGTTTCAGCTCTTTATGAATATGGAGGTAGTGTGGGAGGAAATTTGCAAATACACAGTGGGTAAAGGAAATCACATTCATTCACTCACAGACACACACATAATGCTTGCAACACATTACTCATGCAGCAACACTTGACAGCAGCCGCGAAACAAAGCAATGGCGGCGTTTTGACGAGATGGCAGTCTTTGAAGCACTAATTAAAAGCACACTATGCACCAAACGAACTCATGTGCAGGGAGGCAGCGACGTACTACCTGTAAGTACCATGTGATGTGCAACGACGTTGAGTTACATAAGATTTACAAAAAGAAATTTTAGAATAAGCAAGTAAAGCACCAGCGAGAATTCATATATAAGAAACCTAGTATCAGTAAAAGCATGGCTGAAGGCTGAGGTAATGAACTTTACGAAAACATGTGATGCAATTGGTCATACAAGACAGGAAAGATGGAATCAAATCAGAAAATCTGAGAAATATTTAGCATACTCGCGGATACAGACAAGATGCGAAAATGTTATTAAAAAAACAAAAACGAAGGATATTCACAAAGGCTGAAGGCCACATATGTGACTTGTGTATTCTAATCTGAGCAAACCCGGACACAAAATCATAACTGGAATGAGAATGCAAGTACTAAAACTAAACTGAATTACTTGAGTTCTGTAAGGAAAGAGCCACTTTGCCTCACATAGCGGAAGAATTACTCAAGAAAACTATCAGTGAAAAACCAAGACTACCTGATCATAAAGAAAGCAAAGCACACCATCCCCTCAGCATGATACGATGTTGTACTTACTTTGACGGTCGCAGCAAAAGTGAAACCTAAGGCCACGCCAGAAGCCATCCCCACCACACACCGGATGTAGGACGCGCTGAAAACGATGCCGAGCGCGTTCAGATCTTACTACCAACTCCTTGCTACCTGAAGAACATCTTTTTCTATAGCTCCAAAGAGGACTCTTTTGTCACCTCATTCTTCCATGATTATTTTGGTACTACACTAAGAACAGCCCACCTCGCCATCTTGCCAAGTAAGCTTGTCCCTTCCCACCCAGCAGACGCCACTGCAGATGACAAACGAAGTCATACATTCTTAACTAAAATAAACAAGGCCTCAAGCAATATATATAGTTTGTCTGTATGTTCTCTAAGTGTTCATAAACCATTCATTCGATTGCAATGAAACTTTGGTGAATTGTTCACTGTACGCCCATGAAAGTCCTGACCCAAAAACAAAAGAGTACGACAAATAGCTCAGGAGATATGACGCCATAAATAATAATAATAATAATGTTTGCATCTAATTTCGGAAGTTTACGAAGCGTTTTGTAACTGACACCCCCCCCCCTCCTCCACACACACACAAAATGATGAAAAGAAGTCTACCGCTCACGACAGTTTCGCTGTAGATGCCGTAAAACTGTCGAATCAGGCATGACCTTGTAAACAATATAGTTGCAAGAAACTGCCACATAATGCGACGAGATTTTATTCACACACTTTATGAGAATGACGATACTTAGCGACTTGCATCCAACTTTAAACATAATTTCAAACAGATATTGAACTTTTTCTCGCTGACAACCACAGCAAAATTATGAAAGGAAAATGGTTTCTCGCTTACTACTTTACCACTGTTCATGTGCTAAAACTACAGCATTCTGTATGACGTTACAATTTATAACTTCTACACTACAGATTGTAGCCCCAGGACACTTTACAGACAGTAAAGACACACATATACTTGAGTGTACCTTCTAAATGTTATCACAGTGCAACACACAGTTCATGAGATATGAGCACATAAAGAGTAACGTTCATAGAAAACCGCCCCAACACGCACCAAATTTTAATATACTACTTCTTTACTACTAATTATATTCGCAACAGATTTTACAGACATACAGAACTTATACAAATCTATACCTGAAAATTTATTCAATTTTACAACGTATAACTCAATAAATATTAGATAGTGCGTATTTTGTATGACATTTGTATATTGATTGCTATCTTTTTTTGTTGTTGGGGTACTGCACGTATAATTTTGTACATTATGCAAGACAGCGTTATTTCTCATAGAGGGTGAGTCACCTAACATTACCACTGGATATATTTCGTAAACCACATCAAACACTGAGGAACCGATTCCACAGACCGAACGTGAGGAGAGGGGCTAGTGTAATTGCTTAATACAAACCACAAAAAAAAATCACGAAAGTATGTTTTTAAACACAAACCTACGTTTTTTTTGTTTTTTTTTTTTGTTTTTTTTTGTTTTTTTTTTTTGTTTTGTTTTGTTTGTATAGCTTATGGGACTTAACTACTGGGTCACCAGTCCCTAAACTTACAAACTACTTATGAACTAACTAAAGACACAAATATCCATGCCCGAGGGGGCATTCGAACCCCCGACCGTATTGACCGTGCCTGGAGCGCCTCAGTCCCCTCGGCCACCGCGGCTGGCCCGTTAGTTTTGTTAGCACATCTGAACATATAAACAAATACGTAATCAGTGCCGTTTGTTGCATTTTAAAATGTTAATTACATCCGGAGGTATTATAACCTAAAGTTGACGCTTGAAACCTCTGACGTTCAGTTGCCTGTTGCAACAAACACAGGCCACGGTCGGCGAGCAGCATCTGCAGGGACATGTTTACGATGACGATCATGTTTACTAGTGTGGCTGTAGTGCACTGTTGTGGTTTGGTCTAGCTGTTGCAGTGTCCGCATGTAGCACTTGCTGCTATTGTTATTCTGCATTTGTCTATGCACGCAAAAATTGGCCAGCCCGTTCTCCTGATCTTACACCTCTGGGATTCGTTCTGTGGGGTACGAGAAAGGAGAATGTGTACCGTGATGTGCATACAACTCCAGAGGATATGAAACAACGTATTGTGGCAGCCTGTGACGACGTTACACCAGATGTACTGCGGCGTGTACGACATTCATTACGCCATAGATTGCAATTGTGTGCAGCAAATGATGAGCACCACTTTGAACATCTATTGGCCTGACATGTCGGGACACACACTATTCCACTCCGTAATTGGAAACGGAAACCACGTGTGTACGTGTACCTCTCCCCTCATGGTAATGTACATGTGCATCAGTGAAAAAGACCAGGTGGCGTAATGTGCTGTTCTAGTCTCTTCTGTATCTAAGGTACATCACCGTTCCCTTTGGATCCCCATTTAATGCGGTGCTCTCCAATACACAGATCGAACAGCGGAGGAGTGGTACTCAAGCGTCAACTTTAGATTACAATATCTCCGGATGTAATGAACATTTTGCAATGCAACAAACGGTACTGATTACGTATTTGTTTATATGTTCAGATGTGCTAAGAAAACTAACGGGGTTCTATTTAAAAACACAGGTTTATGTTAAAGAAAACATACTTTCGTGATTTTTTTTGTGGTTTGTATTAACCAATTACACTAGCCCCTCTCCTCACGTTCCGTCTGTGGAATCGGTTCGTCAGTATTTGATGTGGTTTACGAAATATATCCAGCGGTAATGTTAGGTGACTCACCTTGTATATTCTCCGAAGAATATACCATGGCCGGCCGCGGTGGCCGGGGGGATTGAGGCGCTCCAGCCACGGTCTGCACGGCCACTACGGTCGGGGGTTTGAATCACCCCTCGGGCATGGTTATTTGTGCCGTCCTTAGTAATAGCTAGTTCATAAGTAGTTCGTAAGCTTAGGGACTGATGACCCCGTAGTTAAGTCCCATAAGTTCTACAAACATTTGAACATTTGAATATAACATGTATTTAGAAAAATGGAGCTGGACAGAGAGAAGGGACAGGGGAAGTATTAACTCAAGGCAGGAATAAATAAATAAGTAAATAAAACCCCGGGAAACGCCGGGTTTTTAGCTAGTAAAGAATAAAATAATTGACTTACTAATAAACAATATCAATTGTGGAGAAATACTTTAGAGTAATGAATAACTCAAAATGGAACAGGACCTCACATTCAGTGGACGTGTTTCAAGTTAAAGCATGTTGCTAGGACGGAGCCTCAGAGCAGAAGAGCGCAGACGGCATCTCCGATCCGGCCACGTGACCCCGAGGGGCTGTCTGAGATTGCTTAAATTTTGGGGGACCGTACTCCGGAAGGCCCGATATTCTGGTACATTAAGTTTTCAACATAATTATTTGTCAGTATGTCATTATTGCAGAGAATATCCATTACTGTCAAGCTCCTATCATGTGCATAAACAAATATTTTAGAATCACCTCTCATTTGCTCTACGATCCTGTTACTTCTCGTACAAATTATGACGTTACCCTTGCTTCGTATGATGCCATTAATTGTTAAAAGTAGATTCCGCGATTTTATACACACACACACACACACATATATATTTTTACAAAGAATTGATGGTACCGAATGTTTGAATTTTTGAAATAAGTTAGTTAAAGTACAGCACAAAGTGAACATTAAAGCAAATAAACCGCGTATTGTATATTAAATTTGGGCACTATACAAGCAACAGCACGTTATAAAACTTACGGAAAGCATCTAGCTGTATCCTGCACTTCGTATTGTAGAAGCTGTAAATGATAACTTTTATGTCTTATGTAATAAGTGAATGTTCGAGATACTTTCCGTAGGAGATCAATGTTCAGACTGTTCACTTCGCTTTTCATTGTTGTGTGACTGTGGGTGGAACATGAAGTTACTGGTAACGATAAAAAAAAAATGATCGGACTTCGTGAAATTACAAAAGAAATGACTGCAGGTTCTAAAATCAAGCAAAGTATAGTATAAGGATGATTGATTGAAATTTTGCAGACAATGCGAAGCGATTGTAATGGCGTCTGAACATTAAACTATTACGGATGTAGAGGAGCTGAAAACCTTAAGAGATTAAATATTTGGCGTGGAAGGATTCATTTAAATAAATGCCAAAGAAAGGGGATGATTTTAAATTTAAGTAATATATTTTTACAACTTGCATGACAATACCTGAATAGATACATGAATGGAAGACGTCCGTACAGAATTAACGTAGACAAAAGAGAGAGAGTAAAAAACACTATCTCCGTTCCGTCTTCTCGCTTGTTTTAAGTAAAAAATGACGAACGAAATTAAATTAGTTGTATTACGAGTCAGAGGGAACCGGAGGCGATAAGCATTGCTGATCAAAGATAAACAAAAAATACATAAAAATCTCAGTGTATCGTTACAAAATCAATCACCTGAAATTTTCAGAGGAGGCACCTGATTTGTAATTTTGTTCACAGCACTCCGTTTGCTTGAGTTGCTATCGAAAGCATGTGATCATTGTCATTCGTCTATTAAATAGTGTCTAGTGCAGTGGTGATCATCAAATTTCTATGCGCTACATATTTTATGTGCGGAGTGTTGTGTACTAATTCATGCGCTCGCTTCTTTTTTTTCTGTGCAGAAAGCGAACGGCGGCATCGTGATGGTGGCCTTCTACCCGCACTTCGTCAGCTGCAGCGAGTCCGCGTCGCTAGCCGACGTCGCAGGTACGTGGCCCACGGCAAAATGGCGGCCGACCCTCTCCACCTACGTCATCATTTGGAAGCCGAGTTATTTGTTCATTTCCTCTGCCAAATCCGGGCACGGCGTACTCGGAAATGCAAGAAAATAATGCACACTGTGGGCCGCGCGCTTTCAGGAAATTAAAATATTTATTTACGTTCAAATACGGACACCCATACTCCGATTCCACGATGGAAGGATGAATAAAATATATTCCGTGAACATGAGTGTGGAACATGCAGACCGAATGCGCGAAATGCCTGTTGTAGATTAGTAGCTACAGAGCTACACTCCTGGCCATTAAAATTGCTACACCACGAAAATGACGTGCTACAGACGCGAAATATAACCGACGGGAAGAAGATGCTGTGATATGCAAATGATTAGCTTTTCAGAGCATTCAAACGAGGTTGGCGCCGATGGCGACACCTACAACGTGCAGTCATGAGGAAAGTTTCAACCGATTTCTCATACACAAACAGCAGTTGACCGGCGTTGCCTGGTGAAACGTTGTTGTGATGCCTCGTGTAAGGAGGAGAAATGCGTACCACAACGATTCCGACTTTCATAAAGGTCTGATTGTAGACTATCGCAATTGTGGTTTACCGTATCGCAATACAATGAGTGTTGGCAGAATATTGAATCGGTGGTTCAGGAGGGCAATACGGAACGTAGTGCTGGATCCCAACGGCCTCCGATGACCAGCAGTCGAGATGACAGGAATCTTATCCGCATGGCTGTAACTAATCGTGCAACCATGTCTTGATCCCTGAATCAACAGATCGGGACGTTTGCAAAACAACAACCAATTGCACGAACAGTTCGATGATGTTTGCAACAGATCTTCAGCTCGAAGACCATGGCTACGGTTATCCTTGACGCTGCATCACAGGCAGGAACGCCTGCGATGGTGTACACAACAACGAACCTGGGTGATGGTCACATCCGTGATTGGCGAAATCGTGGTGAACGCACATTGGAAATGTGTATTGGTCATCGCCACCCGGCGTGATGGTATGGGGTGCCATTGGTTACACGTCTCGGTCACCTCTTGTTCGCATCGATGGCATTTTGAACAGTGGCCGTTACATTTCAGATGTGTTACGACCCGTGGCTCTACGCTTCATTCGATCGCTGCAAAACCCTACATTTCAGCAGGATAATGTACGACCGCATGTTGTAGGTCCTCTACGGGCCTTTCTGGATACGGAAAATTTTCGACTGCTGCCCTGCCCAGCACATTCTCCAGATCTCTCACCAACTGAAAACGCCTTATGAATGGTGGCCGAGGAACTGGCTCGTCACAATACGCCAGTCGCTACTCTTGATGAAATGTGGTATCGTGTTGACGCTGCATGGGCATCTGTACCTGTACACGCCATCCAAGGTCTGTTTGACTCAATGCCCAGGCGCATAAAGGCCGTTATTACGGCCAGACGTGGTTGTTCTGGGTACTGATTTCTCAGGATCTATGCACCCAAATTGCATGAAAATGTAATCACATGTGAGTTCTAGTACAATATATTTGTTCAATGAAACCCGTTTGTCATCTACATTTCTTCTTGCTGTAGCAATTTTAATGGGCAGTAGTGGACATTTAACTGTTGTTAGGGAAGCGGTAATATATAATTTTAAGATACCGTTATTTTTCTCATAATTCACAAATATAGGAGGTTTCATATTTTGTAATAGTAATAATAATATTTCTCAAATTTTCTTAACCATCGGGACCTCTAGTGAAAGTAATTTACATACTTCAAATTCACTACAAGGACTGGACAATATGCCTATTCCGGAACCGCGTGCTTAAGTTCATTTCTTTCTCGGTTGTCCAACATGTCGTTTACACAGGGGCTTGTGCTCGCTTAGCACAACTGCATTTCTAACTCTCCACCCATCCTTCTAAGGTGGTGTCTCAGTTGTTCCCTAAATTCTTCTAACTTTTCATTTAATTCTAAATTCATATACTCCCCGTATGTAGACAATTTTTATGTAGTCTCTCTTTGAGCAACCTTTTATAGTTCTTAAAAACTTAATTTCGTTTTACTGTAGACATGTATAATTTTTATCTCTTTCTTTTACTCAAATCAGTGTTCACTGACATAAAGGAGCGCTGATACTGCCGATGTTTTATATACGAGGGTGACTCAGTAAAAGTTGCAAACTGAGGTAGACACAAAGTTCCTCGTTTAAAAGCCTGAAAATTGCTTCACTTTTCAGCTGACACCATCTCTAATGTAAAGACTCGTCCCATCGTTCAAGAAGGCTTTAAAAGCCTGGAGCTAGGAATTTTTGTGGTAGCGTTTGTATCATGTAAGTGAGGATCTTCAGCTGTAACTTTGTTTGGTTCCTTAAACTGTTGCCACCCCCAATACGGATGTCTCGTGAAATGCCCCTACACAGCGCGCAGTATTGCGCATATACTTCAGTTTGCGACTCGTTTACTGACTCACTCTCGTAATTTCATTTTATATCTCTCCTTAATTTTTAAGAGTTTTCTTTACAGTCCCACATATATGCTCAAATTTGTTGGTTTCCTTTGTCCATGTTCAGATTTATGTCGCTGCCTGAATAATTGACACAGGAGACTTCTCAAAAGGTTTATTTTCGCTTAAAATCTTAGTCCGTAAGTTTTGTCTTATACCAGTTTTTAAGTTGTATGTTCTCTTTCCAACTTGTTATTACTTACATCGAGCGATGTCAGATTATCACCAAATATTGTAACACGTCATCTGCATACAGCGTAAGAATTTATGGTTGCGTTTCAGCTGTATACCTTTCAATTTATTATGCGGTCATCAATATAGATTTTAAAAATACTTGGTGACATGCATCATCCGTGTATGACACCCTGATTTACTGTTATCCTATAAGCTATTTACAAATCATTATCTTTCAGCATAGTGAAAAACACCCGTGTACAAAGGTTGGTCTTACTACTACCGTCGCTATTTTTTTACACTTACGTGGTGTAAGAAAGGAACTAGTGGATGCTTAAATTAAGCATGCTGAGAAATAGAGGGAAAATTAAGCTGTAAGATCTCGTCAACGTTCGCCTGTTTGGAGTATGAACGATACTGTACTTCTCCTGGAAACCAGTCGCGTTCTGCAAGTGGCAAACACAGCATTGTGAAAACGAAAGTTAACACTGTTGCACTAAATAAGCGCTTCCCCAGTTTGTAACCATAACATGTAACTGAATTCGTACTGTATCATAGGATTTATACATTTATTGTCGTAGCAACGTAGACGATAACTTTTGTATCTATGTATAAAAGACGGTTGTGTCCCTGTGAACAGTAACGGAGTAATTGCGTTCATTTTTATTTCTTACCTACATTTAACTTTGTATGTATAATGCTCTAAAAATTATGAAGACATTTTAAGTCGTGGGCTGTCTACGCTGAGGGCTAATAGGATACATACATATACAGCATCTTTCTTTCTTTATTGTACAAGGTGCTTCAGAGCTACGACTCAGTTTACAAAGACTAAAAGGTGTTACATGTGCTACAGGTTTCTTGCGTAACAGCAAGACAACGAAAGAATTTGTAGCTTTAAGTAGATCTGAAGTGCGATTTAGTGAGAACCTACAAGAAAGTGAGAAAAATGTTATAAACATACTACCTGCATTTGACTCTACTACGTTGGTGTAAAACGTCTTCTGCACATATATTTTCAGAACTATTTACTTATTTCACACAGTACTATGTGACTCAACAGCCGGCCGCGGTGGCCGAGGGGACTGAGGCGCTCCAGTCACGGTCTGCACGGCCACTACGGTCGGGGGTTCGAATCCCCCCCTCGGGCATGGATAGTTGTGCCGTCCTTAGTCTTAGCTAGTTCATAAGTAGTTTGTAAGCTTAGGGACTGATGACCCCGTAGTTAAGTCCCATAAGTTCTACAAACATTTGAACATTTGACTCAACAGCTGCAACATTAATGTACGTTACACATACGTCATAGATTACTGGGTTAGCGACAAACATAAGAAAGTGTTGCAACACCACGATTCTATAGGTTCATGAACGGTAACACAGAAATATACTAAATAAGTACGTAAACAACACTTGACTTTCCTTTATTGCTCATGGAAATGTAAAGTGACAAGTTGTACGACAGCAACATCGTGAATCTGAATTTGTGTTTCATTCTGCAGCGTACACCAGTGCCCTTAATACCCGGTAACAAGTCCTCTAGCACTCTTGCATGTCTGTATTAGTCGTGACACACTGCATCCTCAAGGGACTGTTGCTCCATACTCTTCAGCGGCGATTCGGCTTAGATCTCTCAGATTGGTTGGTGGAGCCCTTTCGAATCCCTTTCAGGCATGTTCAAAAGGGTTCATACTTGGAGAACGTGCTGGCTATTCTAACGTTACGCTGTCGTTATCATGAAGGAACGAATTAACAAGCGCGAGATCTGTCGTCCGTTAAGACGAAACCCTCACGGAATTGCTGCCTCAATGGTTGCGGTACACGTCGGAGGATGTCGTCCTTGTACCGTATTGAAGTTTCATTGCCTTCCTCGATCAATCCTATGTGATTCCTTAATTTCTCCTGGCGAATAACAACTTCGAATAACTTACGGGTATGCTGTCAGGTACCAAAATCGACGACGGTACATGGCAGCATACCCGTAAGATTTTCGAAAACAATCCTAGGTTTTGCTCCGTTTCTAATTATCACGACGGGATATTAAACCCTAATGCCTGGAAGAGACTTGGGTATTCACCGTCGCTTGCAATCGGTGATAGCACTAGCAAATGTTACCTCCACCGTAACTAATATTTTTAACCCTTTCGTGGTTGTTGGGACATATACGTCCCACTAACTTCGGACCTCATTTGTACCACAAGGTGGCGAGTTACGTAAGTATGCATAGTGCTGCCACCATTTGGTGGCCTTCAGAACGCGGAAAAAAATCGAGGCACTGAAATTCTTACAGTGTAGAAGGCTGTGACTGTTTATATGGGCTGCCGCGTGAATTTTCGCGCCGTGACCATGGTTTCTTGTGTCTTGAATCGGTTTTCGTAGTTTTATCGCTACCGAAAATGTCCGAAGTAAGTATATTTGCTATTTTTTGTTTCTTAGAAGCTTACAAATAACAATTACGCTTTCTAAAACTCATTTTACTTCAAAAGTTTTTTTCAGTGAATTTACAATTAGTGGGAAGCATGTGTCCCAGTGACCACTGTGTAGCCCTATAGTGCCTTTATGTTGCGATATTATAGTACTCATATTTCAAGAAAACAAGTTTTTCTGTAAATTTTTGCGCTAATAATATATGGTATGTGGTTTACTATTATCTGAATTTTCTATTATAGAAGCTGCGAGACAGCTCTCTTTCGTGTTTTTTTTTTTTTCAATTTGGTGCATTACATATTTTTGAACCATTGTTTAGACCCTATGACAGGAGAACTTAAGAAATTATTTTAAAAATTCTTAGGTAAATCGGTGCCAGAAATGATCAGTGGCACGTATGTGTCCCACCTTTTTTTAGGAAAAATGGAATGTGCTAAAATTTTTTGAGTGTGATATTTGTAATCCTGATCCAAATCAGACTCTGTAACAGCTGAGATACCTTAAGATATTCTAAAAAATGAATAAAAACCACGAAAGGGTTAACGTTCTCCTAAAAATAACCAAGTTTTATATAGTTCAAAACTCCAATTATTACTTATTTTAATATTAATTGTATTTCACTGTTATGACAATACAAAAGAAGGAAATGACGTCAAATGGGAATTATTATGTAGGACGTGTTTTACAATACAAAGTAGGAAGTCAACAATTTGCAATAAATTAAATTTAAAGAGTGCTTTTTACAGAGGGAATGGAGCTTCCCAACAAATGACACTAGTAATTTTGTATCCTGGCCCAAAGACCTTGTCGATCAATCGAACAAATAGGCTTATCCCGTGAATATCGTTTCTTTTTGCTCCAAGCAAATAGCAATGTGTCAATGGTTGCGTTCGGATACATTTCTAACGAGACAAACAGGTCCTGGAAACGCGAATTTCGCCGCGAGCGAAAAGCACCTGGGACTGAATTTTATGCTCTCAGGGGAAATATCGTGGGTTTCCGCGTGACCGGGAGTAGTAACAGGGAGCAGTATCGCAACTGTTGGCAATGTGTAACTACTTCATGTCTTTTGCGCCACAATCGTTCTCGATTTCTTCACCAATGATAGTGATACCGTATAGAACAATGTGTTCAAAGGCTAAAAATCCTGCTGTATTGCTTTCAGAAATTTGTCAGATAATTTATGATGATGTGTTTGCCAAAAAATTAGCGTCATAGAACAAGAATGAACACATTGTAGCGCTATCCGACACATGCCTCTCGCCCAAAGACTATTGGCCAGCGAATTTCGGGAATTTCATCTGTCCCTAGATTCACGTTCCCATTACTTCCGTTAACATACCAAGCTCTTATGGAATCAATGCTCAGCACAAACCCTACTGGTACCCCTATATTTTTTGTTCATCAGTATGAATGTATTATTAACTGAAGTAATACTAGGAAGTCAACGAAATTACAACAAATCTGCGAATTAAATTCATGAAGGAAACAGTCGGCTGATGTCATCACAGCACGTTAGCGCTGAATAAAAACGAGGGCTAGACAAATAGTGGTACCGACTATTACATTTCCCTGAAACGACTTAATTAAGAGAGCTGTTTATAGTTACACAACCTTCAATAAAATCGCCTTCGTTATTTATGACTTTTGCAAAAAGTCCTGAAGGCGTTGTTTTCCATCAGTGCGTCTATTTCTATATACATGTGGCGTCTGTTCCGAAAGAACAGACGTCACTTCTGATCCTGCAGTTGTTGTTATTTAATATTCATAGAATATATGACATCAACTGCGATTGGGTAAAGCTGAAAATGTGTACCCAGCCGGGATTCGAACCCGGGTCTCCTGCTTTCTAGGCAGTTGCGCTGACCCCTACACCACTGGGGACACAGTGATCACCGCACCTGCAAGGACTACCTAAGCACACCTCCCGTCAGATACAAATTCCCAGCTTCGCCCTGCCCACAGTACTCAAACTCGTAGTTATGAACTAATTCCCGTAAGAGTAAGGGCTTCAAACTTTGCGCACCCCTCCCCACTAACGATAGGATCATTGCCCGTCACCGGCATATTATATATATACATGTGGCGTCTGTTCCGAGAGAACAGACGTCACTTCTGATCTTGCAGTTGTTATTATTCAACATTCATAGAATATATGACATCAACTGCGATTGGGCAAAGTTGAAAATGTGTACCCAGCCGGGATTCTCTCGGAACAGACGCCACATGTATATATATAATATGCCGGCGACGGGCAATGATCCTATCGTTAGTGGGGAGGGGTGGGAAAGTTTGAACCCTTACTCTTACGGGAATTAGTTCATAACTACGAGTTTGAGTACTGTGGGCAGGGCGAAGCTGGGAATTTGTATCTGACGGGAGGCGTGCTTAGGTAGTCCTTGCAGATGCGGTGATCACTGTGTCCCCAGTGGCATTCGCAAGTTTTCCGCCGAGCGGGACGGACGTGTGGCGGCCCCGGACGTACACATCGCTTTCAACAAGGCTGTTTACCTGCGCTCCAGGTTAGTCGCTGCAGCTAGCGCGCTGCCTTACGCTTTGTGATACGAAGAACAACATGAGTACATCTACTTACCAGAGAAAAGACACGATAAAGTTTACATTTGATCGAAATGTCACCCATCCAAAAGCTATTGAGGTTAGATCATGGTTTTCGGAAAAAGTTAAGATACGTCAAGAGGACATTGTAGGTGTTCATTTGTCAATAGTGAGTCCTTGCGCCTATGTAAAACTCTCGAGTTGTGACTTATGTACTTCAATCGTAGAAAAGTGTGGCGGCAAGATGAAGTTCAACCACTCGAATGGTGAAATTAGTGACGTTCTAGTTTCTTTCGCTGGGATGGGAATAAGGACGGTACGTGTGTTTGAACTTCCCTTCGAAATACCTGCTGAAGAAATAAACAGTGTTCTTAAGGCGTACGGCAGAATTCTATCAAATGTCGCGGAAAAATGGTCTGAATCGCATATGTTCCCCGTTCTTAACGGCGTCCGTCAAGTTAAAATAGAGCTTCAGCGGCATATTCCGTCTTTTGTCAACATATGTGGGTATCGTGCTCTGATCATTTACGATGGTCAGCCTAGGACATGTGCTCTGTGCAATTCGACAGAGCATGTCCGTGCTGAATGTAGTAGAAGAAGGGTCCCACAGTTATCAACTGATGACGGTACAACTGCAGGACCGATGGTACAAATGAAACTGACATACGCTGCCGTCACCTCACCACGACGATCGATAGCGACGGAACTAGTGCAGCAGGTAGAACCATCCGTGAACCTGGAACTGTTCAAAATCACATGGATGTCCAAGATACTGTGGAAACCCAAACGGTTCCCGCACGGAACGAAACCGATCTTGTGCAAGGACAAATTAAAGAGAAGGACAACGATTTTGGTGCAGGTCCCTCTACACTTATGGAGGGTGAACCGCGTACATCCGCTGCGTTATCTGCACAGACGGCGCTCACTGAAACTCGCGCTCGACCTACCGGACATGACAGTCAGGGACAAGAAGGATCAGCCACTAAGGACAACCTTGAAGTTACGGAGGAACGCTTGAATAGTGAAGCAGATGGAAACGAAGAATTCAGTAAAGGAGCTGTTGAAACACTGAAAGAGACAGGGAGTTATAGCATCACATCCAGCGTCCAGGAGATCAGAACACCTTTGGAAGAAGGTGAAACAAGCGCCAACGCCACTTTTCCCGGACGAGAGGAAAGTTCTAAGTTAGTAACGTCTTCGCCGGATTCGTCTGAGAAGTCCCCTGATACATCCCCTGAGCGGTCAAGATCGCCCAGAAAGTCCAAGAGAAGTAACAAAAAGAGAAGGTTAGCGCATCAAAATGCGGAAACTTTGGCTCCTCCTTTACGAGAGAGGTTACGTACGATACGGGAAGAGGCAAAAGCGGGCGACCGCCAACCACAGGTCATAAGTAATGAAAGGCAGCACCTAATTGCAAGAAGCAACGAAGATACCGACGCGGCCAGAAAAGGAACACCAACAATAGACACTTCGCAAGGGTTTGCAGAAGACAAATTCTGCACGAGCACGTCTCCTTGGTCGGAAGATCAGCAGGAAGGAAATTTACATATGGAAGAGATAAATGCAATCCCAAACTAAGTCGTTACAGGATGAAAGAAAAATACAGTCTCCACAAAGTCGAAGGACTCCAGACTGGAACCACCAACCGAGTAACACTTTACCTGTAGAATAGCCCATTAGGCTGGACCAAACATACAACGTCACAACATTAAATGTTAACAGAATACAGAGCGACACTAAACTTGCTGCACTTAAAGATTTTGTCTATCAGTCCGATACGGACGTAGCGCTCTTACAAGAAGTCCTTTTTACCAACTTCCACATTGCAGGATACAAAGAAATTTTAAACGTGGCCTTAGAAAGGGCATGTGGCACTGCCATACTAGTAAAGGAAGTAATCGAGGTCACTGATGTTTGTTTTTTAGATACAGGAAGGGGCATTAGGTGTAAGATATTCAATGTCACGCTTGTAAATGTATACTTACCGTCTGGAAGTAATGCTCGACAGGACAGGGAAAATTTAAAAAAAAAATGATTTAGTCATCTTGTTGCAGGACAATCCCGCGGAAGTCATCATTGGCGGGGATTGGAACTGCGTAATAAATAAGAAAGACCAAAAACCAAATTTCAATGTATCCAAAGAACTACTGAGCATAGTGAACAATCTACAATGGAAGGACGTATGGGAAATCAAACACCCGACATCTGTTAAATTCACGTATGTAAGCAAAACATCGCAAAGTAGGATCGACCGCATTTACGTCACTTCAAATTTAAGTACTAAAATCAGTGGAGTTGAAGTAATACCTACCATTTTCTCTAACCATCTTGCAGTTAAGTGTAGTATCGGCCTTACAAAGCAAATGACGTACTGGGGCCGACCTTCATGGAAGCTTAATATAGATATGCTTCACAACACTGCTTTAGCTGAGCACATCGAACGTTCTTGGGATATTTCCCTAAGACAGCGTCACAAATATAGGTCCACTATTGATTGGTGGACACTTTGTGCGAAAAAGAAACTTAGGTCAGCACTAATGTCTTATGGAAGGGAACGAGCGAGATGGTTTAGGGATACGGTGGAATTCCATTATTGTTGTTTGAGAGACCTCTATGAGCTGCCATTGTCCGAAGAAGTAAGAATAAACATAAATAAGGTAAAGGCTACCCTTTTAAGCCTCAAAAGAAGACAACTAGAGGGACTTAAAATTAAATCGTGTGTGCAAACCACACTTGCAGAAGAAAATACATCAATCTACTATTTAATTCAACATACAAAAAATAGACGACGAACGTTCATAGCGAAACTTCGCACAGAAGACAATCGAATTATAGCACAACAGAAAGACATTTTACACGAGGCACATAGATTTTATAACTCTTTATACAGTGAGGTCCACTACACCTCGTCGACTGCAAGGGAATTACTTCACAACAGTGATATCGGGAATAGCGTAACTGAAGACCAGAACAGAAGTCTTACACGTGAAATAAATTGTGAAGACGTTTTAGATATAATAAAAACTTCCCCTCTCAAAAAATCGCCAGGACCCGATGGTTTACCTGTAGAATTCTATGTAACTTATTGGCACATAATAGGCGAGAAATTCACAGACGTAATAAATGAAACATTAAATGGTGCACATGTCCCTGAAGAAACGAAAGAATGTGTAACTGTGCTATTGCCTAAAGGGAGGAATAAAGAGGTGAAACAACTCGCACAAATGAGGCCAATTTCTTTAATGAACTCAGATTATAAAATCATTGCTAGAGTAATGAAAGAACGACTTAGACCTGTTCTGGATAAAGCAATTGGCTCTCATCAAACGTGTCTTCCTGGTAAGAGTATTTTCCAAACTGTGAGTGAATACAGGGACATAATAGCAATATTTTCCACAACCCTGGCCAAAGCTGGCATAACTTTCATAGACTTCTAGAAAGCTTTTGACAGGGTAAATCATAAATATTTGTTCCAAACAATGACGTACGTAGGTTTTAACGACAATTACCTGGTTGTTTTGCGTAATCTCTTGCAAGGAATTAAAACGAAAATTTTACTCAATGGCCACCATACTAAGCCAGTAGAGATTAAAAATGGTGTTCCTCAAGGCAGTCCACTGTCAATGCTGTTATACGTCATTGCTCTCGAACCTTTACTGAGACGGCTCAACAGTGAGCTCGAGGGCATAACAATACTAGGAGAAAGTCGAGCTACCAATGCTTATGCCGACGATGTCGGGGTACTCGTGAGAAGTTCCGACGACATAGACAAACTAACAGCATTAGTTCGGCTCTACTGTGATGCAACAGGGGCCAAAATCAACGAGACGAAAAGTTCGTTTTTAAATCTCAACGGGTTTAGAAATATTCGCCTAGGCTGGGCACAATCAGTGGAATATCACACAGCTTTAGGCGTGACGTTCTACAAGGATACTTTACAAACGATGACGTTCAACTGGAGGAAGGTTTTGGCAAATATAAGAGGTTCCCTAATACTAAATAAAATCAGACATTTAAACCTGATCCAAAAAACTCAAATAATTAACTGTGCAGTTCTCTCCAAAGCAATATATGTGGGGCAAATCTTCCCAATACCCATAGAAATATCAAAAACCATCATGGCCACCATCTGTATATACATCTGGCAAGGCGAGACTTTCAGGGTAGCTGCTAGTAGTATTACACTGAAACCTGAAGAGGGAGGCCTAGGCCTCACCGACGTCCGCCGCAAGGCCACGGCACTCTTTATTAGGAGAACCCTTCATATTATAGAAAACTACCCCAACAGTGTGACATCCAGTCTATTCAGGATATTACAGCCTGCAAGCTTGCAACCACCTGTAAATATAAATGGAATAAATTATAAGCTAAAGTATGTTCGACACTTTTACCTAGAGATAAGTTATCTGGATAGTATTATGAGGGACAAACATAAAAGAACCTGCAGCTACATTGTGGATAGCATGAAAACCAGAGAAAATCGTAATAAAATGGAAGAAACAAACCCCAACCAAAACTGGAAATCTATTTGGAAAAATATACATAACAAAGTATTGCCAACGGATGTGAAGGCAGCGTGGTACCAAGTAGTAAATAATATCGTTTGTACAAATGACAGGCTATGTCATATTGGTGTAAGTAATACCAATGTCTGTCAGCGATGTCTTGCGGTAGACACCATCAGTCATAGGTTTGTCTGTAGAGGATACAAAAATATTTGGGAAACTGTCAGGAAACAGGTTGCCCTTATAAAGGGAAGTGATGGCAGAGAAATCACAATTAATAATATGATACTACCACAAACTGTTTCGTCTCCCGAACAGAAGAATAATGCGATAGTTTGGCTACTTGGACACTATGTCAGTTATGTCGTTCACAAAAAGGGCGCAGATAATATTATGGAATATGAACAATATATACACTGCGCATACTTCACGGAACATAGAAGGAAGAGTCACCACAAACACTTTGGAGAGAGATTAACGACGCTGTTCGAGAGACAGGGAATTAGATAACAGCGTCTGGGCGAAATACAGAAGCTTGCCAAAGTAGGGGACAGCTGCTGAGGGTGAAGTACGGTGGGGACTTGGTGAGCCCCGTGGCCGCTACGGTAGCCGTGAAGGCCTCAGCAGAACCCTGAAACAGCAATGCACTAACGAAGGAGATTAGAAGGACGCACAACAGTTCGGAAAGTCAAAAAATTAAATTTCATCACGTATAAACGGAATAGTTATAGAAGGTTGTACCAAACGATAACAATGTTAAAAAATGAGTTAGAAATCGAAATTTCCTTATTTATATTCCAAGCACATATCATTTACTTTATTATGATTTGGAGAGAAAATTTGTTTTGCACATAGTGCAGTACGACAAGTACAAAAAGCCACAGGAGAGGCATTTTTTTTAAATCTAGTTAAAAAAAAAAAAAAAAAAAAAAAAAGGGTGTAGGGGTCAGCGCAACTGCTTAGAAAGCACGAGACCCGGGTTCGAATCCCGGCTGGGTACACATTTTCAGCTTTGCCCAATCGCAGTTGATGTCACATATTCTATGAATATTAAGCGTCTATTTCTGGTGATGTCCCTTATTGGCAATAACTAAATATGCAGCAATGACTTGGTCGCAAATTTTTTATTGCGTATGAGGCGTTTCGGTTTTCCATCGTCTGTTACTAACTGTGGAAAGATTATATTAAGAAAAATAAGTACATGAACAATCAGACTGAGGTAGAATATGAGATAACAACAAAATAATCGTACTTACATAAAATACTGGTATAGGGCTAAAAAATGTAAGCAAGGAAACTGCATATGTGTAGGTAGGTGTATCATTGAAGGTGACATGTGCCAGAATGACTTTGGAATGTGAAGCTGACTCCAAGTGACCAAGGCCGATAGGTGACGCTAGTGTGGTTGTCGACGTACATGTCGAAGAATGTTAACAATAGTGTTACAAAAGCAATGGATGTGGGTTACATGGGTATCGCAAAAGTAAGCATACTTATAAAGGGACATGATATTGGATTCGTAATATACAATAAAATATAAACATTAAAAATAAAATAGAATGCTATTAAAATATAATAACAAATGTTCATGAATAGTATGTTAGCTAAGGTATACAATCAAACACTACAACCACAGATTTGGAGACTATGTGCACCTACGAAAGTCAGTAATAAAACTAAGGAGCTCTTCATTTGCTGTAATACATAGTACAAATTGTCAGAAAACTAATTAACACCTCGTGGTAGAAATACTTAAAGATATGCAATTACAAGGTCAGAAAGCAATATTAGCGAAATATTGCATACATAAGATGTGATACCAAATGTAGGTCCCTTTTTAACCTTTCTGTGACATAAACATGTTATATCTAAGTGTGTTTTATCCATGACGGATGTGTTTCATTTCCGTGACTGATCCTAATGTAGGGTTGAGAATAAAAAACGCTACCAGTTACATTAAAATATATATTAACTTAAAGGTACGAAAAGAAGACAATCAATGTGTTAAACTGCTGGGCCAAAATAGATCAACGACTTTCTTGGGATGATCAAATAAAACATGTATCTAACAAACTCGCACGTGTGATTTTTCTATTGTATAAATTAAGGCAGTGTGTAAACAAAAAAATTACTGATTCTCTGTTACTATGCATTCTTTCAATCACAGTTGCAGTATGGAGTATTGCTATGAGGAAATGCACCAGACACATCCCTTATTTTCAAATTGCAGAAAAAAGCAATTAGATGTATACAAGGGCTGGGACCTAGAGAATCCTGTAGGAAACACTTCAGTGAGCTCAGCATAATGACACTCCCAAGTCTCTACATGTACTACTGTCTAATATATATAAAAGAAAATATACATAAATTTACTGTCAGAGTGAATGTACATACGCATAATACTAGAAACAGTACTATGTTAGATATTCCGTATTCCTGGTACACAATAGCCACAAACAACTAGGTCTTAAATTATATAATAAGCTACCACAGTCTGTAAAAATCCTTACATTAAGTAATTTTAAAACAGGGTTACAAGTATGGTTCAAAAACACGCCATATTACTCAGTTGAAAAATATCTCCAAAGTAAATTAGAGAATATGCACAATTAAATTAAATTCATAGGATTGATAGCAATTAAGATGTATAATGACAGATAATTATTTATGTAACAGAAATACTGTAATAATGTGTATATGACGTAAATTATGTAATCAATTTGTAATCTAAAAAGATAAAATGTATATGTAAAACCCCATATGACGAAGCCATTTGCGTGGTGAACATGCTGAAAGGCTAATAAATAAACAAATAAACATCAAATTATTTACATAAATTGTTTGGATTTTCCGCCGTATGCAAGACACCTGATTTTTAATTGTTCTCAAACATGTGTCAGCACATTTTGTGCTATCATCAGTGGGATGGTTTATTTTTGTTCTGAAATTATAGTTACTGAACAATAGTCTTTTCAGTTACTTCGCTTTTAAATTTTACTTAGGTTATCTGACTATATAACTATTTCAGTTTAGTGAATATTAGGCCTAGATATACGACTATCACATTTCTTACATACCTTTTACATTAGGCTACATAAAACTCGCTAAGTAGCCTACTTATTTGTTGTTTTGGTACAAACTTGTCATCTGCAAACAATTCAAACAGTTTACGATTTTCTTGCTTTCTATTTTTCGATTCGAGAAAAACGCGTCTTTTCTTTTTCTGTTATAATCTGGTTGTTGCTGTTATTTTAATGTGGATGTCACTCGTTTTTCACGTTTTTTCGTGCTATGCATTACGCCAGTGATAATATTCAGCGTATGAATACAGCTGTGCACTGCCGAGAGTAAACGCGCAGTAAAAGGGTTAATAGATACACTTATTTCTCACGGCTGTCGTTGTTTGCGATGTAATAATAATTTAAGTGTGCAAATCGCAAAGGAAAGGCGCGCTATCCATTTCGATTATCCATATTCTTCGGTTTTAAGTGCAGCATAAAATCAGATTACCTAGTTTTTTTTTTCTTTTTTCTCTTTTTCTTTTCTTTTCTTATCTTTTTTTTTTTTTTTTTTTTTTTTTTCGTAATGGAATCAGAACGAGTTGAACAAAGTGGCAGTTAGATTGTGGGGCTTCTGAGAAGCAATTATCTTGGTGATGTTAGAAACACGACTTTGAGTTTTCGTAAAACATACATACTTGTGTAAATTTCTGACGCTAGTAAAACTTGTATAAGTAGCAGGATAAGTATTTCTCCAACTCTTTTTTTTAATTATGTGTCTCTATCAATGTCAAATTTCCATGTTTACTGAATAAAATAAAAGGTCTTACACTGCAATGAGGCTATAATTGATTTTTGCTTTAGTTTTTATTCGTTAAAAAGTGAAAATAAAATTAGCGAAATTATTGACGAAATAAAATAAAAACAACGAAAAATATACCAAAACAGATGTTAAAAATGACGAAATCGAGCAAAACTTTTCACCACAAATAGGTGCCTCTACTGATCGTTATTGTATGCCAGGTGTATCACATTAGTTTATAAACGGATTTGGATTAAATTAATGCTCAACAAATGGTACTGTTTTTATGCGCACCATTCGGGTTTTAAAAATAGTAATTTTTCTGAGAGAATTTTGAAGAGCTTCTATTCGTTTCATTAAATTAGAACGAAGGTAGTTAACCCTTTCATTCCCAGTGTTGTTCCTGGACAACAACGTATTAAAAGTTGACTAGCTAACCCGTGCAAATTATTCGCACTCTATCCTGATCTCCTGATCAGTCACAGATATCTACGATAGTAATGGAGAAAGGGCCGATGCAAGTACATATGTATAAAAGATAATAAACTTTAAATAGTAGTAACAAATATTAGTCTCATTGTAAGAAAATTTGTGTAATTAAATACAATATGATTAAGTATGAAACGTATAAAAATTCAATATTGACTTTTGTTTATTTTATTTTTTGAAAACTTGTTTATTTTACAAAACTTCTTTGAAAACAATGTTAATTGTTCTAATGCGATCTTCGTTTACTTTTAGGCTGTATGTGTCTTTAGAAGAAACATAAATATTACTAAATGGGCGAACTTGTGATAAAGCCACGTAAAACTGTCCATGCGAAAAAAATCAGGTCCTGATAAATGTAACCCGCCCTATGAAGTGTCTGACCTTGTACTTTATTTATGGTCTTAGCGAAGGCTACTTTTACTGGGAATTGTCTTCTTATCCTTTGGAAAGGCAAGGTTGGATCAGAAGCTGTGAGGTTAGTGTGGGGTATTTGCACAGTTTTATCGCAGTCAGTGAATTTAGCAGTGTTGATGTAATCGCCTAAGTGAGTGACCACTAATCTTGCACCATTAATTCATCCCGGATTAGCGTTAATACTTCTAGTTAACGTAAGTCGATATTCGGCGCGGTGGCTGATGCGAGCAACTGTAAATACATGTCCCATTTACGACTGTTCGCCAGGTATCAACTTAGATTGTACAAATAATACAATTTTTTTAAATAAAGTTTTTTTGTGAAAACAATAACTTTAAACCATCTCTGTATTTTTCGTCATTAGTGGAGAAAGAAACGTTCAAACTTGTACCACAATCATTAATTTTGCATAAGTAATACTGGACATGTGTCGTACCTACAAAAAAGCACCGATGAGAAACGATATATATGATTTATACCGTATTTTGTGCATCAATCCTTACGGTTGTATTTTTGTTGATCAACAACATGCTTCTAGTACGACATTTAGCCGCTTGGTACGGCGTGTAGCCATTTCTGAGGCATTAATCTGCCCATCTTGGAGGTTGTATTGCGATGCTGTCTGTACGTGGCTGAGAGTGAGAGCGTGAGTGTGGTTCCTTTTAGTTTATTCCAGCAGTGAATTGTCTTGTCTTTGGTGCTGCATTATTCTAGCATTATTGATTAGTGTTAACTATCAACAAAATAACGTCCAAGTAATAAAATACCTCGATACAAACGTCTGAGTTGTGCATGAAATACATGACATAAAAAATCAATAGTTCGAAAAAAAAATTTAAATCACATATTTTGATGTTTACAGCACTGTATTAATACAGAAAAGACTTAATTTTAATTTTTCCATAGCTGATTTCATAATTTATGACTGAAAGGTTTAAACGGATAATGGAAAAAAAAATTCTTTTCAGTAGACATTATCCGTTGCCAACTCATGATTGTTTCCAGTCCAGCTACATTTAGAACGAACTGAGATTCAATAGACATACACTGTTGTCAATGCTTTTGCAGGTAATTACGGTTATTCTTTATACGTTAATTACTGCTTTTAAATAAGAACAAAACAGCGAACATGAAAATGGCGTTAATTTTCTTTCGTGATTAAATGTTTAAGTCCTAATTTACAGCCCCTGTCGACTACGACAGTTAATGAAGTATGGTAGAATAAAACTTCGGAACCCCAAAAGGAGAATATTTCCTCGTCAGAATCAGCGATGTGGAAGTGGGGACAATATGTTTTCGACTTATCTGACGGCTCCGAAAAATTGTAAATCAAAACATCTTGACATAGTCGCACTTTTTTTGTCGAGTTAACCCTAATTCCCCAAATTTCAAGGCACACTGAATTCAGGAAGTGGCTACATCTGTATTAGGAAGTATCCCTTCGTTATGATGCAAGCCTTCTATAGTTCAGTGGTATATATTATACTACACAACTAAAATACTTTTTTTGGATGGCATTATGCCATATGTAATCTTATACATTTCATTTTGTAGCACGTTATGAGTGTTTTGCATGTGCCCGAATATGTCAAGGGTTTTTATATAAATGTTTTTCAAACAGCCAAATAAGTTTCCTCTTAAAATCTTTCTCTCTGGTCGGGACATAACCCTCTTTTTTGTGCCGTGATAAGAGAATTTTTCACTCCGATTTCAAATATTAACACGTGTAAATTTGCTTTATAGGTTTGGTCCGCCTTGAGCAAACACAAATGTTTTTAATTTCTCCCATACATGTTTCGCTGGCGTTGCAGCATCATCAGTGGGATGTTTATTGTCTGTCAAATTAACAATGGAATGATTGTTACATTTGTGCATTAACAGTTAAAACTACAGATAATTGTGAGACTACTATACATCGTTTCTTATTTTTATAGGTATGCTAGGTCTACCTTAATACCACATGTGGATATGTTTGTGGTTCTTCCTCTCACAAAACGTCACTGTTATTTTTTGACAGTTTGTCATCTGCAAACCAAAACGTGTGTATTTATAGACACGTTTTGGTTTGCAGATGACAAACGTGTGTATTTATACACACGTTTTGGTTTGCAGATGACAAACTGTCAAAAATAACAGTGACGTTCTGTGAGTGGAAGAACCACAAACATAACCACATGTGGTATTAAGGTAGGCCTAGCACACCTATAAAAATAAGAAACGACGTATAGTAGTCTCACAATTATCTGTAGTTTTAACTGTTAATGTACAAATGTAACAATCATTCCATTGTTAATTTGACAGACAATAAACATCCCACTGATGATGCTGCAACGCCAGCGAAACATGTATGGGAGAAATTAAAAAAAACATTTGTGTTTGCTCAAGGCGGACCAAACCTATAAAGCAAATTTATTTTGTAAGCAAACACGGAGATTGAAGAGCTTTTCAAACCTCAAGATGAATTAACACGTGCTTTTACATTGCCCTAATTGTCATTTCTCTCATTAACTTTTTTCTCCTTCTATTTTACTTGTAGTATCCGTCATTTTCTTATTACCCTCTCGTATCCCGTTCCCTATATTTGTACCCTTGTGTTTTCAGATTTGCTTTCCCCATTTTTCGCAGTTGAAGATTTTTTACACCTGGCGAAAACCCATAAAAGACTTAAGTCATCATCTCAGTCCATTTTAAGATTGACTGTTAGCCATGATTTTAGAAATTATAATTTGCTTTGCAAACTACTTTGATAAATGATGTCTGTCTTTCTATGATTTCAGCCCACATACAACATATTCGGTCTGTGGCGGGCGTTGATCACGTCGGTCTCGGAGCTGGATATGATGGGATCAATATGTGAGTATCTAGCTGCAAACTCACCGTCACTTGTACACTACTGGCAGATCATACGTCAGGTCAGACCAGAAGTACACTTGCTGTATTGCCGATGGCTATACTTCGGTTAATAAGCGTGCTTCTATGACGTAACTTTCATTTATTATTAACTACCGACCCCGACAATGCTTCGCAATTTTTGATATATATGGCAGTTCGATACCCAACCTGATCTCTCCTCCCCATCCCCTCCCTCTCCCTCTCTTGCCCCCTTCCACCTCCTTCCCCTCCCTTTGTCCCTCTCCTCCTACCCCTCTACCTACGTCCGCCATCGTCTATTCCTTCTCATTCATCCTGTAGTTTCTGTACATTCGCTTCCACTCTCCTTCTGATATAATCAGTGGTACGTGTAATTCACAGCAACAGTTCCTACATTACGTATTCCTTCGAATCTTCTATTAGTCCGTTCTCTCTATGTTCTTCTGCTCCTGCCCCGTTCTCTCTCTGCCTCCTCCTACTATATCTCCCCTCAATATCGCCTTCTCCCCGCTGTCTGCCAACATTGGTGGTGAGTGATGAAACGAAGTCTGTTGCAAGTTACCCTCAAAATCAGAAATTGTTAAAAAAAATTATATTCCGAGATTCACAGTTAATGATGAAAAATCCGCGTTCAGCATGACATTTATTTGCCACTCGAGTGCCTTTCGTAACAGCAGAGCATCGCCTGCAGCGGAACTCCTGGATTTTTGTCTGTATCGATTAGACTGCTGAAGAACCTTGGCTTGGACAGATGAATCCCGATTTCATTTCGCAAGAGCTTGCTGCTCTTTTTTTTTTTTTTTTTTTTTTTTTTTTTTTTTTTTTTTTTTTTTTTTTTTTTTTAAATCTATCGGACCTAACTGCGTGGTCATCAGTCCGTAGCTTACAAGCTTCTTAAACCTAGGTAAACTAACGTAAGGACAAACACACACACACCCATGCCCCAGGGAGGACTCGAACCTCCACGGCGAGTAACCGCGCGCTCCGCAGCGAGGTGCTTTAGACCGCTCGGCTACTGCACCGCGGCTCTCTATCTCTCTCTCTCTCTCTCTCTCTCTCTATATATATATATATATATATATATATATATATATATATATATATATACGTCATTTCGAGTGCCCATTATTACAAAAATATTACGATGAAACATTAAATAGTGAAAAGTTTCAAAATGTGCCCACAGCTGAACACAGGGCATTCAGACTCTAAATTCTTTACGCCCACAGTTGAACACAGGACATTCTGGTTCTGATTTTTATTCGATTTGTAACTGTCCCAGGTTGGCCAGATGGATATATAGGAGTCCCTATGCAGAGGAACCTATGGGAAATTGGCATTGGTTGCTCCACATATTTACAATTGGACTATATCATTGAATAAAAATAACCACTTGAAAACTCAAACAATTGCATAATACGGTCAAAACATAAATTTTTTACAATGATGCCACAGTATTAGGATGGTGTTAAATGTGCCAAATGAATTAATGGTGACTACAAAAACCTAGGACATATGGTTCACAATTTGAAAAAAAAAAAAATGTTTCTAATCTTGTGGGACGAAACTGTTAAGGTCTCGGTGCCTAATATTACAAACTACTTAAACTAACTCATTTTAAGGTCAACACGCACACCCATTCCCGAGGGAGGACTCGAACCCATGACGGGAGCGGTAGCGTACTCTGCGAAGTTGCAGCCCAGATCACACGGCCACTCCCGTGCGGCGCCCATGGTTTGATTGTCATTTCATAGGATCTTCAGAATGACGCCATAATGTGCCGAAAGTAGTAGTGCACGGGTACTTAGATTGATGTGTCATCAAAATAAAATTTACACGTCAATAATAAAACGTCTGAACCCATCTTTCTTAAGGTATGAGTCAGAGGCACTTCAGATTCTGGAGTGCCTCTGACTTAGACCTTAAGAAAGATGGGTTCAGACTTTTTATTATCGACGTGTAAATTTTATTTTGATTGCACATCAATGTGCATGTACATCATTTTGCTATGTTAAAAATTGTTGTTATATCAGTGAAGTCATGTAAAAAATTACTATAGGTCTGAAGATGGCGTCTAGCACGCCGAAACCGGTTATGTAATTAAATGAAGAAAGCGATCTTGGCTGCAAACCTCTTATTAAACAATTCTAGATCGCCCCAATAATGTGTTCCTTATATATCTTTCTTTCAAGGCACTGTCCATTCCGTTTAATTGCTCTTCCAGGTCCTTTGCTGTCTCTGACAGAACTACTATGTCGTCAGCAAACCGCAAGGTTTTTATTCCCTCTCCCTGGAGTTTATAACCCTACCCGTCCTACAACACCGGTTAGTAATATGATAATTAGAAAAATGACACGTCTGCCTAATTATCTTAATTTGGTGGAAAAGCTATCGGTAACAAACGGGACACAGGGACTAATTTTGAAAGAGATGAATAACTTATTGATTTACGATCGCCAGCTCGTTGTACGAGCAAATAATTTAATGGGATCTCAATAATAGAAAAGTTAATTAACAACGTGAAATATTACGTAAAATTTCGGTGCGCCATGAATCACAGTATGTGCATCAAATCCGGTACAAAAGACACTGACAATATAGCCTACTAATTACTGTGAAATAGTTCACTAACACAGGGGTTCAATGTAAGACAGCGAAATGCAAGCCATAGACGCGGCGAAAATGCAACATTCAGCAAATCATGCAAAACCCTCACCTTAATACTTATTATTTACAGCTTCCAATAATTAATTGTTTATATAAGTACCAGAAATTATTCTACAGCGAGTACACCATGCGCTTTAGCAATAATCAAGTTGTAACTGAACTATTAACTGTACTAATGGCCAGCTCAAGAATTAATTAATGACTTGTCGTGATAACACTGAATATTTAGAAAAGAACCATTTAACCTTCTGATTAACTTTTTTTTAACCAGGAATTATTAGCATTCAAACACTTGCAAACAATTACTATTCTCACTAGTCAGTATTAGAAAGTTAAAACAAACTTTACCTCAAAATAATATGCAGTGGAAAACAATTAATCTTTTACACTGTTATTGAAATATCTCTTGAAATTGAAAGTTAGTCTAGCAGTTTTGTTCAACTTAGGAAACCTATTGATCAGCAACACTGACATAAGCTACATTTAGTAATACTTTTCTGAACACTTTTTTTTTTATTAACGACTGTCACATTGTCTTAAAATGACTCTGATTTTTAGTTTTCTATAACTTTGTTAATATCCTCGGAAAAACAATGGATGAGGAAGGAACCTGTCTGGACAATGACTATGGGTAATGATTTTTAAACACAGGTTCACAAAATACAGTGTTCGCTATTGAACAATCATCACTAATACGCTGGTTAGCTGTCATGCTAAGACAAACTGGACAGATCTTACTGAATTTGGTGTGCGACGTGGTGCTGCCGATTGAAGACTGTTGGCACTTAACAATCGGCAAACACAGGCTCTTCTTGGCGACGAATGTCAATTACAATTTAGGGCCCACAGCATTCCTCTTGATGCATTTATTAATTATTTAAGCTGTGGCCGTATGAATAAATAATATTGCCTCTTCGCCGTCTCCTGCACTAGTGCCAATCCACGTACTTTTTCCGTACACCACTGAGCGCACCGTCAAACGAATCCGTTTCTCCGCCGCTACTTCTCAACAACGACTCCTTCTCGCTGTGCGCCTCTGCGCTACCAGCGATAAAAAACTCCCTACTCAAAGATGATTCTATACAATAGCAAAGCCCTTGCTAACCCAGCGTGTCTACTACATTTACAATATTTTTGACATATATGGAAATTAGCAGGACAATGCAAATATATCACAGAAACAAAATATACAAATACATAATAAATTACAAAAAAATACAAATAATGAGGAAAAATACATAAAGCATCGTTTTATATATCACCCGGCCGCGGTGGAGTAGCCGAGCGGTCTAAAGCGTCTCGCTGCGGAGCGCGCGGTTGCTCGCCGTGGAGGTTCGAGTCCTCCCTGGGGCATGGGTGTGTGTGTTGTCCTTAGGTTAGTTTCCCTAGGTTTAAGTAGTTTGTAAGCTACGGACTGATGACCACGCAGTTTGGTCCGATAGATTTACAAACGTTTGAACATATATCACCCTGTGCGCACACATGACTGGAAAGCACCTTTGGTCACTGTGTTGTTGTGTCACACGTTTAATTACTTCTCGAAATTTATCCTTACATTCCTTACTTTCTTTCATTCCCTACAGTCTTCCAATAATATTCCAAAAGTCTTTTTCATTGTGAGCTCGTCTATTTATATTTTACACTAAATATTTTATCTTTCTCCCTTGACGATTACCCTGTTGCTGTAGCTTCTACTCGTTGTCAGAGACATGGCTTAGCTCGTGTAGTCTGCAGCAGGTGTGTTGGTGCTGCAGCACGCCCCTGGGCCTGGAGGACGTGTCGCGCTACCCGCACCTGCTGGCGGAGCTGATGGCGCGCGGCGGCTGGACCGAGGAGGACCTCCGGAAGCTGGCCGGCCTCAACCTGGTCCGCGTGCTGAGGGAGGTCGAGCGGGTACGTGCAAGTGTGCGAAAGCATCCTGTCTCTAGCTGCGCTTTTCCCTAAAACAGGTACAGTCACCAACAAAACTTTGTTGAGCTGAAAATTATCGACAATGATTCGTCGAAACCCACGTGAGTTAGAATATGAGTGCATGGTCTTGCGGCGATATGAACAAAATATAAAATTAATACGAATAAATAATCCCAGAGACGGATTTGCGTCTCAAATATGACTGAGGCGCTCCAGTCACGATCTGCACGGCCACTGCGGTCGGGGGTTCGAATCCCCCCTCGGGCATGGATATTTGTGCCGTCCTTAGTCTTAAGTAGTTCATAAGTAGTTTGTAAGCTTAGGGACTGATGACCCTGTAGTTAAGTCCCATAAGCTATACAAACATTTGAACATTTTGATCAAATTGGGGTGCAGAACCCAATACATTAAGAACTACAGCTCTGTCCCTATCCTACTGTACAATGCACATGTCCAGTGTGGTATAACTCATGCTAAACAAGTAAATGTGGCTCTCAACGAATCTTGCCGCATTGTCACGGGATGCCTAAGGCCAACTTCCTTGCTGGTACAGCGCCGCCTGAGATTAGAAGGGAAGTCACAGCCAGAATGGAACGAACAAAGGCGTTGATATCAACAACACATCCCCTTTTTGGTTATCAGCCTGCCAGTAACAGACTTAAATCAAGGAAAACCTTCCTGCGTGCAACGACGGAGCTCGACAGATCACCCTAACTGACCAGGCTGGAGATGTGCAGACCTTGGTGGCTGGATGACCCCACATGAAGCGCTCCCACCTGGCTATGAAAGGACTAGATGACGTCGAAGTACCTCAGTAGACAAACGTAGCAAGATCCAAAGTCAACATGCGAAGGTAGGGCCTCTCTGACAAATCTGTTATGTGCGAGTGTGGAAAAGAACAAACCACCGAGCATCTGCTACAGTGTGAGCTTTGTCCAGCCTGCTGTACCATGCAGGACCTGACTGGTGCTACACGTGATGCGTGTGACGTAGCCAGATTTTGGGCTAGCACTGTTTAATCCTGAGAAAAAGACTTTTGTACTTTTGAAACAGGACTTGTAAATATGTGTACTATTAATGGTTAAAGTGTATTACTATTTCTTGATTTTCATTTTTGTAATTGTGTTAAAGCAATGTTCCGTATCAAATGTATATGTTCTAAAATGCTTCTGGAACGAATAAGTAAAAATAAAAAATCTTTACAATTGTCAAGTGGTAAATGACTGCTGCATCGTCGTTGCCTTGCCATTTAAGAGCCACTGTCTGTACCATTGGGTCACCAACTTAGAGACTGACAAAGCATCTGGCCACTCTAGTCAAACCGTACGTCGGTCGCTGTGGGCACCACTTAAAGAATACAGAAGATATCATCAGTCGAATCAAGCAGCTCCGTTCTTGGTGAAGGTTACATTAAGATTAGTGTTGATGTCGTCTCCTTATTTACACATGTTCCTATCAAAGACTGCTTGGATTTCGTCTCCGATTTATTTGACAATATAATTGTGGGACTGTTTAATCAAGCATTGAGATCGTCCTGTTTTATGCATGGTCTCCAGTATTTCGAACAGACAGACGGCGTGGTAATGGAAGATTCGTTAGCTCCATCCTTAGCAAACCTCTTTATGGAGAAATTTGAGGACACTGCCTTGACCAGTGCTCCAGCGAAACCAAGTTGCTTTTACCACTACGTCGATGATGCATTTATGATCTGGCCTCATAGACGTGAAAAGCTGGAAAAATACTTAGATCATGTGAACAATGTTCACGACCAAACTAAATTCACGATGGAGGTGCAAAAAGACGGTTGTTTACACTACCTTGATGTCCTCGTCTGCCGGAAAACCAATGGTCACTTCAGCCACCGTGTCTATATGAATCCCACTCATACGGATCGGTATCTGAATGCGCTCAGCCACCACCACCCAGCGCAAAAACGCGGCGTTCTGAACACTATAGTTCACCACGCAAAAGTCATTTCAGACGCTGAGAGTCCGCCACGAGAGCTAATCCATCGAGAAAAAAAAAAAAGAAAAACCAAATACAAAAAAAGTTAAAATGTTTGTGAAGCTTATGGGACTTAACTGCGGGGTCATCAGTCCTTAAGCGTACAGCCTACTTACGAAGTACATTATACTAAAGACAGCAAAACATCCATGCCCGAGGAAGGAATCATTTTGTTGTATCACTCGAAAGAGCCCCTCTCCATTTTCAGTTGGAACACATAGATTTGCAGCGTAATTCCCGATTGAAAGACAAATCATATTACGTTTTACGTTAAAACTGTTCAGGAGATTTCACGTCTTCATAATGCACATGAAATAGTTGTAGTCATGTTTGGCTCAAGTTATATGTGTGTAGATGATATATTTTTAGTAATGAACGTAATTAAGGCACGATTACAAGGTAGTCTGAATGATGTGAGCAGACTGTTTCTAGCAGATATAAATTCTGTTACTTATTCAGTGAATCTAAAGCAATTATTTTTCTGATGCATATTGTTGTAATGTGAAGTCATGGTAGTATCGGTTGAGAAGTGGTAAGAAATAATTATTTTTCTTTCACATAAGTGATAATTTATTCTCTCCATAAGATCATTCTATATACACCACGTTTTGTGTTTTCCCCTGTTTCTGTACATTAGTTAAAATGTATGAATTATACATGGAGCAGCGTCGCTCGCACAATATTATTAGTGTAATGCAGTTACAAAACAAACAGTAACTGTTTCTTTATTTCTTTATTTTTATTTTTTACAGTCATCAACAGTAGTTGCTTTTTACGATATTTTATCTTCAAGTTCCGAATTTCTTAATGCGAAATAATGTGTGGGGCAAGGGTGCAGCCACGCGTGGAAGGATCGCTCACGGGCCAAAGGACTGCCCTTGGGACCAATTTCGTAGGTCTCGCCAATCTGACAGAGGCTCTAGACAAGTACTGGGCTCAACATATTGATGTAGCAGCTGTTAGTTGGAAATATTCCGCTTATGTAGACAGTATAAAGTAAAAACTGTGCGCCTGTAAGGTGGCAAAACAATTTTTACCTTCCACAGTTATCCACGTAAAAAAACGATTCGAATGATACGAACATTGCACTTTCACGCCGCAAGTAACTCGACCGTTGGATGAGCAGAGAAGGATAGCATAACAGATCACAGATATTGTTAGGAAGAAAATAAGTACACTGGTAATGGAAGTACTTACAGGTAAACTTATGAGGGAATCACTCTGCGATTTTTTGAACTTTGGATATGTTATAGTACATGAAAATAACTTAGGAACAAGCGGTTTCTAGCGGTGGCAAAACTTATTTCAGTTGTGAAACGGCCCCTCCAAAATAAGACCTAAAATGGAAAAAAATTTCGATCACTTAAGAGATTATGAAGCGTTTTTAATATTTTTTGTAGTGAATATCTCTTGATAAAAGACTACAATCGGCCTAGTTACATTGGAGGGGAGTGAAAATCAGTGGACCAACTCCCCCGAAGGAGATAAACTTTTTGCTACAAAAATTAGTATTGATTAATTTGAAGTACATGAAAACTTGAAAAGGAAGACTAAATAAAAAACACTTTTTAATATATATATATAAAATATTAAACAATATTTTTGAACTGTTTCATGTCTTTAATGTAGCGGTATTTGAAGTTGCTGAATCCGAATCTAAACTCAGATTCTCAAAATTCAATATGACTGATGCAGCATCGGACGAAAACACGAGAAATGCTTTAATAAACAGTAACTGCGACTTGCATAATACTTTAAAATCTACTTTTGAAATAATAGTGAAGAAAGAAAGAATTAAAGTAAATAAAACATGTTAAAATGTTTATTCATTTTAACGGCCGGCGTTATACCCGCCTGTCCTGTAGCGCATGGAGGTCTCTCGGCAAGATTTACATCTCTTCGCGTTATTTGATTAGAGTGAGCCCATTGCCTCTAAAATTTTCTTTTGAATGGTCAGAACACGAATCATAGTTTGAACAGTCATTGGATCGCGACCAACGCGAGCAGCAATGTCGCGATACGATAAACCGCACTCGCGATAGGCTACAATCCGACCTTTATCAAAGTCGGAAACGTGATGGTACACATTTCTCCTCCTTACACGAGGCATCACAACAACGTTTCATCAGGCAACGCCGGTCAACTGCTGTTTGTGAATGAGAAATCGGTTGGAAACTTTCCTGATGTCAGCACTTTGTAGGTGTCGCTACCGGCGCCAACCTAGTGTGAATGCTCTGACAAGCTAATTATTTTTGAATATCCGAGGCCATGTCCTGTTTTGAATTCTTCTTTGCTTGCAGACAGGGAACTCAATTTAGTGCTGAATTTAGAAGGGTTAGCAAAGTTAATAATTTGAAGAGCTCTCCTTAGCATGAAAGGTAATATACTAGTTCAATATTGCCATGCACATCTATCAGAGGTCAGAGAAACTTCCCATACACATTTGGGAAGCTTTACAAATTGATTTCTCTCTATAGGAGCCAGCTAGTTGGCTTAGTTTTGGTGATTAGTAAAATTCCATCAGGTAAATCACGCCTATGTGAAGATTGCAAGGCAAACCTCAATCCAAAGAATGTGATTGGCTCTTTTTCCTACCCATGGTCTGAGTAACTGATGGACAAGCTTGGTGCAGATCGCTTCTTTTCCGATGTTGAATTTCATGATATTTGCAGCATCGTTTTGATGAACAGTCTCAAATTAGCGATTTTGACATCAATACCCACATGTGGTATTCAAATGTTCAAATGTTTCTAGAGCTTATGGGACTTAACTACGGGGTCATTAGTCCTGAAACTTACAAACTACTTATAAACCACCTAATACTAAGGACGGCACAAATATCCTTGCCCGAGGGGGGGGGGATTCGAGCCCCCGACCGTAGTGGCCGTGCAGAACGTGACTGGCGCGCCGCAGACCGCTCGGCCACCGCGGCCGGCCGTAGGATATTAAGGGTTTTGTGGTTGCAGTGAAATAATTCTATTCCATCCTTTATCAACTATTTGGGCAACATCATAGTTTTGGTTTATACAAATGAAGAATATCTTACTGATCTCAGGACATTGTTTCAAGTGCTCTAAGATACTCAAAGTGCAATATATCCAAGTGATGATTCTACTAAATGGAAATGCAATTACCTAATGGCCGTCTATGCCATTATTGATATGGGTCTGTTATAACAGACATGGCATTTAAGTCTGACTTGAAGAGTGCATACTTTGAATGTTGATAAAATGTCCGAGGTAAGGTATGCACTCTTCAGAGTCAGACTTAATGCCATGTCTGCAAGAACAGACACCATATTATTAATTGTATATGCAATATACAGAGGTCATTTTTGTGTTGGAGCAAATATACTCTTGGTACGTTACAGGTTTACATTTAGGCTGCGAGGAAGAGGATGTAATAGCGGGTGCACTGCCACCGTAGTGTGCGATATGTTGACGTCTGGGCACGGTGAGAGACGTGCCTGGATAGTCTAATTCGGGTTTTTATCTTCCCTACTGCGTGAATTTTTCGTATTAGTAAATATTAATATTGTTAAATAAAGTCTTCTCGAGCTTCCAACCGCCTTAGGTGGTTAAAAATTCACGAGTTTTCGGCCACGTTCTCCTTGGCCAGTATCAAGTGGTAAACGACTGCTGCATCAATCTTAACTTGCCGTTAAACAGCAGCACCGCTGGCTGTGAAGTCACTGGTGCTCTCTGCTTAGCCATATAAGGTAATGTTTACGTTCCGAGTCGGCTGCGTCCGCTTTTGGCTGCTGGCTGTGACGTCAGTGGGACTCGCTTCTTCGTCCCGTGACCGCCGCGTGTGCTTCAACCTCGCTATGGCCGGGTCCCGGGTCTTGCTGAGCTGCAAACCGACGGCCTTATTAATGGTGTTTAATTTCAATTGCTTGTGTTACAACACTGCCCCAATATCCTTTCGTTTTAAAGAAAGGACAGATGTTTCGTCGAACAGAATTTGGTGTCGATTTTCTTTAGAATATTTTGATATGGGTAGCGAAGACGTAAGCGCATGTTGTGTCCGGGGTTGTTTCACAATGGTACAGTTTGCTCAATGTAATAGCAACCACACTCACATGGTATTCTATATAATCCTGGCGTTTTGAGCCCTAGGTCGTCTTTTACAGGCCTCATCGCCTGTCGTATCTTTGCTGGTCTCCTGAACACAGAAGTGACGTTATATCTCTTCAGAATCCGGATAATCTTTCCTGACACTGTTCCACAGAATGGCAAAGAGGTTAGATCCTTGCAATCTTCTTCTGACGTAATTTTTCTGCTTTTATCGCCAGAAATTGCTTAGCCGCGGCGAAGCTGCCGAGCGTATTGAGGCGCTATGCTGCGATGCGCGAGGCCGTTCCCCGTCGGACATATTAATGGTCTTGAAAACGTATCAAAAAGAAAATCGACGTTGGCAGAATCCTGAAAAAAAATGAAAATTTGTTCCAAAACTGAAATGAAATTTACGTTTCCATTTTCTTCAACACCAGAGGGCTTCCGGAAATGGACGCTGGCAGTTGGAAAAATATCATCGCACCATAATTAGCAAGAAACGGAGCCGCATCACACTGTAATATGTAATGTGGCACCGCTACGTAGCGAGTGCTTCCGAGCACTGCCGAGCAAAGCCGAGTAAGTTAGCGACTTACTTGACCCGCTCTTGGCTAACACGCTCGTGCCACGTTACGCAAAGCAAGTCGCTACCGCGCAGGTTTTAGTGCGTTGTGCTGTGCCAACACCACCTACAGAGAAGGCCGCGGCGATCACGTGTGACGTCACACAGAGTAGTAGAGCACCGTACAGTACCAGCAGAACAATCCGCCATTCTGAATCCCACGTTGTAGGCGCGCATTTAAAGACTACGGAATTTTTACGCTTTCTAACATGCTCTTAGGGCCATTAAATATACTTACCTTACACAGAAAATATTACCGTATAGTAAAGTTATTTATTTACATTTGACTCTAAGGAGCAAACAACTTAAAAGTTAGTGATTATATGGACATTTAGAGATATGATACATTCACTTATATTCCAAAGTGAGGCACACGATGCTGTTCTAAATATCTACCACATACAGTTCAAATACGTTACGGTAACTAAGAGTTGCATTCTAAAACAGTTATGAAATAATGATAGTGCGATTTTGTACTTCTCCTATTCCCCCCTCTAATGCCTCGCATATTTTACACACACAGTATTTCAGAGATTTTACCTCAAATTATGTTTAATAACTTTGAACATCTGGTTTCGTTAGATTACGACTAAATAAAGTCTGTCTTTGGAGTAAAGTGAATGTTGCATGCTAAATTTTGAATTTAATGCCTTTCATGAACGACACCCTTCCTCTTCGCATTTTTTTGCGAAGTTCAGTTTATTTTTTCAGACGTCCTGTTCATTTCTTGTCTTAGGCCTACATATTCCCGTGTTGGAGTCACATTTAAATTACACACTGAACTAACGCATGATAATGTAATTTAAAAACCACTAGCTGCGTGAAGCCAGCAGCACTCATGCATAACGTAAAATACAATTAACAACCCTTAGAACAGTTCCTTAGTTGGTGTCAATAAAATCAAGAGAAGTATGTTTCTTTAAACAGACTGTATGTCGTGTTATGTCAACAATCTGTAGCAAAATTACAAAATTGCTGATATGTATAGGCCTTTATTTCTATTATTCTCTCTCTGTGAGCATATTACTAATAGAAATTAAAAAAAAATGTTCTTAACGTAACACAGATAGATACTTGATTTCGGAGTCCATGCTTCGCGTCTGGTAATTTACAAGGACCTTTTACGCCGGGAGGTGGCTATTATTTGAGCAGTTCGGAGCATCACAACAAACCATTTCACACTGTGAAACAATAAAATCACGAAATATTCGCTGATTCAATTAGCAGCAGCACACGGACTGGGATTCAAAATGGCGAATTGTTCAGTTCGGTATATCTAGTGGTTTATAGAATATGGCGCTATCGCGTAGCTGAATGGATGGCCGCTGGGCACGAACCACCGTGCCGCAGTGGCCAGCCAGTCAACTACGCGATCGCACATACACTGCGTGAAGTGCCGCGGTGGAGTAGCCGAGCGGTCTAAAGCGTCTCGCTGCGGAGCGGGCAGTTGCTCGCCGTGACGCTGGGGCATGGGTGTGTGTGTTTGTCCGTAGGTTAGTTTACCTAGGTTTAAGTAGATTGTAAGCTACGGACTGATGACCATGCAGTTTGGTCCGATAGATTTACAGACATTTGAATATTTTGAACTGCATGAAGTCACACTAGAGCGCCGCGGCCTTCTCTCTAGGCGGTGTTAGCTGTGACCCACCGGCCAGCCATTCAGTGACGCGATGACGACCTACTCTGCGTAACGTGGCACGAGCGCACCGGCCTTCTCTTTCGGTGGTCTGCCCAGCCGTCACCTAGAAACAAGGCCTCACAACCGTCCGTGACACGTTAAACCTATAGGCCGCGATCGCTAGCTGACTGGCTGGCCGTTACGAGGCAGCAGGCTGTGCCCCAGTGGCCAGCCAATCAGCTAGCGATTGCGGCCTATAGTTATAAGGTGTCATGGACTGTAGGGAGTCCTTGTCTCTGGTGCTGACCCAACTAGCCCCCAGGCCATTTGACCCACCATGCCCGACTCTGAATTAGATCGTCGTAAGGCACAATATCAGGGGAGCTGGTGACTGAAAAACTTTACAGGCTGTTATACAATGCCACATCAAATGTTAGAAGAAAGTACCGTGCGTGGCATTCGATCCTTATATATATATATATATATATATATATATATATATATATATATATATATATATATATACAATGTTGACTGGAATACACTCCTTCAGAGGGAAGAAATAAAAACATTGCGTTTTGCTTATGACATTGTAATTCTATCAGAGAGAGCAAAGGACCTGGAAGAGCAGTTGAACGGAATGGACAGTGTGCTAAAAGGTGCTTATAAGATGAACAATAACAAGAGCAAAACTAGGGTAATGGAGTGCAGTCTAAGAAAATCGGGTGATGCTGAAGGAATTAGATTAGGTAACGAAGCAATAAAGGAGGTAGATGTGTTTTGTAGTGGGCAGTAAAATAACAAATGATGGTCGCAGTACAGAGGATATAAAACGCCGAATGGCAATGGGAAGAAAAACATTTTAAAAAAAGAGAAACTTGCTACCATCGAATATTAATTTAAGTGTAAGGAAGTCTTTTCTGAAGGCATTTGTGTGGAGTGTGGCCTTGTATGGGAGTGAAACATGGATGATAAGCTGGGCGGACAAGAAGAAGATAGAGGCTTTTGGAATGTGGTGCTACACAAGGATGCTGAAGATTAGGTGGGTAGATCGCATAACTAATGAAGAGGTACTGAACAGAATTGGTGAGAAAAGGAATTTTTGGCATACCCTGACTAAAAGAAGGGATCGCTTGGTAGGACACATTCTTAGACAACGGGGAATCGTAAATTTAGCATTGGAGGGAAGTGTGTGGGGGAAAAAGTCGCAGAGGGAGACCAAGAGACGCGTATAGTAAGCAGATTCAAGTGGATGTGGGTTGCCGTTCTTATGAGGAGATGAAAAGGCTTGCTCAGGATAGAGTAGGGTGGAGAGCAGCATCAAACCAGTTCCGGACTGAAGACCATAACAACAAGAAACATATATATATATATATATATATATATATATATATATATATATATATATATATATATGTGTGTGTGTGTGTGTGTGTGTGTTCATAAACCATTCATCCGATTGCAATGAAACTTTGGTGAACTGATCACCGTACGCCCACGAAGGTTTCTGACCCAAAAACAAAAGAGCACGACACATAGCTCTAGACATATGAGAGGGGACCGCGTGAGAATACCGATTTATGCGTCAATTATTGGAAAATTGGTGTAGTCAGGGCCCTGCATCAAAGTTTGCATGTAATTTCGGACAAAAAAAAAAAAAAAAAAAAAAAAAAAAAAAAAAAAAAAAAAAAAAAAAAAAAAAAAGCTTACCGCTCACAACAGTTCAGCTTTAGATGCCATAAAACTGTCGCATTAGGCGTGACCTTGTATCAAATAAAGTTAGCACTCTCCATTCGCATGAAATAAAACTGGAATATTTGAGAAGAACAAAGTGCGATTTTCAATGTTACCCTGCGTTTCTATTCCATATAAATCTATAGTTTTGTTCCGATATTGATGAAATTTTGCACACTCTACCATGGAAACAAGAGGAATATCACCGTAAGTATAAAATTTCGTTCGGTGCATGGTGGAGGGTACTTAACTTACGGAACTTTACAAAATGCATAGTTTTGCTCCAATCTCAATGAATTTTTGCACACATGACCTTTAAACCAAGAGGAAGTTCACTGGGTACATAAGGTTTGTATGGCACATGGCAGAGGGTACCTTGCAGAAAACTTTGTCTTGACAGGGAAAGCTGGAAACGAAAACAGAGATGGGAGAGAAAGAGGTGGATGCAGAGAGAGGGGGGATAGAGGAGCAGCTGAGAGAGCTAAATACGAAAAAGTCTGCTGGTCCGAATGGAATACCAGTTCGGTTTTACAAAGACTATTCAGCGGCATTGTCCCCCTACTTAGCTTGCATTTATCGCGAATCTTTAATTCAGCGCAAAGTTCCTAGCGATTGGAAAAGAGCGCAGGTGACTCCCGTTTATAAGAAAGGAAAGAGAACTGACCCACACAATTACATGCCAATATCGTTGACATCAGTTTCATGTAGAATTTTAGGGCATATTCTCAGTTCGAATATAGCAAATTTCCTTGAAGCGGAAAAGCTTCTTTCCATGAATCAGCACGGGTTTAGGAAACATCGTTCATGTGAAACTCAGCTTGCCCTTTTCTCACATGACATCTTGCGAGCCATGGACGAAGGGCAACAGGCGGATTGTGTTTTTCTCGACTTCAGAAAGGCGTTAGACGCGGTGCCACACTGCAGACTGCTAACGAAGATACGAGCTTATGGAATAGGTTCACAGATTTGTGACTGGCTGGAAGACTTCCTAAGTAATAAAACGCAGTACGTTGATCTCGACGGCGAGTGTTCATCAGAGACGAGTGTATCGTCAGGCGTGCCCCAGGGGAGTGTGATAGGACCGCTATTATTTTCTATCTATATAAATGATCTGATGGACAGAGTTAGTTGTAATTTGCGGCTGTTTGCTGATGATGCTGTGGTGTATGGGAGAGTGTCGACTGTAACTGACTGTAATAGCATACAGGATGACTTAGACAAAATTTCTAGTTGGTGCGAAGAATGGCAGCTGGCTCTCAATGTAGAAAAATGTAAGGTGATGCGCATGAGTAGAAAAAGCAATCTTATAATGTTCGAATACAGCATTAGTAGTGAGTTTCTTGATGCTGTCGCGTCGTTCAAATAAATTCACGACATTTTTTTATATACACTAAATGAGTACATCCAGGTTGAGGGATTGTTAAACATAAAATTAGTAGTCACAAGTAAAAAAATATGTATCCTCTTCTAACGGTTTTGACGTGAGGCACTTCACAGTCTAAGTACAATACTACTTGGAGTCCAGTATAATACTAACTGGCTGGCGGGAAAGTATATACAACCTTTTGAACATCACAGTAGTTAACTGAAAGAGCGCCTTGCAATCTAGGGTGTTTGTCATAGTAACTTATACAAATGTGTATATATATGACGTTGGTTGTAAAGTACTACATGTAACCTTTATATGTCAATGTATATATACGTTAATTAATTAATTTTATATATATATATATATATATATATATATATATATATATATATAAAGACGACCACAAAGGGCAGATACCATTATATAAATGTACATGTACAATCTTTGTATATAGTTTCCCGCCAGCCAGTTAGTATTATACTGGACCCCAAGTAGTATTGTACTTAGACTTTGAAGTGCCTCACGTCAAAACCGTTAGAAGAGGATACATATTTTTTTACTTGTGACTACTAATTTTATGTTTAACAATGCCTCAACCTGGATGTACTCTTTTAGTGTATATATAAAAAAATGTCGTTAAATTATGTAAATTACGACAGCTATGTAACCATACAATTGTAATATAATTAGTCTCCTGGCAATCATGTATACAGATCAATTGTTAAACTTTGTGTAATAGGTCAGAAGATGGCGTCGAGTACGCCGAAACTGGTCACATAATAAATGAAAAATGCGATCTTGGCTGCATAATCATTATTAAACAAGTATAGATGGCCCCACTTAACTATGAGTTCCTTATATATTTATGTGTGTGTCAGCGTTTCAGAATTCTCCCGGTAATTGGCAGTGTCTGTCCTCTCAACCTGTGACAGTGACTTTGCCCTTTTCGTCGCTGAAGTGGCTGCGCCCTGCTTCTGTACACCGGTCTTTATTTGTGTGTTCAACTGCTGGCCAGTAAGAGACGTCACGAATTGGGAGATTTCATTTGCGGGTCAGCAAATACGTGAGCTAATGGACGCTTTGAAAGGGCCGCTACGACGGATCGCGAGCAAACTGAGTGCACTCCCGTCTAGCGACCACTCCACCGCTACAGACATCAGAGCTCCTGTCCAAAACACCGTTTCTTACATTTTATTCTACACTAGCTCTAAACCCGGCAGTGGCCCGGGTGTTTATTTTACACTCTCGCAGTCCACATACCTACATCTACATCTACATACATACTCCGCAATTCACCGTAAGGTGCGTGGCGGAGGGTACACTGTACCACTACTAGGCATTTCCTTTCTTATTCCACTCCCAAATTGAACGACGAAAAAAAGAATGCCTCCGTACGAGCCCTAATTTCTCTTATCTGGTCTTTGTGATTTTTACGCGAAATGTAAGTAGGCGGCAGCAAGATCGTACTACACTCAGCTTCAAATTCCGGTCCTCTAAATGTACTTAACAGAAATTCACGAAAAGAACGTCGTCCTTCTTCCAGCGATCCCCAACTGAGTTGCCGGAGCATTTCCGTGACACTCGCGCATTGGTCGAACCTACCGGTAACAAATCTAGCTGCTCGCCTCTGAACCGCCTCTATGTCTTCCTTCAAACCGATCTGCTGCGGGTCCCAAATACTTGAGCAATACTCAAGACGTGGTCATACAAGCGTTTTATACGCAGTCTCTTTACAGGTGAAGTACATCTTCCCAAAATTCTCCCAATAAACCGAAGTCGGCTGTCTGCCTTACTGACAACTGTCCTTACATGTTCGTTTCATTCCATATCGCTCTGCAATGTTACACCTAGATATTTGAACGACGCGACAGCATCAAGAAGCTCACTACTAATGCTGTATTCGCACATTATGGGATTGATTTTTATACTTATGCGCATCACCTTACATTTTTCTACATTGAGAGCTAGCTGCCATTCTTCGCACCAACTAGAAATTTTGTCTAAGTCAACCTGTATGCTATTACAGTCAGTTACAGACGACACCCTCCCAAACACCACAGCATCATCAGCAAACAGCCGCAAATTACAACTTACTCTGTCCATCAGATCATTTATATAGATAGAAAATAATAGCGGTCCTACCACACTCTACTGGGGCACGCCTGACCGCAGTTACCGTACTGTCCTTCGAAATTGTCTCCTCTGATAACAATTCGTCGCTGACCTTTGCGATATATGTCGTGGAAATTACGCAGGAATTCTTCCTTTGGGATGATATTCAAAAGACTCGTCACTTTGGGTCAAAAATATGGTTAACTCTGTTTCATAGTGAGTTTGATTCGTGACTTTGAGATCTGTCAAATATGGAGGATGTTCAAATTGCTACACCCTCTTTTTTGCCAGGAACTGTTTGACAATATTAGCTGTGTGTGCGAGCATCATTTCAAAGATATTTGGAAAGATAGCAACGATTTAACACTGTCTGTCTGTGTGTGACGTGTTCCCACTTTTTTACGTCGCGCCGTTCAACCGAACGGCACAAAATTTTACAGACGTAATTGTTGGCCACCAGTGACTAGAACGTCACGTTTTCAAATATTTCGGACAAAAAATAGGTTGTTTTTGTTATGGTCTTCAGTCCGGAGACTGGTTTGATGCAGCTCTCCATCCTACTCTATACTGAGCAAGCCTTTTCATCTCCTCATAAGAACGGCAACCCACATCCACTTGAATCTGCTTACTATACGCGTCACATGGTCTCCCTCTGCGATTTTTCCCCCACACACTTCCCTCCAATGCTAAATTTACGATTCCTCGATGTCTAAGAATGTGTCCTACCAAGCGATCCCTTCTTTTAGTCAGGGTATGCCAAAAATTCCTTTTGTCACCAATTCTGTTCAGTACCTCTTCATTAGTTACGCTAGTTATGTTAGTTAGAGGTTAGTAACACTAAAAATGAGTCGTTTATAACGGCCTTTTGACAGTGAGAAATTTAATTGCAAATAACGTCATAACCATTTAGACACGAAGAAGTAAATGTATTTGCAGAAAAGAAAATTCCCAACAACTTTGCTCTGTTATGTTAATGACCCGCACCGTTTCAAAGATATTTGCAAAATTAACGGCGATTGACACTATGACTTGATGTTACGTAACGGTACAGGTAAAGAAAGTGAACTTAAGATAGAGGATAATTTGCCACGGTGAGAGAGGTGATAATAATTTTCCGCAAAAAGATAGTGAAAATAAGTGGAAGATATTAAAATATGTTCAAAAACTTTATGTTTTCAAAAGCTGAACCCAAATGTCAAATAATTTTGGCTGTTTTTTGTCTTTTAAATATGGTTAGAGAGAATATTACGTGTTGACTGCATAGCTATTATCGCAACAGTAGAGACGTTCATAATGGTTTTTACAATCTTATGACCAACTACGATCACGTTAACAATTTCAGTTCCTTCCTTTGTGGTTGTTTCCTATTTTACCAGTATTCCCTAATTTTCTCCCCATGAAGTCTCTTCCTTTCCTCTGTCCATGTTGCTCCTTTTTTTGTTATTTATTGTGCTTTGAAAGCCTTCCAAATTTAGTATTTTATTTTTAAAACGGTTTCTTTATGTCATTTCTGATTCTTCGATGTTGTTTCTTTCCAGATCTTGCCTTAGTTCTGTAAACCATGCTATTGTCGATTTCTTCTTCCAAAAATATAGGGGTATTCGTTTTGTCAGTCTATTTCCATCCATTCGGTAGAAGTGTCCGAAAAGTTTAATCGTAGTTTGGGCATTACTTCAGATATTGTTTCTATATTTTTGTAGATCTCGTCATTCCTTCTTATTTTCCAACCATCTGCTGTTTTATTGCATCTATTATTTTTCAAATAATCCTTCTTTCCAGAACCTGTGGTTTATCCATCTCATAGTTCATCGTTAGGCATTCAGATCCATATAAACATTCTGGTTGTACCACTGTGGTGTCTGTGGTGTTGTGTTTCAGTTTTGTTTTTCTATATATATATATATATATATATATATATATATATATATATATATAGTTCTTGCTGTAAATACTTTTAGTCAAACCGCATGCTCTTTCCATTTTGTTAAATCTTGCATTTATTGCAGATTTTTCTAGTCCATTCTGTTATGTAGTTTGTACAATACATTTAAATTTATTTACTCTCTCTCTCTTTACCTTTTTGTGTTTCTATGAATTTTGACGCTTTTTTTACATTATTCATGAATTTTATTTTATTAATATCATTTTTGTCCGAAATGTTTCCAGTCAATTACGAAACTACAGGAAAACTTAAAGTGGGCCGGCAAACACGCCAGTGCGATTTTTTTCCTTTTTACTTCGGTTTTATCGCCCTCTAAGTGTAGGGCAAAGAAATAAAATCATTGCGTTTTACCGATGACGTTGTTCTTCTGTTAGAGACAACAAAGGATCTAGAGGAGCAGTTGAATGGATTGGACAATGTGTTGAAACTTGCATATAAGGTGAATATTAACAAGAGCAAAACAAGAGTGATGGAGTGCAGTCTTAGAAAATCAGGCAATGCTGAAGGAATTAGATTAGGTAACAAAACAATCAAGGTGGTAGATGAGTTAGGTTACTTGGGCAGTAAAGGAACACATGATGGTCTCAGTACAAGGGACATAACAGGTAGAATGACAATGGGAAGAAAATCGTTTTTGAAAAAGGCAAACTTGTTAACATGGAATGTTAATTTAAGCATAAGGAAGTCGTTTCTGAAGGCATGTGTGGAATGTTGGCTTCTATGGGAGTGAAACATGGACGATCAACAGTGCGGACAGGAAGAGGATACAGACTTTTGAAATGTGGTGCTACAGAAGAATGCTGAAGATTATGGAGGGTAGGGGGGGGGGGGAGGATAGTGGAGCTCCTCTACGTTCACATTAGCATTGTACCAACTCAATAGGTCAGCTGTCACCTCTGCATGTGTTAGTAAGTTAATGTAGGAGTCACAGGTGCGGGAACTGTGATGTGTGCCGTACGTGTGGGTAAGATAACCCATTAATACGGTTCATATCGGGAGATAGTAGTGGTCGAAAACTTCGTCGAAAGAAGAGCGGGCTTAAGGGCAGAGGGAGAAAAGTGCCAAGGCAAGCGGCAAGGGAAAAAAACCTCTGCGACAGTCGGGGACGCTTAGTAAGTGCTGTAGAGAATTCATTGCTAACTGCGATAGTTCGGGCAAGGGTAGGTTATGTTAGTAGCGGGTATCGTGCATCGAATACCGTGTCAGAGCTAAGGTCGTCATAAGACACCAGTCCGGTACTGACCAGCCGGCCAAGTGTGTCACGGTGTTTCAAATGTTCAAATGTCTGTAAATCTATCGGACCAAACTGCGTGGTCATCAATCTGTAGCTTACAAACTACTTAAAACTACGTAAACTAACCTACGGACAACACACACACACCCATGCCCCAGGAAGGACTCGAACCTCCACGGCGAGCAACCGCGCGCTCCGCATAAACGATTCAGGGGAAAATCTAAGTAGCTCTCTTAGGTTGTTTGCAGATGACGCCGTCATTTACCGTCTAGTAAAAACATCTGAGGATCAAAACCAACTGCAGAACGATCTGAATAAGATATCAGTATGGTGTAAAAATTGGCAATTGACTGTAAATAATGAGAAGTGTGAAGTCGTCCACATGAGTACGAAAAGAAATCCGTTAAACTTTGTTTACAACATAAATCAATCAAATGTGAAGGCTGTAAACTCCACAAAATACCTGGGAATTACTATTACTTCAGACCTAAACTGGAAAGAACATGTAGATAATATCGTGGGAAAGGCGAACCAGAGACTGCGTTTTATCGGCAGAACCCTTAACAGATGCAACAGAACTACTTAAGAAACTGAATACACTGCGCTTGTCCGTCCTTTTTTGGAGTATTGCAGCCCAGTGTGGGATCCTTATCAGTTGGGTTTGACGGAGGACATCGAAAGAGTCCAAAGAAGGGCAGCTCGTTTCGTATTGTCACGATACAGGGGAGACAGCGTTACGGAAATGATACAGGATCTGGGATGGGAATCATTACAACAACAGCGCTTATCGCTGCGGCGTGGGCTACTTGCGAAACTCCAATCGCCAACATTCTCCTCCGAATGCGAAAATATATTGTTGACTCCCACTTACATAGGTAAAAAAGATCATCAGAATAAAATACGAGAAACCAGAGCTCGAACGGAGAGATTCAGGTGTTCTTTCTTCCCGCGCGCTATTCGAGAATGGAATGGGAGAAAAATAGTATAACGGTGGTTCGATGAACCCTCTGCCAGGCACTTAAATGTGATTTGCAGAGTATCCCATGTAGATGTAGTAGATGTAGATGAGGCGCTTTACACCACTCGGCTGCTCCACCGCGGCTGTCGCGGTGTTTTTGGCGTTCTGTCTCCAGCGGTGAGGCCCTTCCTCACAGTTCCTCACCACGCGGATGAGTGCGTGGGAAGGTTCCTGGCGCCGGTTGCTCACGGCCGCTTCGTCACTGGGTGGCGCCTTCTCCAGTGAATTCCCACCCAGTGCCCTCTGCAGGTCTTCTGACGCCTTCCTCTGGGCAGGCGTGATCTTCTCGGCAGCTGTCGACTGCGGCTGAGCAACCACAGGAGAGTCGGTCGTCTCGTTAGTGGCCATCCCAGAGTTCTGCACCACAGGGACGGGCGCTGGAGCGTCAACAGCGCCCTCCTTATAGAGGTCGCGTGCCAGTTGGGCGTGCAGCTGCCGGAGCTGTCGACAGGCCTATTCCGTCTCTGCAGCAAGTTGGGCCTATCTTGGGTGGATCGCGTAACTAATGAGGAAGTGCTGAAGACAACTGAGGAGAAAAGTAATTTCTGGCATTCCTTGATTGGATCGATTGGTAGGGCACATTCTCAGATATCAAGGAATCGTGAATTTTGCGTTGGAGGGAAGTGTGTGGAGTAAAAATCGCAGAGGGAGACGAAGAGATGAATACAGTAAGCAGAATCAAATGGATGTACGTTGTCGATCGTATCAGGAGATTGAAAAGATGACTGAAAGTAAATAACGGTCTCTTAAACCAAAAAATAGTAAATTAACGTTAATTCTGATGAGGTAAATTATAAACTTAATCCCTCAAATATCACCAATAATATGATTTTCACTATCCGTTATATTTTCAACAACAACAATATTATTTAACCAACTAAACTTTTTCTCTTATAAACCAAAAAAATTATAAAATATAATAATAAAATTAAAAAAAAATTCACTAAATATGATAAAAAATTAATTTTCAAAATTTGATATCAAGGAATCGTGAATCGTTGGAGGGAAGTGTGTGGGGTAAAAATCGCAGAGGGAGACCAAGAGATGAATACAGTAAGCAGAATCAAATGGATGTACGTTGTCGTTCGTATGAGGAGATTGAAAGATGAGTGAACGTAAATAACGGTCTCTTAAACCAAAAAAATAGTAAATTAACGTTAATTCGATGAGGTAAATTATAAACTTAATCCCTCAAACATCACCAATAATATGATTTTCACTATTCGTTATATTTTCAATAACAACAATATTATTTAACCAACTAAACTTTTTCTCTTATAAACCAAACAAAATTATAAAATATAATAATAAAATTTTAAAAAAATCAACTGAATATGATAAAAAATTTATTTTCAACATTTGATCCATCTACTAATTTATTTAATTTATCACTTAACTGAACTAGAACATTCTTAGGATTATTATTAATTCCATCAATAATGATTAATACCTTCATGAACTAATATTCTATGAAATAAATTAAACTTAAATCTACATAATGAATTCAAAAAATTATTAGGAAAAAAATCTTTTCAAGCATCAACACTTATTCTGATTTCAATTTTTATTATAATAATATTTAATAATTTTATAGTACTATTTCCATATACTTTCACAAGAACCAGACACATAACATTAACATTAACATTTTCAATTTTGTTTGTAGTACTTGGAATGTTCCTTCTTGAATTACATCTCGTCACTGTTAAATTATTGTTAAGATAATAACAGTTATTTCACTAATAAGTAAATTGATATTAAATGTAGGGAATCACTTAGTTATTCCTGAGGTTAAAATTATTGCTCCGATTGCTCCAGTTAAGGTAGCCTGTAATTAAAATAAGAAAAATCTCAGGCAGTTAAGATCTGCAAAAATAAGTTAAAACTCACACTGCTGCTCTAAATTACTTTATGAGTGCCACAGTACATGCACAACGGAAATTTATCTATCTACTCACTCCTTAATGGAGCAGCCAACGTATTAACAAACACAAAATCAACATCTAAAATAAATGAACAGATAAACATGGGATGGGAGGATGAAATCATAATGCAGAGATTTAATACTTTAAAATCATAATAAATTCAGTAAAATAATAAGCAAATTAATGTGGGAAGACCAAGTTAAGCACACACCTTGTACAAAAGTGAATTAAATCATATAATTATTGCCTGTATTAAATTTTTTCTGCCCTTTATGAACATGGAGTAAATTTTCAAATACACAATGGGTAGCTGAAAGCACATTCATGCATTCACAGACACACACATAATGCTTGGTAGTACATTACAATGGTATAACACATCAAAACAGTGGCAAAAGGAAGCGTCCGTGGCATCTTCACGAGATGGTGGGTGTATTGATCACAAATTTAAATACACAATACTGTGCACTAAACGAACTCATGTTCAGGGAGGCAGCAGCTCACTATTCTTAAGTACCATGTGGTGTCTGACCACACCGAATGTCATAGCATTTAGAAACAGTAATTAATTTAGAATAAGCGAGTAAAGCACACATGAGAATTCGTATAGGAGGAAGCTAGTATTAATAAAACCATGGCTGAAGGCCAAAGTAATGACTGTTATGAAAGCACGTGGTGCAATCAGTCATACAAGACAGGAAGAATGGAATCAAACAAGAAAATCTAAGAAATATTTAGCATACTTGTGGATACAGACCAGACGTAAAAACATTAGTTAAAACAGCAAGGAAATACAAGCACTTACATTTACACAAAGGCTGAAGGCCACAGACGTGTATTCTAACTTGAACAAAACCAGACACAAAATCACCACTGGCATGAAAATGCAGATAATAAGTTTTCACTGAATTACACAGGTTCTGTAAATTAGGAAACACTTTGTCTTGCATGACGAAAGAATTACTCAAGAAAACTATCACTGGAAAACCAAGACTGCCTTATCACAAAAAAAGCAAGGTTCTAACAGTATGCCTTCCCCTCAGCATTATTCGGCGGAGTACGTACTTCCACAGTCGTCAGAGCCAGAATGCAGAGTGAAGCTCTAAGGCCACAGAAAACCCTTTCACCCCCATACACCGGACATAGATCACGCTGAAGGCGACACAGAGTGCGTTTAGCTTTTGCGAATTCTTGCTACCTGGCCAAGACATTTCCCCCTACAACCGCTCCTAGAGAGGTGTCTTTCGTCCAAGATTAGGTTGGTACAACCCTACGAACACGGACTCCTCATCACCTTGCCAAGTAAGCTAGTCCCTGGCCAGCCAGCAGACGCCAGCGCAGACAACAAACGAAGTCATGCGAAGTCTACAGCAAAACGAGGCCTAAAGCGGGAGGCGGCGACTGTAAGCCATTGCGCGGCAGTCAGTCAATATTAAAAGCAACCTTCCACATTCACATGAACATACAAGTGCAATCACATGAGTGGAAACATGTGTAAATATGGGGCAAACATACATAAACATGGGGCATTGATCATGGAAAAAAATAATAAAATAATGAATACAAAGATAGATAACATTAATGGTGCAGAAAAACTTTAGGTTAAAGAATAAATCAAAATGGAACATGGCCACACAATGAGCGGACGTGTTTCCAGATTAAGAGGCTTGCTCAGGGTAGGAGAGCTGCATCAAACCAGTCTCTGGGCTGAAGACCACAACAACACAACACCACCTCCTAAAATTAATATTCCTCCTATGACCTCTAGTACAGGGTAGGACAGGCAGCGCTGCTGTGACGTCAGCCAAGGACGCTTTGCCGGCTCACAAGGAAGGAGAGTTGAGCATGTGACGTCACGCGCTCTGTACTGCTGCCGATGAGAAACAGAATGCAGTGTGTGGAGTGTGGCAATTTAGGAAAGACGGGGAACAGACCTGGTGTGAAAAATACTGTGAGGTCTAAGATACCCTAATTTAAAACATACTGTTTTAATTGACTAATAGACACAGATTACAGACAATTGTATCGTCTTATAATGTAGGTGTAATTCAATGTGAGAATAGCAGTGTTTTAAAGAAAATGGAACATAATAGAATTTTCGTTACAATTTAGAGCAAAGTATTGTTTTTCTTTTGTTGATTTTTCAATTTTTGAGATATTGTTAATCTAAGAGTGCATGTTGGTTGTGATCTGACAAGGTGTTGCGTTATTGGAACTTTTCTAATTTTATAATAGAAAAGAGTAGTGCACACAGAAGTGTTGAACCGAACAATCACAATAACCGTGAAGCAAGGGCAAATTTTGTTGGCTACCTATAGAGCTATTCTGTAGCTCAGGCGAACAGAAGCTTCGACACTCACAGTTCACATGATTACGTTCTTTTAATTCAATTAAGGCGTCTGGTTCTTCTCCTTCATATTTCCCATCCTCATTTGCGTGGCACAGAGAATAATGACGATGTAAATGACATTTTTACATTCTTCTTACTTCTCTGTTCGCTATTGCTGCCTGAGCCCTCAGCTCCGGTTTTACAGCCCCGTTTGTCTATGCAACATTGCGAACACTGCTCTCACGTGACATCACACGGATTGACGGCGCGGGCTACGAGAAAGACAGTTCCCAGCACAGTCGTCATGCCACGTAAGCAAGGTAGCTCCGAGTCAGCGCAATCGCTAGCTCAGTGGCTGCCTGCTATGATGCAGTGGGCAGTCCCCAGTGGCCGGCTAATCGGATAGCGATCGAGCCGGCTCGAAACTACCTTGCTTACGTGGCGTGATGTGCGCATTGAGACCTGTCTTTCTCGCCGGCCACGGGCGCGCATAAGGTGACGTCCTCAGGAACTGACGGTGGACAACGAGAAAGACATGTCCCAGCACAGTCGTCATGCCACATAAGCAAGGTATCTCCGAGTCAGCGCAATCGCTAGCTCAGTGGCTGCCTGCTATGATGCAGTGGGCAGTCCCCAGTGGCCAGCTAATCGGATAGCGATCGCGCTGGCTCGGAACTACCTTGCTTACGTGGCGTGATGTGTGCATTGAGACTTGTCTTTCTCGCCGGCCACGGGCGAGCATAAGGTGACGTCCTCAGGAACTGACGGTGGACAACGAGAAAGACAGGTCCCAGCACAGTCGTCATGCCACGTAAGCAAGGTATCTCCGAGTCAGCGCAATCGCTAGCTTAGTGTCTGCCCGCTATGACGCAGTGGGCAGTGCCCCGGCGGCCGGCCAATCGGATAGCGATCGCGCCAGCTCGGAACTACCTTGCTTACATGGCACGATGTGCGAATTGAAGCCTGTCTTTCTCGCCAGCCACAGGCGTGCATAAGGTGATGTCATCAGGATCCGACCGTGGACATCAAGAAAGACAGGTCCCAGCGCAGTCGTCATGCCATGTAAGCAAGGTGGCTCCGAGTCGGCGCGATCGCTAGCTCAGTGGCTGCCCGCTATGACGCAGTGGGCAGTGCCCCATCGGCCGGCCAATCGGATAGCGATCGCGCTGGCTCAGAACTACCTTGCTTATGTGGCGTAATGTGTGCATTGAGGCCTGTCTTTGTCTCCGGCCACGGGCGCGCAGAAAGTGACGTCATCAGTAACCGACCGTGGCCTACGAGAAAGACAGGTCACAGTGCAGTCGTCATGCCACGTAAGCAAGGTAGATCTGAGTCGGCGCGATCGCTAGCTCTGTGGCTGCCCGCTATGACGCAGTTGGCAAATCAGCGATCGCGCTGGCTCGGAACTACCTTGCTTACGTGGCGTGATGTACGCATTCAGGCCTGTCTTTCTCGCCGGCCACGGGCGCGCATAAGGTGACGTCATCAGTAACCGACCGCGGCCTACGAGAAAGACAGGCTGCATTGCAGTCGTCATGCCACATAAGCAAGGTAGCTCAGAGTCGGCGCGATCGCTAGCGCAATGGCTACCCGCTATGATGCAGTGGGCAGTGCCCCAGCGACCGGCCAATCGGATAGCGACTCGGAACTACTTTGCTTACGTGGAGTGCTGTGTGCTGCGACCTGTTTTTCTCGTAGGCCACGGATTGTCAGGCTTGCACTTCCTGCTCACACGTCACACCGCCTGATGTTGTCTTCCTCTGGTCTAGTATGTGTGTGCGTCCCGTTTGAAAAGAGGTCCTGAGACCTGTGTACGTGTGCGCAGGTGCGGGACGAACTGGCGGCTGCCGGGGAGCAGCCGGTGGAGGAGCGCATCCCTGCCGAGGACGTGCTGGGCCGCACCTACTGCCGCATGCCGCTACCCGCCGCCCCCGCCGCCCCCGACGCCGCCCCCGATGCCGCCGCCGGCTGCGAGCCGCCCAAGGCCGCCGCCGCTCACGTCGAAGGCGCAGACGTAGACGCAGACGTAGACGCCGACTAGGCGGCCACTCCACAGCACTCAGCGGGCGATCGTGCTTCCAGCCCCGCTCCACCCACCGCTACTGGTCAGCTGCGGATACACCGCTGGGGCGTCAAGCCAGTACGGCCTCCACCTCACTGAGAGGTGTTCCGCCTTGCCCGTTCTCTGACGGCAGACCGTAATGAAAAGAACTTACAAACAACGTTTACTGTGCACTTAGCAATAAGGGGTATACGAGAAGAGTAACGAGAGTAATTTCTTTTTATAAACCAAAGTTTTTATTTTATTCTAACAACAATATTGTCCCCCATGTACGTACTTTCCTTCGGCAGCTATATCCCGAAGTTGTCTTTAATCCCAGTCTTCGCAGTAACGTTGAAAGACTTCACCTTTTGGGACCTTTATTATGTCTGTACTATTCTTCTGAATTTTCTCCGGTCGCACAACCACGACCTTCTAAGACAAGAAAAAATTCATTAAAACTTCGATCCATTTTTTTTACGTGTGTCCAAATCTTCGTCCGTAATGCTCTCAAAAGGTACTGGCAGACGCAGAAGCAGTACGCATTTCTCATTCGACTTGTGTGTGGACGTGCTCCACAGTTTTATGATGTAGACATTGTTTTAAATTTTACTTTTAATCCTATGGACATGGAGTCAGCCACATTTTATTTATCAACTATTTTAAAGTGAGCCTTACGTAATACTTCTGAAGGAGGCAGAATTACTTTTGTCGAAACCTAGGTCAAGGTTTATGCATGTCAAACATTTTTATGCAACTGGTCGGCTCAAACTGTGTTGACTTCTGAATCGTGTTCCACCGTTGCTGAACTGCAGCCATGTTTAAAATATCTATTATAGTTTACGAATTACAATATTTTGCCTAATAAATGTTCTGGTACCATTTTCTGGTGCATCGTCAGTCTAATAGCAGTTAGACTGTGGCAGGCTGCTGTCAACATTATGCCTCTTGTTTTGTACTTTGGAGTATATCTGAGGAAACAGAAAAATCCTTATTACACTTCATTACTATTTTGTCTAAAATTACCGTTAAAATACATACAGAATGAAGAACATAATCATTTCTGTAATATATTACACATAATACAAAGATACTATCCCATTCTTCAATTGGGAGAAATTTGGTAAACATAGGTTAATCCATTATGAAATATTAATGTTCTAAAAATCTTGTTTCGAGAAAATGAGAAAAGAATTTTGATAGTGTTTTCGACTCACTGTATGCCTCTTTAACAACATTACAGTGGCATAATCTTGCTTGACTGCCGCTTCTTTACCTCCTACAGACTTTTGCAGGAGTCTTTTTCTTACTCTGGACTCTTTAGTGTTGGCTTCTGCAGCCATTTAGCTTCGACTAGTCACTGACGATTTATGGCATTCACAGCAGCTATCATATTATTTCCTCATTCATGTCTAATTTATCCACTACTTTTGTCCTGCTATTTACACCATCATTGAAACAGATAACAAAATCTACCTATTTCGAATACTGTCCATCCAACAAACACCGTTTTCGATACTCGTTGAAACACGCAGCTGTTGAAACTCTCATTAGGATTTTGTGTACGACCATGTAGACATTTGCTACGTAAGGTTTTATCTGCAAGGTCACTGTATATTGGCTGTATTGATTCCATGACTGTGGCAAGCATGGATCGTTTGTGGTGATACTCATTGCCTGAAGCATCAGCGTGGCCAGTGTGCAGACATTTGTTCAAAGATCGTTTAAGACAATAAAAAATCTTTAAAAGTAAATAAATCATACAGTTTTGGAAACTGGAGAAATTTGTCTTTCACGTGGAGACATCATTTTTTCGATTTCTCAGTTATTTTCACGTCCACTCCCCTTAAAGCTCCACCCCTCCCATCTTTAACATCTTCTCCGCCTTCCAAAACCTCTTGATTAGGAATGTTCTGCACAGTTATATTTCAAATTACGAAATGTCATACTCGTGGATTCCCAAAGAGTAACATCTCAACTGATTGCGTAACAGCTGCTCTACGTTCTACCGATTTAGTAACATGCAACAAAAATTCTTTTTCACTCATGGCAATTTCAAAACTCATGTAATGGATCTACGCAGCTGAAACTCGGACTGAGCATCACGAAGGAACGAATACACCTATTCAACACCAGATCCCTCGCAGAGTTGTAGCGTCCCTATTTTTCTCACACACTTCATATCTCTTAATGAGTCCATGAATGCACAGAAACTTGGTTACAGGTTTCAAACGCAGTGATTCAGTTTTGGTCGAATACAATGTTTCTACAATTCCATAGCCAAATTGTGTTATTTCGTCAACCATGAGTCGTTGCACCTTGAACTTCCTTCGCTACTAAAATATAATGTAAAACACTTTACATCTACCGAACTACACCATTACCCACGATGCCTCTAAACGGTTTAGTTATTACCATTATGTAAGATCTAATGTAATAATCAGTTCAAATAATTTTGTTATTTGATGGCTATAGCTGAGTTTAAGCGTGTTGATGCTATCGTCATACACATTATCATGTGTAATTGAGTAACAATGATTCATCTATTTCTGTCTCTGCATTTCTTCCAGTTAAAGTATTTTCAAGGTGACCGATGCGCACTATTCCTCTCAGTTACCTTTAATTGGCGTATTCTTCATCATGCATGTATTCTCAATAGTATTATAGAGCATCGTGAAAATGGCGTTTAACAGTGACTTTCCGACCACAACGGGCTCGTGTTTCAGATAAGTAAATCTAAGGGAGAGGATATACCAACGCCAATACGTGGCCCACGCAACCAACACCAGCATCTGCGGCTGACAGATTGCCATCAGGGGACTCTTGAGCGCTGACAAGGGAACGGTCGGAACTGTACGAAACGATGCTCAAAATAAAACTTGACAAATAAAAAATAAGTTAAAAAATGTTGTCCGTTACAGTTCCATGCGAATCGTTGTATTCTACCACATGTCGCACGTCAATATGGAGAAACAAAGTAACAAAATATCAGTACCGTAGAAGAGAAATATTGCTAATTCAGTAACGTCAAAGTATCATCAATTTTTAATCAAACAAGTGAAAAAAAACGTTGCTTACATTACAACAGCACAAAACATGAATGTGCTACACAACTAATGATGCTTAAACTACTCAAAGTGCGGATGCCCGATTTCCATGATCTTTATTTCATCATCTAACGTCATTCAGTGATTTACAATGAATAAATATTCTCCACAAAAATGCAAGCCTAAGCAGCAACAAGCTTGTCAAAAGCCACGTTGTGATATTGAGAAATCCATATCATCATTTTAAAAAGCAATTTGTGTGGCTTTTGATATTGGAATTTTTGAATGTAGAAATGTGGCCTTAGGGAAGTGTGCACATCCTTCTCTTCCACTTTGTTTGAACCACTTCTTCGAAATCTGGTGTGTTTTGCGCTATTGTAATTACTTTAACCCTTTAGTGGATAGTGTAGCTGATCTACATTCCTTATTTTTGCCATTATCTCTCAAACTGATCAATATTTTACCATAAATTCATTAGTAGCTGCTTCTATACAAAGTGTTACATAAGCTAGTAGCTCGTCCTAGAAATTATAAATTGCAGCGTGCTACCGAATCATTTAGACAGCTGTATTGTGGCACTCCTACATGTGCATTTGTTTACTTTATTAATTCTCCCTTGCCACGTAAAAATAGTCAATCACACACTACTGCTGCATTATTAGTTACTTTCTGGAAAGATGAGAGGTATAATACTGACATTTACTGCATCGGGAATATCATGGAAGCAGTATATAACTGACCACATATAACCCTTTTGTTGTTGCTAGTAGTGCATAATAATTTTATGAAAGCTTTTTCATTACTTTACTCAGTATACAGGGTGGTCCATTGATAGTGACCGGGCCAAATATCTCACGAAATAAGCATAAAACGAAAAAACTAGAACAAAGCATTTCTATTTTCAAGGGGTCCGCTAGATGGCACTGCCATAAGTCATACGGATATCAACTGCATTTAAAAAAAAAAAAAAAAAGGTACCCCCGTTCGTCTTGTACGTAAGTAAATATGAATGTTTTATTCGGAACACTTTTCTCTCTTTGTGTTAGACGGCGCTGTAATATTCACAAACACATTGTTCATAATTTTAGACGAACAGTGGGTAACAGGTACGTTTTTTACGTTAAAACCCAAAACGTAGGTATATTTGAACTTTGTTTCGGTTGTTCCAATGTGATACACGTACTTTTGTGAGAAACCACGCTGTTACTGCGTTACTACCTGTAATTACCTCATGACTTAAATAAATGATCAAAATGATGTCCTTCAACTTCAATACTTTTGACAATACGGGTAACGAAATTTCTCTCAACAGCGAGTAGTTCGCCTTCAATAATGTTCTCATATGCATTGTCAATGCACAGACGCATGTTTTCAGGCGTTGTCGGTGAATCACGAAAACAGATATCCTTCAATTTTCCTGACAGAAAGAAATCCGGGGAAGAAAGGTCCGGTGAACGTGCGTTTGGTAGGGTGCTTCTAAGACCAATCCATCTGTCATTAATTATTCCATTTAAGACCGCTTCAACTGCACGCGAGTCATGTGCTGGACATTCATCATGGTAAAAGTACAGCGCCATTCTGTCATGCAGTGAAATATCTTGTAGTAAAATCGGTAGAACATTACGTTAGAAGCCAGCATACATTGCACCATTTAGATTGCCATCGATAAAATAGGGGCCAATTATCCTTCCTCCCATAATGCCGCACCATACATTAACCCACCAAGGTCGCTGATGTTCCACTTGTCGCAGCCATCGTGGATTTTCCGTTGCCCAATAGTGCATACTATGCCAGTTTACTTTACCTCTGTTTGTGAATAACGCTTCGTCACTAAACAGAAAGCGTGAAAAAAATCTGTTATCGTTCCGTAATTTAATTTGTGCCCAGTGGCGAATCTGTACACGACGTTCTAAGTCAGTCTTCACCATGTAAATCCTGGTGCATGGAAATATGATATGGGTGAAATTTATGTCGATGTAGAATTCTCAACACCGATGTTTCTGAGATTCCAGACTCTCGCTCAGTTTGTCTGCTACTGATGTACGGATTAGCCGAAACCGTCGAAAATATACATGGGGCCCATGAAGTTGAAGTATGAATCAGCGTTCAGTGGAATCAAGCGAAAAGTTAAGATATGAAACTGGCACTAAGAAATTAGCTTCGAAAGCAATGAAAAGTAGAATTACGTATGTTCCGCGTCGCATCGACCTTGCAACTCTTTTTACGGACCCACCAACTGTGGTTGACCAAAACACAAAACAATGCCGTACAGTAATAGACCATGCACGATGTACGGCCTACAGTTACATACCTTCTGTGACATCAGATACTACCGAGTCCAAATACTTCATTCATGTTGGATACTAGAATGCTAGTAAAATTTTGTTGATCTTTCTTGGAACCTTTCATTGAAGAAATGTAATATTAAACGGTCAACAGAATCAATAAAAAAATGTTGAATAATAGATTTTAGGTACTCACCAACTAGGAAGAATAGATCAGGGGCTAGGAAACTCATCCTGTTTAATATTACACCTACGGGATTTATAGTAATGGTACATTTGCAATTTTTTTTAATTTGTGTGTTGCTTTTGTACAAATGACTTTTATTAATTGGAGATGTCATCAAACTTTATTTCATACTTACCATTGCCGCGTCTTTTATAATGAACTTGGTTGGCGCTAAGCTACATTGATTGGGGGGTTTGTGACGTACTTCCCTGAAAATTCACTCATTTATCATTTCCTCAACTACAGCTTTTTTACTTTTTTTGTCCTTTGTCCAGACAGCTTACCACTGTGTCGCTTAGAGAGATGGCCTGTCGAAATCCCCCATTACCTTCTGCCACAATTAACGATGCTTTTCCGGTCAGGCGTTCTTCAGGTTTCACTAGCAACTCATCTCCTAATGTTTCAACGTAGTAAGTTTTCTACATCTACATCAAGACTATTATGTAATTAACACCGCCTGCTAAAGTGTTCTACAAAGTATTTTTCTATTGATCAGATCGGAAATAACCCACTACAAAAGCGATTTCTAAAAGCTCCGTTCCAGCTCTAATTTTTCTTAAGTAGATGGGGATTCGGAGAAGATAGTTGGTGATGGCAAAGTCGCAAATCTCGCCGCAACGAAAAACGGCTCTCCTTTATCGATATAGTGAAATTGTTGCATTTTATGTTATTCCAGTAAAACGCAGTCTTTGGTCCGTCTTTTCCACAGTATTATCTTCGTGTTATTTCCAATTATAGTTGCTCATAATAGTAATTCTTAGGTATTTTGTTGAAGTCACGCTCTTGAGATTTGTGCTATTTATCGTACTACCAAAACTTAACGTATATTTCATGTAGTATTTGTGTGGAGGATCTCAACTGCTACTTTTCCCACCATAAAAATATCTTGTCAAAATTATTTTCCAAGTAGTATTGATATTGATACTAGATGTTTTTTACTCAAATATCTCGATGTGTATTATTTTCTCTTCCTGTTCGAATGCATTTAAACTGCATAGTATGCCTGGTTATTGTTGCCGTATGTGAAAGATATTATAGCAAACTTAATGTGATGGCTTCGTGAAATTAGCAACAATTATGGCAGTAGTACCAGGCACCCTATGGTGTTCTTTCGTTGGTTCTCCCCTAATACTTTGTTTTCAAGTAGTTTTTAGTTATTTCACTATCATCTGGTCTCTCTCCAATACGTATTGTATAATAAATTAAACTCTGATATTACCGATTAAGGGTAAATTGATACCGACTGTACTGTACTGTATATTTTACATCACTGTGAAACTAATGACAAGCCTTTTGCGTCTTCCAACATCTATGGATCAGTGATAGAGTACTAGAGATGGACAGTCAAGTGCTAGTGGTCTTCTCCATGGAAGTAATGAAAATTCATTTCATAGAAAGATGTATTGTTAGTACCTGAATATAAGTTGTGATTGTAGTACAGCAGATGAAGGAATGGTGACCAATGTTCAGGAAACCTTAAGATAGTGGTAAATTACCTACGTGTGTCAGAACATAGTGCCAAAAAATTTGTCACTAGCAAGTGAACGTACTTTGATTGACAAAAGTTTATAATGACAATTTTAATTTAAATCATTTGTAAATATCTTAATAATTAACGTTGTCTAAAGAATTAATCAATGTTTGATGAGAACCAAATGAATGTGGTAATTGTTTGTAAAATGTGCTAATTCTAAAATCATCTCAGATGTGTCTGACCAATACAGTTCCACAATATGTGTATCTAACATCAACATACTACTGTGTATAAGAAAAATTTGTGGAATAAAATTTATTTTTGGAAATTATGTGCAAGTTATTGTTGAATGACCTACTAAAATACTTCAAGTACACAAAACCTTTAATTTTGTGGAATACAACTTTCATGCTGCTATGAAGTAGGCACTGAATTTCTACATGTGAGGAAGTGTGTTTACACCATTATCAGACATTATACAGGAGAGAATTTAGTATCTTTATTGATATCAACAACAAAATTTTTACTAAAATTACTCCAGTCCATTTTGTTGTGAAGCTGGCACAGCAACCATAATAGATATTTTGGTAAAAAACAGATTGCACAAAAACGATGTTTCATTTACTTATACATGAAAGGCATAAAAAACATCGACAATGACCCAACAAATAAATGACAAGATCTTATTTAAAATTGTTAAAAGATACAGGCATCTTACTTGACAAAACTGAAGACACATCATACATAATGAGAATCGATCAGCTCTCAAATTACTAGCACAACCTAAACTACACAAATAAAATGTGCCAATTAAATCTGTTACAAACTATGTAACGAGCCCAGCCTACAACCTAATAAAAATAAATAATATCTTTAATAACAATTACATTTCAGACGAATAATATACAGTAAAAAGTTCAACCGATTTTATACATGAAATAAAAGACCTAAAAATAAAATTAAAAAGCTAAATTTTTTTCATTGGATGTTACCAAGTTTTAAACTAATATTACAGTCCACGAAACCGTCCTATTAATCGAAGAAAATTTTTGGAAAATGGACAAATTTGGAGAGTAGAAATAGATGAATTCATTCCCCATAACCCTGCTTTGTCCATAACTTTTTTTATTTTTAAGAATCAGTTCTACAAACAAGATAAAAGCCTTGCAATGGTTAACTCTCTTGATGTCACTCTATAAAGAAATTCAAATGTTCAAATGTTTGTATAGTCTATGGGACTTAACTACAGGGTCAGCAGTCCCTAAACTTACAAACTACTTATGAACTACTTACGAACTAGGACGGCACAAATATCCATGCCTGAGGGGGGATTCGAACCCCCGACCGAAGTGGTCCTGCAGACCGTGACTGGAGCGCCTCAGTCTCCTCGGCCACCACGGCCGGCTATAAAGAAATATTTCGTGATAAAACTGAAAATTCTTAAATAAACACACAGTTTGGAACAACAAAATACAGTACTACAGAATATTTGTTGACAACACTAAAAGAAATAGAGACATTCCATTCACAATTCAATGAATTTCACACAAACATGACATTCACAATACAATAACTCTTGTCATAACATAAGTCACAAACAAACTATTTTCCATTCTGTATTAATACAATACACAAATATCCACTAAGTCGAGACAGTACTAAATCATACATTCCTACCCTTAAAATTATAGCACACAACACTGAATAGAAGTCCACAATTGTGGGCATAATTATTTCCAAAATGTGCAGAACGAATAAAAAGAAATTAAAAAACGAAATTACAATCAATTGTACTCAAAATGATGAGACAACGAAATACATTGTATCAATTAAATACAATGAAAGAATCCCTGAGACGGATTTACGTCTCAAATATGTCAAAGACATTATTGATAGAGCTGAAGCATTGAATTAAAATTTGTGGTGCGGCCGGGAATCGAACCCGGACCTCCATGCTTACTAGGCAGACGTCTTAACCGTTTTTTTTTTTTTTTTTTTTTTTTTTTGGCTTCAACCGCCATGTAAATAAAGTTATTCATTTTGAATTTTTTTTTTCTTCCATGCGGAATCCGACGGTATCTTCAATAGTTTTAAAATGAATTTAGACGGCGTCTTCCACCATAATTAAATGAATGCTTCTTTAGCGTAAATGTTAACTTCTGCTTTAGAAATAGCAATATTTTGTGGTGCGACAAGCGACATATTGTGCAGTGCAAATGAAATGTTTTTTTTCTTTTTTTTTTTTTTTTTTAATTTAATAAGAAGAAGAAACACATAGAACTTGGAAAAAATCTACTACGTGGTGTAAACTTGTAGTTAAAAGAAAAACACACCTCTTCTTCACAGCAATAAGAATATGCCTTCATTTGCAATATGAATATTGGTTCTTGAAACCAGCAGCTTATGAAACTAAATAATAATTCTAGTAAGATTGGTAGAATAGACGACACGTAGTAGACGAAAAGCAAGTATGTTAGGTCGCACAAAACATAGCTAAATAAATAAGTCTCCTAGTTTTTATTTTTATTTATTTATTTTTATTTTATTTTATTTTTTTTTATCTACTGCAACGTTATAGTAAAAAAATTCGCATAGTTGTCTTTATAATTCTTCTGTCGTTTCAGTTTGTGATGTTCTGTTTGTAAATACATCCAGTAATCTTCTTTCTTCTTTTCTCCGTTCGTTAATAGATAGTGGACTGTGTGTCCTTTTAGCCAGTTGACTGCTCTCCTTTTGGCGGGAGGATAAGGCACTTCGTCAGGATTGAGCAGTCGAGCCGGTACGATCGTGTTGGGAGACGTTCGCAGCATACTTGCGAGTTTCGTTCTGCAGAGCAGCCATATCTCGTGTACAAGGTGACATGTAAATCTATGTTCATCCGTGTCGATAAGATTGCAACTAATGCAGTTTGGCGTTTCTGCCAGGTGAATATCGTACAACTTGGAGTTGGTCGGGAGTTTTCTGTTAACTGACAAGTACCATGTGGACCTCACGCTCATTGGTAAGTTCGCATCCTGTACGTTTTCCCAGATTTTGTTCCAGTTATAATTGTTATATTTGTTTTCTATTACATTTCTCTGTTTGTTTTCCATCATCACGTTGTATACTTCTTTAACTTTGTAGAGATCTTTCTCGGAAATACGGCTTTTAATGTAGCTATATTCCAGAAGAAAATTCTTGAGATGATTGTATGCAGTCGGAATGTGGCGTACATCCATAGGTGGCTCTATGTTATCCGGAGCTATTTCTTGTAGTAAGTGACTCACAAGTGCGTTGGATGATCTTTGCCACAGTTTATATGTTTTACTGAGATACAAAGCTTGGCCTTGACATGGATATCTGTCAAGTTAAGGCCTCCCTTTCCCGTTGCTAATGTAAGAGTATCATATTTTACTTTAAATATCAGTCCTCTGCTTACAAAGTGGCCGAGCGCTGCTAGCATTCGTTGCGCTATTGTGCGGGGGAGCGGTAGCAGCTGAGCAACAAAGTTGACTTTCGAGGTGATGTATGTGTTTGCTAGATGTACTTTTTGTATTGCATTGATGTTTCGCAAAACATATTGCTGTGTGCTAGCTCTAATTTTTTCCAGCAGTCTCCTGTAGTTGAGGGCGGCACTGTTGTTGATACTGCGCGTGAATACGATTCCAAGGGTTTTGAGTTTGTCCACAAGTTTTATGTGTTCGGTTCTAAATTCTATGCCTCGTCCAATGTTCAAAATTCCTGACTTTTTCCGGTTGAGTTTGGCTCCTGACGCGGTTTCATATCGAGATATGATGTGAAGTGCGGTTGCTAGCTCTCTTTCGTCTGTCACTATACAACTGACGTCATCTGCGTACGCATGACAGACTATTTTCTGACCATGTAGCTGTAATCCTTGGAGTTCTTGTGTGAGCGTGAACAGGGGAGGTTCGAGCACCACCGCAAAAAGTGCCATAGACATGGGGCATCCCTGTCGGACCGAGCTCTTTATAGCTATGGGCCTACTGAGTTGCCCGTTGATACTGATTTTGGACGTACCGCTAGTCAATAGGTTTTTAATAGTGGTTACAACTTTTTGCGGGAAATGGGCTTGTGTTAATGTTCTAAAAATATACGAATGGTTGACTGAATCAAAAGCTTTCGCAAAGTCGAAGGACACGATAGCACACTTGATATCACAGGCATCTGCGGTTGCAATAATATCGCGGTAGTCACTTAATGTGTGATACATAGTTCTGTTTTTCCCTACACTCGTTTGATAGGCTCCAGTAATGGTCGTGATGACTGAATTTAATCTTTGCATTATTACTCTCGTAAAGATTTTATAATCACTATTTAATAGTGTTATGGGTCTAAAATTCTCGATAGTCTTCCCTCCTGAAGTCTTGGGGACTAAGACCACGGTGCCTTCACAAAACTCTTTAGGGATTTCGTTCATATTCATTAGTTCATTACACACTAATGTCAACTTTCTGGATAACTGTTGTCGGAATATTTGATATAGTTCTGCAGGTAGGGGACTTATTTTTCGGACTTCTTTGAATAGCGTCGGCGGCGAGTTCTTCCGCGTCTTCGGGACTCAGTCTTCCTGACAAATTCGACGTAATAGTTTCCTGCGCTATTTCGTCTGTTGGTTTGTCTGCTAATAGTGCTGTAAAATGTTTGTGCACTTCTTCCCTTATTTCCACTTGTTCTTTCAATAGTCTTCCGTCAGTAGTTTTCAATTCTGTTAAAATTTTACGGTTTGTCCGCTTGATTTCCTGTATGACATGAAACATAGACGTCGTTTCCTCTGGTATGGTATTTTGCAGTCGCGTTCGAACTTTGCATCCTTCAAGTTGTTGTCGTTTCAGCGTTAATAATTTGGCTTGTATTCGTTTTATCTGTGTGTGATTTTCGATTATAGTTGCATCTTGGCTATATAATTCTCGCAAACATTGAAAATAAAATTCTACAGTCTTCTTCTGCCATGCACTTCTTTCGCGAGAGTAAGTTTTTAAAGTTTTTATTATTGCCGGCTTGGCACATTTTATCCACCAAATAACAGCGGAGTTGTATCTTGAGAACTTCCTCTCACAGTCTGCCCACGTATTACAGAAGGCTGCGCGGCATTCTGGATCGGAAAGATGAGAAACGTTGAGTTTCCACGATCCTTTCTCTCTGTAGGTCCCTTGTTTTGCAAGATTTATAGTGCATATGTACGCTACGTGGTCAGAGAATATGGTAGGCCATCTCGCGGATTGTAAAATGTGGTCTCGCAGATTAGATGTTACATAAATTCTATCTATACGGCTGGCAGAGTGACCAGTCACATGGGTGAAACCGGGTCTATCACCGTGTTTTTCCTCCCACGTATCAATGAACTTTAAGTCTCGTACGATCGTCTCTAACTCAACTGATTTATTAAAATTGGGCTTCTGGTCCTTCGGACTAAGAACGCAGTTAAAATCACCCGCAAGAGTTGTTTGTGCGGATCGTGGTAAAAAGAGAGGAACTATGTCTTCCTTGAAAAAATGTGCTCGTAGGCATTTATTTCCTGATCCAGAGGGAGCGTAAACGTTAATAAATCGAGTACTGTTCACAGTAAAAGCTATACCTCGGCTGTTCGGCAGTTTCTCGACATTTGCAGTTCGTATCCCTTCTTTAGTCAATACAGCTGTACCAAGGCCATTGCCCAGTCCGGGGTTCATTATGACATTGTAGCCAGTGATGCGATCTAAAGGAATCTCCTTTACCTCTTGCAAACATACTATGTCAAGATCGGCTGCGTACAAAAAGTCTTGGAGATTTCGCAATTTTAGCGCGCTGCTGATTTTGTTAATATTCAGAGTCGCAATTCTGTACGCCTGAAGAGATGTCATGTTTGATAGGTCTTCCTCACTGTTTGTGTTGTCATGTTACGATGTTGGTCATTTCGATTTAATAGAATTCCGGGTCGTCCTCGGCCAGGATTGCATCCGGGACGTCATTTTGCGGGTGCTGGGACTCCACCAATCCGGATGCGGACGACGCCCCCCCTGCGTCTTCTCGGTGTTCCGCCATATCTGTATCATAAGTGCAGGCGTCAACCTCGGCTGCCCATTCTTTCGAAGTTTTATGTTTTTTCATGTCTTCTTGTGTATTTCCTGACAAGGTTTTCTCTCTAACTTCGTCATAATCCATCATTTCGGTACATTTTATTGAGGTCACAATCTCACTGTCTTGTTCAGTGATGGCTGTTTTCGATTTCTTCGAAATTTGTCGTTTTGTGGAGGTGGTTTCTTGCGAATTTGCAGTCAGTGTTTGGGCAATCATTTTTGCTTTATCACGCAGAATTTGTGCGTTTTGTGCGGCTCCCTGATGAGCTCTTCTGCGTTTTTTGTGTTGTTTTGGGGACGAGTCTGTATTCTGATTGTCATCGGTCTCAGACGTCTCTACGAGACTGTCCTTGGGATTGACATAGTCGGCTCGACATTTGTCGAGGCTTTCTTCCGTGTGGTCGTTCTCATGTTGTTCTGTATGTTGATTACCGTCTTGGTCGGTTGGGGTGGCCATAGGGGTAGGTTCTACAATAACGGATTTCATGGATTCCGTCACGTCGTTGAGGTCACCTTCTTCTTGTATGTAGGGTCTCCCTTCTTTAACGGCGGAGTCATTCTGTGCGGTGTGTTGGCCACTATCTCCAGCCTTGTTAGAGAAGTGAGATGTGGCCTCGATGATCATAGATTCTATAGGTGTGGTGGTTTCCTTGGAGTCAATGTCGTCTATTAGTGTCGGATCTACGTTTGGTTCCGGTGCAACGTTTGCGCGGACTGCCGCGACGTACGTCACAGGTAACTTGGACATCGCGCTTGGCCCGTCCTTCTCTCCTACCGGTAACTGCGCTACGTGCCGCTGAACGCACTGGGCACGAACATGTTCTGTTGACCCGCAGGCTGCGCACGTTCTCGGTTGTCCGTCGTACATCACTATAGCTCTATACCCACAAACAGTGATGTACGAGGGTATGTGCTTTAGTAAATCGATTTTCACTTGCCGTACACCGTTCAAAACCGGGAATTTATGAAAACTAGACCACTTTTCGGCGACGTTACTAATGATAGTTCCGTATTCTCGTAGTTTGACATTGATTTGTTCCGCTGATATTTCGAACGGTAATTCAAAAATCCTTAGAGTTCGTATACCCAGTCCTGCATGCGTGACTCGAACTGTTCCTACATTACCATCGGAATGTTTAAATTTCAAAGTGCCACCGCAGGATGCAACTACTTGTTCACATTTTTCTGAGCTCGTCAACTTCAAGTAAACAGTACTACTAACTATCGACAGATGTATTCCAATTATGTCCTCCGCGGAAAGATTCATTGTTTCTTCTACAAAATTCTCAACTTCAAATGATCTAGGTCGTATAAAGTTCGGGTCGAAACTTATTTTCAATGTATCCTTTCGTAGTTGTTGATCCATTACGCCATTCTGTGTCTATATTAACGTAGAGAATAAGGGACGCTTAAAGCGTACACTTACCACACAGGGCTCGGCCACCAGCAGCGAGGATGTAAACAACAACGTCCGCACAGCACGGCCGCCTGACGCGGAATGACCGTTAGACTACCACACCACTAACGATTAAGGCGCCTCGGAATAGTCTATGTACGATTTCCCTCCACAACACAAACTTTAATTCAGCTTCTTTGTTCCAAAGATAATTGCCACTACTGCCAAGGCTCTCCATGCAGCGGAATAGCACCTCAGCAATGGACATGGTGGAACAATCCTGTTATGGTGATATAAATATCAATCAAATACAATGAAAGAATCCCTGAGACGGATTTACGTCTCAAATATGTCAAAGACATTATTGATAGAGCTGGAGGGAAATCGTACATAGACTATTCCGAGGCGCCTTAATCGCTAGTGGTGTGGTACTCTATCGGTTAAGACGTCTGCCTAGTAAGCATGGAGGTCCGGGTTCGATTCCCGGCCGCACCACAATTTTTAATTCAATGCTTCGGCTCTATCAATAATGTCTTTGAAATATATTGTTTTACCATACTGGGACAACTATCAGAGAAAACTCATAACTCCTTATGGAAACAAAATTGAAATTTGGATTCATAACTGAGAACATTGTAAGAAAAGTTCTATATCTTTCACTAGAACAACAAACAATTTTTTTCCAGATCTGGAATCGATAAATTACCTGGTAAATACTGTGAAACGTTATATAAAGATTAACCAGGTAGAAATTTTATAATAGGATTCTAAGAACTCGTGAGGAACAGTAAAAACAATTCCTCAGTATTCAGTACACTTTTGAAAGAACAACATAACACAACAGATCAGTTCTTTACATCCTGGAAAAATAAAAATTCGAATAAGGTTGTTAATGAAGAAACTGACATAAAATAATCATTTATCGAAAATTTTACGAATATTCACATTCAAAAATTAAACAACCTTCCAACAAAATATAATTCATACTACTATATTTTATTTGTTTTATTGGCTATATATTTATATAATTTAACAATAAGCAAAATCACTTATGTTGACATATCCAAAGGAAGATTCACATATATCGACATCCATGACATATCTGACATTTTAAACAACAAAATATATCGTTGATTAGTACAACATGATTTTCCTAACAAAATATAATAAAACGGACTAAAAGACTTAAACCTAACAAAACAGCTAAAAGAATGTGCAAAAAGACGTAAACCTAAGAAGACAATTAGAAGAGTTTCGATGACAGGATAAAAAAATTAAATTTAAGTAAGTATCAATCGATTTAGAAACATGAAATGGACAAAAATACATAATCCCACAACGTAGGCTATAGCATATGTGACGTAATTACATATTAGTTCATGTATCTTCTGCAGGAGCGCTAACAATAAGCCTGTGTTCTAAACAGGTCAGGTAAAATAAATACATAAAAAAGAAGCACTCTGTCATTATATCCATGAAATACTGCCGTTTATTAAATGTACTGACTAATACGAACAGTCATGGAAGCATGGATAACGCTCCAAGTGGCAACACTGCAGTAACAGAAGAATAAAGAACTTTATTTGTAATACCGTTATTTCCATATTTCCCAATCAAAAAATTTAGTGATGAATTTTCCGTTGCAAATTGGAAAAACTAATGAAAGTAATATTCCCTCTTCTGTTCATATAAGACTATATTAATAAAATGTCATTGGAATGCAATAGCTGAATCTTAATTATATCATAGATAATCGTTTAAGGTTAGAAATAACTTGTAACCAGACATGTTTCAGTTCAGAAAGTAATGGCTGTGTTAATTTGCAAATGCCTGCTTTGTATTACCTGCTGTTTTCACCGATTTCAATTAGTTTCATGAGTATATTTAATATTCACTTTATAATTCATAATTAGACACTACGTTTACAGTGCTTCATTTTATAGTACAAAACTAGACTCGACATTTTCACTGTCTGCAAGATGTATTTATTGCCACTAATATCTCTACATTTATCGCAAGAAAACTTCCTTGCTTTCATGAACATTCTTGTGATCTACTAATTGGTCTCAAATACGAGGGTTTTCTTCTTTTTTCCTTTTTATCTGTCTTTCTTACGAAGCAAGGCATTGTACGTACAGATACGCCTGATAAAATTTCGTCAGACGTCCTTTTCCGTCCGTCCACCAGAAATCATCTTCCTAAAATAAATTAATGTTACCGGTGCAAAGTAGTATCGGAATAAACTTATAGATTGATGTCGACGTATGTTTAAGGTACCTCTGACATACTCCTTAAGAAATCCATCAGTGATTTTGCTCTTGTTTTGAAGGTTAATTATGTAAAATGCCATTAAAATCGTAATGAAACAATAGACTGATGTCGAAGTTCGTTGTGCAGCGGCGGATTAGCCGTGCGCACCACGCCGCCGTGCTGCGGTGTGCGCGGCAGTTCGCCGTCGGAGTTTCGAGTCCTCCCTCGTGCATGTCTGTCTATTTTGTTCTTAGGATAAGTTAGTTTAAGTAGTTTCTAAGTTAGGAACGGTTAACCACTGCTGTTAAGTTCCATAACTGTACAAACATTTGAACATTTCTAAATACGTTTTAAATGATCCTCCGCAATGCCCTATACAAATTTTTATGAGAAAGCTTCATTTCAGTTGTTTTCAAGAGCACGTGCGCAAAATTTTGTCGATGTAAGTAGCTAAAGTGCCCTCCGCCATGCACTATATCGCAATTATATGCAGACACTGGGCGTGCTCCAGACAGTGAAAATCTGAACAAAACAGTATATTTGTAAGCATTAAGAACAAACGTTTTGGCCGGCCGCGGTGGCCGAGGGGAATGAGGCTTCAGTCACGGTCTGCACGGCCACTACGGTCGGGGGTTCGAATCCCCCCTCGGGCATGGATATTTGTGCCGTCCTTAGTTGTAGGTAGTTCATAAGTAGTTTTTAAGTTTAGGGACTGATGACCCCGTAGTTAAGTCCCTTAAGCTTAACAAACAACAAACGTTTTGCCTGAATTGGTGGTTTATCATGTATGTCATTCTTTATGAGGTAACATATTCTGAATAGTGTGTCGTAGGTGGTTCTGACCTCTACAGCAACCGTTACCTCACGGCAATGTATACGTTTATCAAATTTGGTTGAACCGGTCCGGTGGTTTAGGAGGAGGTGTCCAACATAGTGGGGGACTGATGACCATTGTAGTTTTGTCCCCCTTAAACAACCTAACAACAACAACAACAACATCCAACATAGTCTGTGATATTCCTGGCCTATGGCCACTTCATATTCCTGGCCGTTGGCCGTTTCTTTGCTAACATCGTATGTGTCTTAAACACGGAAGAAAGACAGAAGTGCAGCATATGTTGAAATGTGGGGTGGAGAGCAGTAGCATATGGCACAGTAGGTGCTGGTTTCCATGGGAAAGCCCGCTTATGTTACTGGTGCTCTCCTCGCATTGGTTGCTGCATTTCACGTCACGTGATTTCTTTTGAAATTAGTTTTGTTTATTATATAATAAATATAAATTATTCAGAGCTGAGAATTTGTGATAAATATCTCTCAAGGACAGGCTAGGTTTTGACAGTATAGAAAGTTTAATGTGCCTTCTCTTATTGTAACAAGAGAAGAGCGATTTAGCAGAAGGCGCGCGACGGCCCTGTTTTGGCGATAAATAGAGCGTCAGGTGCCCTCTAGTCTCACAACGCGCCGCAGTTTCAGTCTCGAGCTGACCACTATACGCGCCGGACCGCGCCGGTCATGAGTAAAGTTTTGTATAGTTGTGATAACAGTCGAGGTCTCAACATGAACTACGGGCAGCATAGGCCGTGTCGTATTATCAATAGTTGTTCATCTTTTATTATTTATTTATTAAATGTCATCCCTGAGAATTAAGAATCTCGCGAGGCGCTTCTTATACTTCCATCCTACAGACCTTATTTTAGCCTCACTTGTATACTGTAGAAGAACCAACGACCTGTGTGCTGTCTTCTGCGCTGGGGACACAACTATAGAAGACAGCAAGTTAGTCAGAACTCTAAGCTTTCCATAAAGACTTGGACAGCAACTACGGCACCTCGTGCGTACTGTAGGGCGGTACAAACGCACACTGCTACGCAACAGCAGACGCAAGGATGTGGAGGTTTTAGGGGACTCATGGGAGGAAGCAGTACTAAATTCTCCGTTCACAAATAAAAACCCTAGGAAGCTTGTAAGTCACGATGCAGCAGTTTTTCGTTCATTTCGTTGTCAATGGTGTCATATCTCCTGAGCTATCTGCAGTAAGTGATCCAAACACGAACAGCGACCTTCCTTTTTGTTTGAAGGTCAAGGATGCAAAATTTCATCAAGAATGCAACCAAGTTGTAGATTGTATGCAATACACGCACACACACGCATACACACACACACACACACACACACACAAATGCCACAGACACACAGACACTCTACTTCATAATATGTATAGATGTTACTGTCAATACAAATCTTTGTACTCGGGAATTGCCGCGGGGTTTAAGGCGTCATGTAAATTACTACGTGTGTGTGTTTTTTCCTCATCATAAATCAGATCTGAAACGGAAAGATTTTGTGGTGTCCCACAAGTACAAAGTGCGCGCCACCTACTTTCGCCGCGCGCCGCCATGCATGCACGGCGCGGCGTTCTTCCGACGACAGCCACGAGCGCCCTCTGCTGGAACCCCGCTCGTGGCCACCACGGAAAGACATAGCACTTCGGACGGAGATAGCAACGAGTTAGGACCTTCGTAATCAGATAGGCACCAGTGAAGACTTTGCTATTGTACAGGCACTAGGCAGGCCTCTAACAACTATGTATCAACATTCTGCAGTACTATGTAAAAGTTAAGTATTGTTACATTCTGTGCAATATATATCTCTTTCTAATTTACTCGAGTGTTTATAGTTTCTGGCTGCTCCCCTCCGTACCGGCACCAGCGTGCTGTCTTTGTTCCTGTGTCGGTCTCGTTCCACTCGGCCACCGACACCTACGACGAGGCTGGGACACAAAAGCGGCGACGAAGTTGGGGACACAAAAGATTTAGGTGTTCCTTTTCCAGTGCGATATTACAAAAGGTAACTATAGATAAATATCATAAAACCTGTTCGTTGAACGCTATTCATGCACTTCAACGTGACTTGCAGAGTAATTATGTAGACGTAGGGTAAGTGTACCGGTTACCGGCACCTAAATGGGATTCACATTAAACGTCATGTGTAAATCTTGTCATTTCTACAGTACTCGTTTCAACTTTCTACTTATTGTGACATGCCGCATAATCCATCTGGTCTAGTCTGGATGTGCGGAAGTCCTTGTAATGACATCTAAATCTACATCTACATGGGATACTCTGCAAATCACATTTATGTGCCACGCAGAGGGGTCATCGAACCACCGTTATACTATTAATCTCGCACTAGCTGAACCCCCGCTGCTTCGAATGCGTAGGCTGGTAGGTCTGCACCAGTTGTTTCTTTTTAATCCTGATGAAGAATCCGTAGTTATAGCTTGAAATTTGAGTTAACAGCACCATATTTCTGAAAATGAATTTTTGCATCTCGTATTTCACCCCCTTATTGGTCGAATTTCCAAAAATACCGATACACGTGTCTTTTAAATTCGAACCCCGAATCCAAATCCGAAAATTTCTACTTCTAACTTCAAAATTGCCTAAATAGGAACATTTTTCGAAAAACACCCCCTCTCCAATTTAACCCCGTTGATGGTTGAATTTCCAAATATACCGAAACTCGTATTTTTTAACGTCTAACCAACTATACAAATATCAATTTTTGCAGCTCTAGCTTCAAAATTGTATGAATAGCAACGTGTTTTCAAAAAGAATTTTTGATCCTCTATTTAACCCTCTTACGTGTTGAATTTCCAAAAATACTAAAAATCATGGATTTTTAACCCTGACCAAGATTCCATATCCGAAGTTTCGTAGTTGTAGTAAAAATTGGAGTTAACAGCAACATATTTTTGAAAATCAATTTTTTGTGTCACCTATTTTACCCCCTTATTTGTCGAATTTCAAAAAATGCCGAAACACGTGTCTTTTAAATTCGAACCCTGAATTAAAATCCGAAATTTTGTAGTTCTAGCTTTAAAATTGACGAAATACCTACGTACTTTCAAAAAACGTTCCATCACCTATTTCACCCCCTTACCGACGGAATATCGAAAAATCGCTTCTTAAATGACGCCTACAGAGTAAGATCAACACCCTCCACAAATTTCAAGTTTCTATCTTCAGTGGTTTGGGCTGGGCGATGATGAGTCAGTCAGTCAGTCAGTCAATCGGGACACTTCCTTGTATATATAGCGATTACATTCTAGAAATGCGCGCAAGAAGACAGAACACTCGAATCTCTCCGTTCGAGCTCTGATTTCTCGATTTCTCTGATCTCCGTCAAACCCACCTGATAAGGATCCCACACTGGGCAGCAATACTCCAAAAAATAAGGACAAGCGTAGTGTACGCGGTTTCTTTAGTAGTCCTGTTGCATCTTTTAAGGGTTCTGCCAATAAAACACAGTCTCTGATTTGCCTTTCCGTCGACATTATCTACGTGTTCTTTCCAGTTTAAGTCTGAAGTAATAGTAAATCCTAGGACTTTTGTGGAGTTTACGGCCTTCACTTTTGATTGATCTTATAAACAAAATTTAATCGATTTCTTTTCATACTCATGTGGATGACATCACACTTCTCATTATTTAGAGTCAATTGCCAATTTTTACACCATAGTGATATTTTATTCAGATCCTTCTGCAGTTGGTTTTGATCTTCAGATGACGGCGTCATCTGCAAACAACCGAAGAGAGTTATTTAGATTATCTCCTAAATCGTTTATGTAAACAAGGAACAGCACAAGACCAATAACACTACACTGTGGAAAGCCCGATGTCACCTCTTAAACGATGCCTTATCATCGATTTCTACAGACTGTGTCCTCTCTGACAGGAAATCACCTACCCAGTCGCACATTTAGGGCGATGTACCATAAACACGCATTTTGATTAAAAGCTGTTTGTGTGGTACAGTTTCAAAAGCCTTCTGTAAATCAAGAAATACTGAATAACTTCGCGAAGCCTTGTCGATAGTGCCCATCACTTCGTGTGAGTAAAGAGCTAGTTGTTTTTCGCATGAACGATATTTTCTAAATCCGTGTTGACCTTGGGTCAATAGATCATTCTGTTCGATGTAATTCATAATATTTGAATGCAGGTTATGTTCCAAAATCCTGCTGCAAACTGACGTCAATGAAATAGGCCTGTACTTTAGTGAGTTACTCCTACTGCCTTTCTTGAATATAGGTGTGACCTGTGCAACTTTACAATCTTTTGGAACAGATCCTTCTTTGAGAGAGCGCTTGTATATGGCTTTTAAGTAAGGAGCTATCGCTTCAGTATAATCAGATAGAAATCTAATGGACCACAAGACTTGTTCTTGTTAAGTGATTACAGTTGCTTCACTAATCCGATGATATCTACTTTTACTTACTCATTACGGCCTCTACATTTCTAGCTTTTGTAGATTTGGAGAAGGCTTTTGACAATGTTGATTGGAATACACTCTTTCAAGTTCTGAAGCAAGCAAGAGTGAAATATAGGGAGCGTAATGTTATTTACAACTTGTACAAAAACCAGACATCGGTTGGCAGAGTTGAAGGGCATGAAAGGGATGCAGTGGTTGGAAAGGGAGTAAGGCAGGGTTGTAGTCTTTCTCCATTGTTATTCAATTTGTACATTGGGCAAGCTGTAAAGGAAAGCAAACATTGCGTTTTGCCGACGACATAGTAATTCTGTCAGATACAGCAAAGGACCTGGAAGAGCAATTGAACGGAGTGGACAGTGTGCTGAAAGGTGCATATAAGATGAACATTAACAAGAGTAAAACTAGGGTAATGGAGTGCAGTGTAAGAAAATCAGGTGATGCTGAATGAATTAGATTGGGAAATGAAGCAATAAAAGAGGTAGATGAGTTTTTTTACTTTGGCAGTAAAATAACTAATGATGGTCGCAGTACAGATGATATAAATTGCAGAATGGTAGTGGGTAGAAAAGCGTTTTGGAAAAAGAGAAATTTGTTAACATCGAATATTGATTTAAGCCTAAGGAAGGCCTTTCTGGAGGCATTTGTGTGGAGTGTTGCCTTGTATGGGAGTGAGACATGGACTTTAAACATTGCGGACAGGAAGAGGATTGAGGCTTTTGACATATGGTGCTACAGACGAATGCTGAAGATTAGGTGGGTGGATCGCGTAACTAATGAGGAGGTACTGAACAGTATTGGGGAGAAAAGAAATTTCTGGCATACCTTGACTAAAAGAAGGGATAGATTGGTAGGACACATTCTTAGACATCAAGGAATTGTGAATTTAGCATTGGAGGGAAGTGTGTGGGGTAAAAATCGCAGAGGAAGATCAAGAGATGGATGCAGTAAGCAGATTCAGACAGATGCAGGTTGCCGTTCTTAGGTGGAGATGAAGAGGCTTGCTCAGGATAGGGTATTGTGGTGAGCTGCATCAAACCAGTCTCCGGACTGAAGACCACAACAACAACGGTCTCTGTTCGTAATTCGAAATCTGGAATATTGGTTATGAACTTTAACGCTGAGACGAGGAACAATACCGTTAATTATGTTCAGGTTGCTTTTTTTCCTGTTAGAGTTAATAAATTAGCTGGCACCCCATCTTCAGCTCATCATTTAATAGTAAACTACACAAAACAGTTCCTAGCCAACTGCAGCCTCGAGAGGAAGAATCGACGACCTGCTTGCTGTTTTCTGCGCTGGGACAGTCCAGGAGGAAGATGACAGGTTGGTGACATAGCGTTTAGAGCTGATGCAAGCTACTCAGGGCGGAACGGGTTCACGGTGATCATAGTAATATGGAGAACAATTAAGGGAAAATTAAGAAGAAAACAGGTAGGGATGTTCCCCTTTAGGAACAGAACCAAACGATCAAGCTTGATTACATGTTGGAATGGGTGCTCCACGACTGTATTTGATTTGTGGTAATTATTTCAGCAATCAGTCGTCAGCTGCGTCAGTATAAACGCAACCTCCAACATGGAGGTCGAGATATTTTAAGTATTTTAATTGGTTTTAAGCATTGATAATGACCACACAGTGGTCGAAATCTGGATTTGCAAACAAATAAAAATTAATTTGTTGACGACTGATTGCTGAAATAATTACCAAAATAGTTAAAACCACCCCTACATAAATCATCTTTTATCTTTCTTATACCCACCGTACAATGCAATTTAAAATAAACACATTTATGAGATGCACGTTTTGTATCAGTGATCGACAGTGCAAAATATGCCCTGTTATCGACACACAGTGATACTATTTACCGCCAGTAGGATAACATAAAGAGCGTATTTGACTATTAAATGCATATTTTAAATGTAAAGATAATTTCTTTGACAGTGCCGATTACTGGTACATTTACCCAAGGTGTCCTTAGCGTAAGTTAAAGACAGTAATTTATACACTCCTGGGCATTAAAATTGCTACATCACGAAGATGACGTGCTACATACACGAAAGTTAACCGAAAGGAAGAAGATGCTGTGATATGCAAATGATTAGCTTTTCAGATCATTCACACAAGGTTGGCGCCGCTGGCGACACCTATAACATGCTGACATGAGGAAAGTTTCCAACCGATTTCTCATACACAAACAGCAGTTGACAGGATTCACCGGGTGAAACGTTGTTGTGATGCCTCGTGTAAGGAGGAGAAATGTTTACCATCAAGTTCCCGACTTTGATAAAGGTCGGATTGTAGCCTCGCTCCTCGCGTCGGTCGCGATCCAATGACTGTTAGCGGAATATGGAATCGTTGAGTTGAGGACAATACGGAACGCCGTGCTGGATCCCAACTGCGTCGTATCACTAGCAGTCGAGATGACAGGTATCTTATCCGCATGGCAATAACGGATTGTACAGCCACGTCGCGATACCGGACTCAACAGATGGGGACGTTTGCAAGACAACAACCATCTACACGAACAGTTCGACGATGTTTGCAGTAGCATGGACTATCAGCTCGGAGACCATGGCTGCGGTTACCCTTGACGCTGCATCACATACAGTGATGGTGTACGCAACGATTAACCTGGGTGCACGAATGGCAAAACGTTATTCTTTAGGATGATTCCGGGTTCTGTTTACAGCATCATGATGGTCGCATCCGTGTTTGGCGACATCGCGGTGAACTCACATTGGAAGCGCGTATTCGTCATCACCGTACTGACGTTTCACCCGGCGTGACGATATGGAGTGCCATTGGTTACACGTCTAGGTCATCTCTTGTACGCATAGACGGCACTTTGAACAGTGGCCGTTACGTTTCATATGTGTTACGATCCGTGGCTCTACCCTTCATTCGATTCCTGCGAAACCCTACATTTCAGGGGGATAATGCACGACCACATCTTACATGTCCTGACGGGCCTTTCTAGATACAGTAAATGTTCGACTGCTGCCGTGGCCAGCACATTCTCCAGATCTCTCACAAATTGATAACCTCTGGTCAATGGTGGCCGAGCAACTGGCTCGTCAAACTACGCCACTCATTACTCTTGATGAACTGTGGTATGTGGTGTTGAAGCTGCATTGGCATCTCTACCTGTACACGCCATCCAATCTCTGTTTGACTCAATGCCCAGGCGTATCAAAGCCGTTATTACGGGTAGAGGTGGTTGTTCAGGGTACTGATTTCTGAGGATCTATGCACCCAATTTGCGTGAAAATGTAATGACGTGTCAGTTCTAGTATAATATATTTGTCCAATGAATACCCATTTGTCTCGTGCATTTCTTCTTGGTGTAGCAGTTTTAATGGGCAGTAGTGTAAATGTAGGTACCGATGACCTCTGGTATTTATTTCCTTATGATTACAAGCATTTAAACATCTATTTTTTCTCGTGAGCTAATTTTTGTATGAATACACGGACCTTAGTTTCGGATTACACCCAGTAATTTCCTACCTAGGGCTTGAAAAATAAGTCCATTACTCATGTTCTCTTTTTTTGTGTGCTAAATTTCCTCTCCTGTTTCACGGCGCAATTTCTTTGTCAGAGTACCGGAATCTCGCAACGAGATACAATACGGTGGTAGCAGTCGCACATATGCCGCGAATACTCGCCGAGCGGGATATGCCCCTAGGACTTGCGCGGTGTGAAATTAACTGCAACTTGGCGGCAGCGGCAGTGGAGGGGGAGTGGGGAGGGGTTGAAGGGGGAGGGGGTGGCGGCGTGAATTAATCTCGGCAGCCCTGGGGATGAGTCCGCAGGCCGCGCAGACACCGCCGCAGGTGCTACGCCCGCTCACCGCCGTCACCTGCAGCCGCGACAAGTATTACGTCGACCACTGGCGACCGGCAGATGCGCGGCGCGAGGAACTGATGGCCGTAACATGAACACGTAAGAATAAGTGAAAACAATCAATCTAGTTTCTAATTACATCTCAGAAACGAAAACCATTCAGCACTTAACATCGAAAACGCACTTACGATTTTGCATAAAATACCAAAGGGAATAGAAATGAATATTTTGGAGGAATTTGAAATATATATTCACACTAAAAATTATCCGAACGAAATACTTAATGAACACACTGATTTCAAACATAAAAATTATCTGGTTAATTTTATTGACTTTATCGATGAAAAAGGCTGAAAAGCAAAGATATACTAAATGAACAGAGGAAAAAAAAACAAAATAAACCTCTCTGACCAATGTTAAAGTTAAAAACGTATCTCATAACTTAGTTGATTACAGTATATGTAAACATCTTTGGCAAAGCTGTTGCTAATTACGAAAAAATATAAATGTTTCTTTAATTTAAAGTTTTAATGTAAAAAGCTGCATAACACCTGACAGTTAAAGCAACAGTTACGCCAGATGTCAACATTAATTAACGTCCAAACATCGTAGACGTAAGTTTCTTAAGAAAATTTATAACAAACAAATTTATGTATATTTTCCTATTGTTTGATTTATAATTAATGTATTTCTTATACACGCAGGCGCTTGAGAATGACAAACTGTCGAAACAGCTGTAACAATATTAAATAAAACATAAGCAGCAATCTGGAACTTCTTTACAATGTCTTTCTACCACATATATGATGCTGCAGGCCCAACAATTAGGAAATTAGGAAAAGATCTCATATTTATTTATTTATTTTATTCAGACATTTTTAAGCATTTTCATACAACTGATGTCCTCATGTGTTGTGAACAAAAGATTTTATATCTAGTAAGATTAACATTAAACAAAAAAATAAAAAAATAAATAAAAAAAATAAAAAAACATACACTTTGGTGCACTGTATACAAATTAACTACACATATTAAGATACATAATAAATTTAACGAGCTATATTGATTTGATTTGATTTTTTCCAGGGAAGCCAAAAACAGTCTTGGTCCAACCCGCCACTGCCCGCACCGAAACTAAGTTTATTGTGCGGTATCGCTCTCTGTATATCTAGTAAAGCCAACCAAAGCCCTTGAACAGTGCAAGGAGTCCCTTTACCAGTTCTTTATTAGACACAATTTCTTCGGGTCTGGTTGTCCCAAATATTCTGTGCCTTTTATTCTCCAATGCAATGCATTCGAAGATTAGATGTGATACAGTTTCATTACAGATCCTACATTTAGGGTCCTCTTCTGTTATTCCCATTGTACGTAGGTGTTCTTTTGAAATTCCCATGGCCTGTCAGCAATCCAACCATGAGTCTAATCTCTCTCCTGTTCAGGTCCAGGATTGCAGAGCTTCTTTAAAACATGGCTTTGGCATCATTACCTTGCCATGTTTTTGTTGATGGACTTTGGTCCAATATTCTACGTGGTGTCTTCTGAGCCAGTTACGTGGCTCCAATTTGATCATTGCCTTGGTGATTGTCAGGACAGGTTCCGGTCCAGTAAATGGAGTCTCTGCCCCCATCCTGGCTAATCTGTCGGCATGTTCGTTGCCAACTGATCCCCGAGTGGCCAGGGACCCACAATAGGTTTACTCTACTGCTTTCCCCTAACTCCACCAGAACCGTGTGACATTCTGCAACAATTTTAGACCTTGTTGCAGGAGCTGCCAGTGATCTCAGGGCTGCCTGGCTTTCTGAATAGATATAGATGCTACGATCTTTGTAGCACCTACGCAAATTCTCCTCCACACACGCCCTGATGGCAGTCATTTCGGCCTGGAATACTGAGGCCAGTTTCCTAGAGAGATGACGCCCTCCAGTCTTGGCTGCACCCCATATACCCCGGCCCCAACACCTTGGTCGGATTTTGACCCGTCAGTGAACCAGACAATATCCCCCCTACGGTGTCGAACTAATTTCTCCCATTGCTCCCTACTTGCAATTGTTATATTGAAAGGCTTGTTGAAGCAGTATGGGGTTATAATATAGTCGGCTGGCATTTCCCCAACCTTTCCTATATTTACCTCAGTCACTATTTTAGTATGTGATTCTGGATATCCCAAAGAGTTCCAGTTGTTACCAGATTTGAGTCTGTATGCACCAGCCACTGCCTCCATCTTGACCCAAAGTTGTAATGGGGGCATATCCAGCATGGTTTCCATCCCAGCAGTTGGTGTGCTGCTAATTCCGCCTGTTATGTCTAAGCAGGCTAATCTCTGCTAACGAGCTATGTGTTGTGAACAAAAGATTTTATATCTAGTAAGATTAACATTAAACAAAAAACCATACACTTTGGTACACTGTATACAAATTAACTACACATATTAACATACTTAATAAATTTAACGAGCTATATATTCTTGAATCAGTTGTAAAGGTACGTACAAATAAAAAGGCACAGAAGTTACAAAATTAAAATATTAAAAACAGTTATTTAGTAAGTAAGGTCACAATTGATTGTCGCCATTTATGGGTAAACTCAGTAACCGTGACTGTGTCAAATAATAAATATTTGTAATTACTGATACCAGTCACTTGATTTTCTTTATGCTTAGTCTGACATAAAGCTACGCTTTTCGAGCGTGTTCTGCTCATCATCAGGCGCTGATTACATACAGAAATCATTAGAATATCTCATATATTCTAATCTAAAGTTCGACCGTTGTTGTTTGTTGAAGGTGGTAGTTGGGGGGGGGGGGGAGGGGACGGGAGTGAATGGCCATTAACTGAAGTGCAGAGACGCCTTCTGCTGGTCCTGATGTCTCCTGTCAGCACCTGTGTGTGGTGCAGACAGATGTTATGATGAAATGGGCGTCAGGTCCACTTGCATTACATGTCAGTTTCACAATATTCCTGTTTCACAATATTGTCTGCGTCACTCTTACGTTGCTGAAGCTGATGCTGCATGGTGTTTCACATGTACACTGTTGGTTCTCACTGTTTATGTCGCAACACAACTTACACACACAAATTGTTCACAGACATGTAAACACTGTATCTAAAACAACATGTCCCCCTGCCCCCCCCCCTCCAACAACCACCTTCAACAAACAACAACGGACGAACTTTAGATTAGAATATATGAGGTATTCTAGTGATTTCTGTATGTAATCAGCGCCTGATGATGAGCAGAACATGCTCGAAACGCATAGCTTTATGTTAGACTAAACGTACAGAAAACAAAGTGACTGGTAGCAGTTTTCAAATTCTTTAAGACTATAGATAGCTTTTCCTTCCAACCGTTTTTTAGTTTTCTTTTTAAAAGGCATAAAGAGAGGCAATGTGTGCCTGTACAGGTAAAGTGTTGAAAAGTTTTATTCCCACGTATTCATAACTGTCTTGTGTTTTTTAAGTCGTGTTACAGGTATATCTATCTTGAACGTTTGCCGAGTGTTATGATTGTGAATTGATTTCCTAAGGTTGTAGCTTTTAAGATTTTCTTTTATGTACAGTAGGCAGCTGAACATAAAGAGGGAAGGGACTGTCATTATAATTCTCTGAAATAAAGTCTACATGATACACTGCTGTTTGTAATTCCACAGAGCTCCTGATGGCCTTCTTCTGCAAAATAGAAATATTTCTGGCACTTTAAAAATCACCCCACACGAGAATACCATAATTTAAATAGCAATGAAAGAAATCATAATAGTATTTAATTAGCAGATTTTCTGAAACACTTTCTAAGCAGATAAACGATACTATAGAGTTTTCGAGATATATAGTCTACATGATCTTTCCAAGTCAATTTTGTATCTAGATATATGCCTCAACACATTCCCTGCGCTGACAATTGTCACTCGCGATTTTCAATATCGATACATTCATAACAGTCGTTCTGGCGTTGGACTTTGCGTAAGGTAGTCACTGTTTCTGGGACAAATTTGGCACGCCCCTCTCCCTTCTTGAAATAATTCGGCAATATGTGTCTTACACTTGACAAAGATGTTAACATTAGTTGCTCCATAGTGATTTGTGACCCATCTTCGCAAGTGAACCTCCACTGCTTAACACTCCCTGCCTGACAGAACTGCACAACTTCTGTTTACAGTTGTTGCTTCTGCATTGACGTCGCTGGTATGCCATAAGTAAAATCAGTTTTGCAAATTTTTGGAGTTGCGGAGTTTTTGATCGGGTACGATTATGCTACTATTTTAATTTGAAACAACTTTGAACGACAGCACAATCTTAAAATATTTCAAGTTTACGCCTGTTTTCAGAAACGGTGTAAGGTTTGTATGCGATTGTTGTTTCTTGCAGGAGACTAAACAGATATGGTGGAGTTGCGAACAGGGACGTCAAATACAGGGAAAAAGCTTGAAATTTCCATTTTTGATACAGTGGATACTGTGAATTTGACAGTAAACCGTGCTCTATGGATTAAAATTGTTTATCTCATTTACAACCTCTGACAAAGTTCGGTGAATAGTCGTGAAACAATACCGTATATGAACTACAGTTACCTCCCACAAGTATATACTGCTGAGCTTTGCAATACATGTTGGGAAATTGGATTGAAACATAACAGGTTTACTCAATGATGCCCACATGATCACGGTATTTAAATAAGCCAAATGAATTACTCGGAATTGTACAAAACCCCGGGGCACATGTTTTGATTGTCATTTTGATAAATGTAGTGTTCCACACTTCAGATCCTCTGTTTATTTTTTATTTTGTGGTAAAATCTGAATCTTTTCACTGTTTAATGTGGTTCAGTCATGATAATATTTTTGTAATCATAGGCACTTCAAAATGCGTGCTCAGTGCGCAGAAACAAATAGAGAATTTAAAGTTAAATAGAAATATATTTAAAACGTTTTTTTCTGAAAGAAGTGATTGTGGCAGTTTCCTGTATCAGTTATATGTGAAAATGCCGGTAATAAAATTTGTTTCCATTATATATATATATATATATATATATATATATATATATGTGTGTGTGTGTGTGTGTGTGTTAAAATATTCTCACAAAGCCTTTAAGAAGGATATGCCCCCTCCCCCCACCCCAGAATAAATTCTGTATCTGCTACTGTAGTCGTAGTCGTATATAAGTACTTTGTGTGGATCCCCTTGCTGTACTCCTACATTCATTTTGATTAACTGCTACTTTTTTGATTGAAGCATTTGAGAATCTTACATTGTTTCTCAAGGCCAGAGATTAGGTGTCTTGTGTCTTTGCGTGATACAGACTAGAAAATTATTTAACGTGTAGAGCTGGCTGTTCTTCAGGAACCACACGTTTGTCCGGCCTCTCCACAGATACCCCTCCGCTGTGGTTGCACCTGCGGTACGGCTATCTGTATCGTTGAGGCACGCAAGCCACCCCACCTCGGCAATGTCTGTGTTTCATGGGGGAGGAATTTGTACTATACGACATAAAAAACAGAAAAAGATTTGTAAGTTTTAACTTACAGTTTACAAAGTTGTCCAAAGCTTTGAATAGTTTTCGTTGCATGTCCCTCCTCTCTCTCTATCTTTCCTTGATGTTTGTGTCCATAGTGGAGTGCCGGCCACGAAGCAGCCAAGATTACACATACTTGGAAGGGTCAAAACCAATCAGTGGCGGACCATTCAACTTTAGATAAAGTAGTGAGGACATAGGTTTTGTTAGCAGAGAAGCTCTTCCGTCAGTGATGATCAGGTTCATCATTTGGCAAAACCCTCGTTCACATTCACTAGATGACACTGGAATTGTTTTGATGGTAATTGCCAACGGAAGCAAATTTGTGGGATACCTTCTTTTGTTCTCACAACTGCCAGCAAAGTTCTTGCAGTTGTCATAAACATATTCACGAAATGATTTAATCACCTGTCATTTGTTCAACTGAAAGCGAAATGCAAGTGACGCAACATCTTTTCCCCCGAAAGTATTGTTTTTTATGCCTTTGGGCTAAGTGCTTGTGTCAAGCATACGGGCTGAATTGGCCAAAGCTGCAGAACCGGACTAAGGCTGTTGAAGGCTCGGGATGACTGCATTACAAAATGAGGCCCCCGTCCACTTGCAAATAGATTTGGAGGCCCCTCCTGGATGAGAGGAAGTGGACAATCTAGTAAAAATATTTTCCGAGATTTGTAGGTCCCAGAACGAGAGGCAAAGTGCGCTAAAGAAAAAGGGTTTTTTGAGGTACTTGCCAACACGAGAGGTGCAACACACATCAACGCCAAATCCAAAACAAAGCACGTCGATGTCAGTTTGCTGAGCAGTACTGGAATCTGTCGGAAGCATCACGTGTTGGGTCTTCTTTAGCTGGTACTAAATTGTTTGCAAGAACCTCATAGTTCTTCCAAACTGCTAAAACAGTACGAAAACTGGACACTATCCATCTTGTGTCTAACACCCTTCCAGTTTCTAACAGATGAACACTGAGTTCTTTTGCAAATAAATGCAACTCTCCACTGTTCGTTGACGAGGTGTTCAAGACAACGTACAATTTTTCGATGAATCCCTTAAATCGATTGATATTTGTCATTTTCATTACTATGTCTCTTACACAAAGTTCAAGCCTGTGATTACAGCAATGCCAAACAACAATGGATGGAAACCTGTCTTTAAAAAGAGCACCAACTCCAGATTTTCGCCCAATCATCACTGCAGCTCCGTCACACGCTACAGAAATTAGTCTACTTTTTAATATTTTTTCATATAATTTGTAGCTTTCGAGACACTGAATCACAGCATCAAAAATGCCATGAGACGTCACACTTTCTTCAAGTTCGACTTGGTCCAAAAATAAATTTAGAAGTGATTCCATACCCAGTTTTGTAAGGCGAACTCAGATGTACAAAATTAGAGTTGATTTTTTGCTTAAAGTAGTTGATTTGTCAATGATGAGTGAAAACTTATCAACCACTTGTACTAATTCCCTTACAATATGTTTTCTCATTTCTGCACACCAGCTTTATTGGAATGTCGAATTCTCCGCATATTTAATCCATTGAGCTTTTGGACATCGATTTTTGATTAAAAGCTGTTGAAAGCTTGATTCTGTTTTACAACCTTGTAGGCAGTGTGAAAGATTCTTTGTGATCAAATATCTTTTTTCTCGTCTGTCTGTTGGTGAGCTCGAGTTTCACCAAAGCGAATAATATCACAACTAGTCCACTGCTTAGACATTTTCATGACAGGTTTTTTTCCACCACACGCAGATCCATCTTTTCGGCAAACCTCACAAACTAGATTGTTGTTGTGTACAATAAGCCAACTGTATTTTTTGTAATACTTGGGCTTTTGTTCTAAAGACCAATAGTCTGGCCACTGCTTATCGTCTTCTTTTGTGTCCTCTGTAAAAAAAGCTGGAGTGACGCTGGATGAAGCATGCAATGATGTTTCCGCCTGAACTGTTTCCATTTGTGGCGTCGGCAGTTTTTCAGCTTCTTCGTCCAGTTTCTGTTTTTAGGTATTTTGTGAAAATAACTAGTTATTTTATCCATTGTATACAGCGATGGAAGTCTTTTAGGACAACTAAGCAAACACAAGTGAACAGTGAAAGGTACAGTCGGCGCTAGACACACCAGAAGTCGACTGCTGTCACACTGTGGGAACGGCAGAAACCTTCCCTGTGTACTGTCACTAGTCTTGTGTAGTTCGCGAACGAACTAGTTCGGAAGAGCGCTCCCACAGGCGAACTACGCGAACTAGCTCGCAGATCCCTCGCCTCTTAGTTCGTACGCTCCTTTTTCGAAGACTGACGGCGAACAGCGAGAGGACGCGAGAGGGCGCAGAATCGCGTGAGTCCCTTCTGCCAGTTACCTTTATTTCGACCTGAGATGCAGCTCAGCTGTGGTCTCATAGTTCATCTATTTTAAAAATTAAGTACTACTAGTACTCTGTATGCAAAGTAATTGAATACCATTGTATCACCCATTCTTGTAAATAACTGATTTATTTGCCTAAGTATTTGATGTCAAATACGGGTAATAGCACACGCTTTCACAACACTGATTCATTACATAAAAAAAGCTGCCATAAATAAAGAGCTCTTTTAGTAGTGGTAGCAAAAGCCAAAAAGACCGAACTAGAAGGAGAGGACGAACTAGGAGCAGCGGAAGAACTAAGAGCAGCGGACGATTATGCCAGACGTATCTCACTTCATAGTTCGTTGGATTCTTTTCCGAAGACGGACGGGCAATAGCGAGAGTGCGCGTAGCAGAATTAAAAATCACGTGTTTGCCTTCTGCTGATGAGTCTTTTCGAGGTGAGCGTCTGCCTGCTAGATTACATAGTTCAGTGCTACAGAATTTCTGTTTTGATGTGTTCTGCATTCTGCAATATCTAACTAATAAATTCCATAATTCCAAGATATAGAGATAACTCTAAAACGCGAGAAATTATCCAGGGTGGCGTGCTTCAGTCGCTGCAAGGCATCTGTCGCGTGTTCATCGTTTGTCTCGTTGTGTTACAAAAACAAAAGCCGAAAAATCATTTATGAAATTGACACAATTGCTGAAGAAAGTGGTCATAGAATGTTGCGCCTTCCACCATATCATTGCCATTTCAATGCAATAGAACTCGTGTGGGCTCAGGTGAAATCGTACGTTGCAGAAAGAAATAAAAGTTTTTCATTAACGAAAGTAGAATTATTAGTTCGTGAAGTATTGGGCAGTATTACTCCCACAAAATAGAACAATGTTGCCACACATACATGGCACATCTTAGAAGAGGCATGGGAACGAGAAGGTACACTAGAAGAACGGGTAGAAGAATTAAGATTAAGGGACGATAGTAGCAGTAGCAGCGGTGCATTGCACATGATGCTGGCCGCGACTGATTTTTAATGTATAGTTTGTTTGGCAACCAAAGATCATTTACTGAAAAATTACGTTATTTTATTTCTACTTCTGTGACGAATAGAATAGCTGTCGAAATTGATCTGATAATATTACTCAGACTCTACACTATGGCAGTCAACAGCGATCATAAACGAATGAGACCAAAAAACACTTTTCTTTTTATGTAAGAAGATAAATCATTTCACTGGAAGAGGCGGTTTTACTACTTGTAATGTGGTAGTCCTTATTTGTTTACCCTCTCGGCCGACTGCCACAATACAGTGTCCGAGTAATAACAGCGAGTCTGTGGGAAATATTTATAGAAGATGAAATATATAAAGAAAATTCTTCAACTAGCGAACTTTGTCTAAAGACTAAATCATACATTATATTTAATGGAATACTGGAACATATGAAGCTTTACTTTAACTCGAAATATATTTCTAAACCTTTTTTTAACTGCAAAAAGAGTGTTTTTCATTACTTCGCGATTGTTCTCGTTCGTTCACGCTTTAGTAGTACATAGTGTAAGATTACCGTCCAATAGAAATATTGGTAATAAATAGCATTTGATAATTTAACAGTATGAAGTCCACCGCAAACATTGACCATGCCAATGCACTAAATGTTACACAATTTTAATCTTATTAATTATGGTAGCAATGTATGTACACAGTTGGGTGACAACATTTATAGTTAGGCCATAGGTAGAAATTCTCCACGTTGAGATTTGCTGTGTGCTTGTAGCTGACGGGAGGCCAGTGAGCAGGGCGACGTTGGTGGCTTGTTCCAGCTTAGGATTTTCCAGTTCGTTTCCGGTGAGGGGAGAGAGGGACAATGGCGAGTGCCAGGCACAGTGCAGTGCACAGCGTGAAATAAAATATTCTAATACTACAGGCATTTGAAGTAATACGATGCAGTTAGGGACCTTTACGCCCCTTATTACAAAATAGCCTGTTGACAAATAAACAATACATTAGCTGATATAGTCACATCTGACTTAATATGTTTAATTGACAATGAAAAGTAATAAATTATCAATGAATACAAGACAGTTACACAACTAGCATGGCAATGTTTGTTTATAAAAATAATATATTAACTATTTCTCATTTTATTTTCAATTAATCTTGTGTATTTTATCTTGGAGTATTCAGTTACATCACTTATCTGTGACATAAGAAATTGCACGATTATGATAAATAGTACAAAGTATGTTTATACCAATATAAAAACCTAAGAAGACTATTTAATGTGTAGTGTAATTATTTTGATTTAAGTAAAGTTTTAGAAATGTATTGGCTGTGCGCTGTACGTTGGCAAATGGGTTAGAACAGCTCACATGGGGAAGTTGATGACGTAGGGGAAAAAACCCCGGCAGTTGGGCTTTTGGCGCGCGCGATGGCAGAAAGTGACGACTCCGGAGCACAAGGGGTAGCTGGGCGGGCGGCGTCGCTCTGCATCAGTCGGCATGTGGACCTCGAGGTGGAGGTTATAGATTTGTGTGTGGCATTCGCCATGTGTGGTTGCTCGTCGTAGACTGCACCAAGTTGAATCGAGTGCTACTGTCTGTTTGTGACTATTTAGCTGTTGGAACAAGGTGTGCATCGCATTGAATTAAAGTGACTGTGATTTGTTAATGTAACACGTGTCGTCGCATAGGCATGAACATAAACGGTGTTTGAGACAGCCACATGGTGTGAAAACAATTTGCGACAAATATTCATTTTGTCTGGGGGCTCACGAGCTATAACTTTATTTGATAAATGTGTCGACGTACAGACGTATCAGCCACAGGGATCTAATATTGTGAAATAAACAACATAAAGTGAACTTTCACGTGTTTCAGAAATAGTAGTTAGTACACCCCTTTCTCTCATGAACTTGATTTTATTATGAATTTGTTTTTTTAATCATATGCAGGGAAGGAAAGCTGCGAACGTGTGATATCATCCCCTAGAAAACGAGTCAAACAGTCGCAATCACAGTTCCAGTGTTTTTGCATGTTTAGGAATTTGGTTCGCAGCTGGTGGTTGTGAGTTTTAAAAATTAAACTTTCTCTATTTTAAACTCTCACCCCGACCTTCACGCTCGCAATAGCAACGGTTTCGGACGTGATATTCGCATGCCGGCGACTGACACGGCGTAACAACAAACAGCCGTGAGGCAGCATGGGCAATAAAGTTGGCTACAGAGTTGATGTTTCGATTCAGTGAATCGAGTCAGCGAACTGTTCGACTTAGTCGAAACTTGAAGCTGCATTGTTTCGAAACAACGAATCTTGTGATTTCATGTATCGGACGCTAGGTACCGTTAACATGCGTTTTGCTGAGCGTCTGTCTGCGAGGTTTTGAATTATGCTACCCTTCAACTGAGGTTTGAAGACTGACATACCACCGAGAAAAGTTGGGAAGTCCTTCGTTGTTTTGAGGTAGTTTCGTGTGAACTAAGCGTTGGTATGCTTTGTGCCATGTGAACGCATCTTTTCAAAGCAAGGGCACATAATTCCAGTGAGACGAAACCGCATTCTCAGTAAGGAGATATAAAAAATAACGTTTTTGAATTTCAATTTAAAGAAACTATAATTGAACCTCTTTTATTTGACTGACTGGAGATGAATCTAATTATCAGAATACCTATCTGGACATTCAAAAATTGTAGCTTAGTTTTAAGGTTTCGTCACGTAAATTGTGAAAGGTGTTTCCTTGTGTTGGTACTTGTAGTAATATCTTTTGATTGCTTTAAATATATCCTTGGAACAAATCTTAAATATTTTGTTTATATTGATTTGTTAGAAAAGTTATTGATTTCTGGATGCACGTAGACATTTGAACCATGATCTGTCTTGTTTTATTTAAACTTAATAGTAGGATTTTGAAGTTTGGAAAAAGTTTCATGACTTTGGCATTTGAACATTACTATTTTGTGCTTCCTTTGTCACAGTACTTAGTAAACTTTTATGCTTTAAAGCGATTGTAGAATAGTAGTAGCAAACAAATTCTATGTCGTTCAGTTCAGGGTACTGAACAATGGATTAAAACCCCATTGATATTTCATGGATGTTTCGTCTTTGCTGTATCGCGCTACTGTGCCGTGCCCTGCAGCTTTCTTGGCTCACGCGAATCAGCGGAGGCAATAGGACGACTCGTGTTTCGAGTGCCGAAGCAGTGAGTCGACTCACTACGGCGCCCTGCAGCTGCCGCGGTTCATGTGAATCAGTAAAGATAGCGCCACACACGACTCTGCGGCACGCCAGATGTTTCGTGTGCCGAAACAGTGAGTCGACTCACTAGACTCGGATGATCCATATGTTTCGTAACAGTGAAGTGATCCCAACTGCCCATCACTAAGTGGCAACATAGCCTCTAAGCTGTCAGAGTCGTTCTTTCGGCGGCTCCACTATAGGTGGGGGTATACTTCCCCCTCCACCTGCACGCGCAGACCATGCCGCTCAGCCGTCACTGGGAGCGGACGAACTAAAAGAGCGAACTGGTTCGCGGCAGAGTCACGAACTAAAGTGAGCGCTCCCGATTGCGAACTGTTATGCGCAAGTGTAACTGCCACGACAGATTTGCCTCCCGCCACTGCTGTCTTTGGCTGCCAAGGTGCGGAAACAGTAGCTGGATGCGCCAACAGGTGCATGTCACCTGGCTGTACTGCCCTGTAGCAGCGGCCAGTCTGTGTCACGTGAGAACCTGCCGCCGCGCCGGCGTGACCCGAGGGGCAGTAGCTCCGTGTCTGACCGCTCCGATGCAGTGATCAGAGGTACCGGTACGGCGTACCGGTGCGTGCCACAACAAGTCAAGGGAGGTGCGTTGATAGTCACCGGGCCAAATATCTCACGAAATAAGCATAAAACGAAAAAACTTTGTGATAGATGGCGCCTTAATATACAAACATATTGCTCACAACTTTAGACGAACAGTGGATAAGAGATATGTTTTTTAAATTAAAACACAGAGCTTTATTTCCGTTGTTCCAATGTCATACAGGCACATTTGTGAAACTATCATACATTATGAGAACGCATGCTGTTACTGTGTGATTACCTTTAATTACCTCATAACTTCAATAAATGCTCAAAATTATGTCCTTCAACTTCAATACATTTGACAATACGCGTAACTGACGCGCCTCTGTCAAGCACCACACTACTTGTCGTTATGAGAATTTCTCTGCAACTATTGCCCAACGTCTTACGTGAGTGTCATCTGATAGTTCCATGTTGTGAATCTCATGATTCTTGGTGGAAAACCCAATTATTACATTGTTGCGACTGAAGAAGAGCCAAGTTTGCAAACACACAGATTTATTTACGCAAGTGTCTTACAAGTTCAGATAACAGCATACTTCATCACGGAATAGTATTTTGACGAGACAACATAGAGAAATAAGTTACACCAAGTTCATACTGGCGTTGACGAAAACATGTTTATGCTCACCCCATAAAACGCTGGATGGTCGTTAGAGTCCACAAGGTCAGCATTACGATCACTGATAAATATTTGAAGTTCATCAAAAGAAAGTCTGGAGACGAAGGCCGTATTAGCGCCACAGTCAGTGTCTACAAAAAGCCGGAAAGAAAGGGATCCAGTATACAGGGAGGTCCATTGAGAGTGACCGGGTCGCGGCGGAGGAATCTGCCAGGAAGTTTCAGTTCATCAGTAGTTTGTAAGTTTAGGGACGGATGATCCCGTAGTTCGTTAAGCTTAACAAACGTTCGAACAATTGATTTGATAATGACAAGGCCAAATAACTCACGAAAAAAGCACCAAACGAAAAAACTACAAGAACAAAAGTTTTCTAGCTTGAAGGGGGAAACAGATGACTCTATGGTTGGCCCACTAGATGGCGCTGCAATTGGTCAAACGGATATCAACGGCATTTTTTGAAATAGGCACCCCCATTTTTTATTAAATATTCGTGTAGTATGTAAATAAATATGAATGTTTTATTTGGAATAGTTTTGTCGCTTTGTATTAGAAGGCGCTGTAATATTCACATATTGCTCACAAGTTTAGCCTAACAGTGGGTAACAGGAAGGTTTTTTAAATTAAAACTGAGAACGTAGGTATGTTTGAACTTTATTTCAGTCGTTCGAGTGTATACATGTACTTTTGTGAAATTATCATACATTATAAGAACGCATGCTCTTACTGTGTGATTACCTGTAATTACATGACTTCAATAAATGCTCAAAATGATGTCCTTCAACTTCAATGCATTTGGTAATACGTGTAACGAAATTCCTCTCAACAGTGAGTAGTTTCGCCATCAGTAATGCTCTCGCATGCATTCACAATGCGATGATGCATCTTTTGAGGCATTATCGGTGAATCGTGATAGCAAATATCGTTCCCACGGAAATAAATCCGGGGATGTAAGATCCGGTGAATGTGCGGTGTGTGGTGTGGTGCTTCTATGACCAATCCACCTGTCATTAAATATTCCATTTAGGACCGCTTCAACTGCACGCGAGCCATGTGCCGGACATCCATCATGTTGAAAGAACATCGCCATTCTGTCATGCAGTGAAACATCTTGTAGTAAAATCGGTAGAACATTACGTAAGAAATCAGCATACCATTTAGATTGCCTTAGATAAAATAGGGGTCAATTATCCTTCCTCCCGTAATGCCGCACCATACATTAACCCGCCAAGGTCGCTCATGTTCGAGTTGTCGCAGTCATCGTACATTTTCCATTCCCCAATAGTGCATATTAAGCCGGTTTACGTTACTTCTATTTGTGAAAGACGCTTCGTCACTAAATAGAATGCGTGAAAAAACTCTGTTTTAGTCTCGTAGTTTTTGTGCCAGTTGCAAAACTGTACACGACGTTCAAAGACTTCGCCATGCAAATCTTTGTGCATAGAAATATGGTACGGGTGAAATTTACCTTGGTGTAGAAAACACCGACGTTTTTTAGATTCATATAATAAGGAATACAAGCCACAGTTGCTTGTTGAAGAAAGGAAATTTTTTAATACTTCATATGTAATGCACAACCAGTTTCGATGCACTATGGCATCATTTTCAAGTGCTCACAGTAAAGAATTGTTTTATAAAAGTACAAAGTAAAGACAAAAAAAGTAATATACTATACAATTTTGGAAATGGTCAGAAGAGTGTTACAACACATGATCTTAAATGTATCATTTTGGCCAGCAGCTGTTTTAGGGCCAAATTGTACAGAAGCCTGTGCTTGAGACAGATGGTCAGTCCAATTCAACCCAAAAATAAAATAAATTGTGCACTATCTTTCGTTCTAATATTTATCTGGTAATGCACAGTCATATTAGAAAGCTGCCCTCTGATGCCTCATCCTATTGTCCCATCAGCCTCACCTCAGTGTTCAGAAAGGTCTTGGAAACAATGCTGTCTCGCCACATCCACCAACATCTCTGCCAACACCAACACTTCCCCTCTCCCAGTGTGGCTTCTGACCATCCTTCTCTGTCGATGACCACCTCATTTCCATTCAGATGAACTCCTGTCACGCCACTATCCTCGTTTCCCTCACATTCTGGTCCTCTTTTCAAACTCCATGCCCTCCCTGACATCTACGTCCAACTCATTGCATCCTTTATTACCCACTACTGTATCCTATGGCACAGTCAATAATTCCACTCCCGTTTGTTTTACCGCTCCGCTGGGGTGCCCCAGGCTTCTGTCCTCTCTCTCCCCTTCTCTAACTCCTTTTATCGGCAGACATGCCACAACCCTAGCCTCCTGTCCACCTCCAGCAATACAGTGACGTCACCGCCTTCCTCGCCCTTGCCCCATCCCTCGCCCGATCCGAACACCTCCTTCAATCCCATGTCTCCGAATTCTCCACTTGGTGTAACCAGTGATTCCTCATCATTAATCCCACCAAACCCAGGCAATCATCATAGGTCACACCACGCCATCCTTCGGCCACTCCGACCTCTACCTCACACTCCATGACTGCTGCATCCCACAAACCAAAACCCTCAAGTACCTTGGCCTTAACCTCGACCACTCCCTGCCCTGCAAACCTCACCTTCAAATAGTCTGTGTCAAAGCCCTCTCCCACCTCAATCCCCTCAAACTCCTTTCTGGTCGGACATGGGGCCTCAACCCTTCCACCATCCTCTTCACCTACCGTTCCATCATGCATCCTCTCCTCTGTTGTTTCTACCCCACTTGGGTTTCCGCTCCCCCTGCCCACTGCCAATCCCTCCAGATCCTCGAAACCCACATCCCCGCTTCGCTTTCCACATCGCCTCCGTTTCCCCAAGCGGATCCATTACGACCTTATTTCCTTTCCTTTCCCGCGCCTACTCAAAATCCTCGAACACCTGTGCCTCAGATATGTATCCCACAAACTCGATTCCCAGCACCCGCTTGTATCCCGTGTCTTGTTGCACCCCGGGCCTCTGACACGCCGTTACCTTGTTACCCCTCCCTCCCTCCATCCTTAGTCTCTCCAGATCCTCTCCTCCCCCTTCAGGATGACGCCGTCTGTCCTGCCATCTACCATGTCCCCTAATTGTACGCCCCCTCTCCTTTCCCTTCCCATCCCACTCCCACCCACTCTTGGCTTCCCCTCCTCCCTCATCCCTTGGAGTCCTTGTGCCTTCCTCCCCTATCTCCCCCACCCCTTCCCCTCCCATCCCTTTCGTCCACACGTTCCCTCCCTTCCTCGTCCCCTGCAGGGCACTTGTACCCAACAATTTCAACAGTGCATCGTCAGTGTTGTAGTGTCAGTGTAGTGATCAGTGTTCATTGTTTCAAGTTTTAAAACGTCAACAATCGCCGAGCAGGCAGAATATTGCGTGCCCATGTGTAATCTCGCCGTCGTCTACTATCCTCCAAAGACTGTGTTTTAATCTCTGACATTTTTAACTCTGTATATGTGTGTTTTAACCACCGTGGCTATTTTAATTTCTGAATGTGTATTTCAAAATTAATTAATTATTAATCTCCTGTAAAGTTATTACTTCAGTGATTTTTATCACCGTTCAATGTTTTGTGCGAATTGACAAATCTGTACAACTAATCAGCTGAAGAGAGCACTAAAGCTGTTTATATTAAAAAAAACAGTCTTGATCGCAGAAATTAACAATTAACCGGTTTCGACTTGATGTAGGTCATCTTCGGAATTACAAGTAGCCCATGTGGCCAGTGCTGCACTCGGCTGGGCTGGGCTGGACTGTCCTGGGCTGTTCAGCTGCCAGCAGGTAACTGCAATAAGAAAGACATCCTGGGTCACAGTTACCTGCTGGCTGTTCTGCTGCCAACAGGTAACTGCAATAAGAAAGACATCCTGGGTCACAGTTACCTGCTGGCTGTTCTGCTGCCAGCAGGTAACTGCAATAAGAAAGACATCCTCGGTCACAGTTACCTGCTGGCTGTTCTGCTGCCAGCAGGTAACTGCAATAAGAAAGACATCCTGGGTCACAGTTACCTGCTGGCTGTTCTGCTGCCAGCAGGTAACTGCAATAAGAAAGACATCCTGGGTCACAGTTACCTGCTGGCTGTTCTGCTGCCAGCAGGTAACTGCAATAAGAAAGACATCCTGGGACACAGTTACCTGCTGGATGTTCTGCTGCCAGCAGCACAGTTACCTGCTGGATGTTCTGCTGCCAGCAGGTAACTGCAATAAAAAAGACATCCTGGGTCACAGTTACCTGCTGGATGTTCTGCTGCCAGCAGGTAACTGCAATAAGAAAGACATCCTGGGTCACAATTACCTGCTGGCTGTTCTGCTGCCAACAGGTAACTGCAATAAGAAAGACATCCTGGGTCACAGTTACCTGCTGGCTGTTCTGCTGCCAGCAGGTAACTGCAATAAGAAAGACATCCTCGGTCACAGTTACCTGCTGGCTGTTCTGCTGCCAGCAGGTAACTGCAATAAGAAAGACATCCTGGGTCACAGTTACCTGCTGGCTGTTCTGCTGCCAGCAGGTAACTGCAATAAGAAAGACATCCTGGGACACAGTTACCTGCTGGATGTTCTGCTGCCAGCAGGTAACTGCAATAAGAAAGACATCCTGGGTCACAGTTACCTGCTGGATGTTCTGCTGCCAGCAGGTAACTGCAATAAAAAATACATCCTGGGTCACAGTTACCTGCTGGATGTTCTGCTGCCAGCAGGTAACTGCAATAAGAAAGACATCCTGGGTCACAATTACCTGCTGGATGTTCTGCTGCCAGCAGGTAACTGCAATAAGAAAGACATGCTGGGTCACAGTTACCTGCTGACTGTTCTGCTGCCAGCAGGTAACTGCAATAAGAAAGACATCCTTGGTCTCAGTTACCTGCTGGCTGTTCTGCTGCCAGCAGGTAACTGAAATAAGAAAGACATCCTGGGTCACAGTTACCTGCTGGCTGTTCTGCTGCCAGCAGGTAACTGCAATAAGAAAGACATCCTGAGTCACAGTTACCTGCTGGCTGTTCTGCTGCCAGCAGGTAACTGCAATAAGAAAGACATCCTGGGTCTCAGTTACCTACTGGCTGTTCTGCTGCCAGCAGGTAACTGCAATAAGTGAGACATCCTGGGTCACATTTACCTGCTGGCTGTTCTGCTGCCAGCAGGTAACTGCAATAAGAAAGACATCCTGGGTCACAGTTACCTGCTGGATGTTCTGCTGCCAGCAGGTAACTGCAATAAGAAAGACATCCTGGGTCACAGTTACCTGCTGGCTGTTCTGCTACCAGCAGGTAACTGCAATAAAAAAGACATTCTGGGTCACAGTTACCTGCTGGCTGTTCTGCTGCCAGCAGGTAACTGCAATAAGAAAGACATCCTGGGTCACAGTTACCTGCTGGCTGTTCTGCTACCAGCAGGTAACTGCAATAAATAAGACATTCTGGGTCACAGTTACCTGCTGGCTGTTCTGCTGCAATAAGAGAGACATCCTGGGTCACAGTTACTGCTGGCAGCAGATCAGCCCAGGTCAGCCTAGCCCAGCCGAGTGCAGCACTGGCCACATGGGCCACTTGTAATTCCGAAGATGATCTACATCAGGTCGAAACCGGTAAATAGAAACTGTTAATTTTTACGATCAAGACTGTTTTTGTAATATAAATCATACCAAATAGATCGCTGTTTCTCTTCGCCGACAATGTTGTCTACATTAATGACTAAAGCTGCTGCAAGCCTGCCACTTCAAGTGGTTTTAAAATATCAATAAAGGGGAAAACAGCTTGTAGATGTAAGGGGTAAACTGTGTTGGATAGCCTTTGACACAGTGACCATGTATGTGCCTATCAGAAGAACTGTAGCCACACTGCAGCAGAGGCTTAAATTTTAAATACATACTTCTTCAGAAAATCGCTCGATCGTTCTGTAAAAGCATGATTTGCTGATGGGCAGTACCTCAGAAATTGCCGGAGCAATTGTAGAAGGAGGGAGATTGACGGGTTATCTTTTGCAGAGCATGTTATGCAACAAGTCGACCGTCACATACAATAATTGATAGAACTGGTATTCACAAGCGGGTACCAAAAAAGTCTATATAGGGAGCACACCGAAATCGTGGAACACCACAAGAATTTTATGAGGATGGAGGACGGAGTGAAACAGAACGGCATCTGGATTCCGTTTTAGAAAATGTTGTATAACTGCTTTCTACTATGGGACGGCAGCAACAGCGGACAACAGCATCCGACAACGGCGAATGGCTCTCGAATATTCCAAAAACGTGACGTCACGCCTCTGCGGGGTAGTACGCGAAAACGAAATGTAGCTGCAGTCAGTAGAGAGACAAGGTGTGATCAGGACACTCAAAGAGGCCACGTTCCTTTATGAAAATATCTTCTGCAGATGGGGACGAAATTTTGGGTTTCCGTAATAATCGATCCTGCCACGGCAGCGTTAATCATGCCTGCACTGTGCGCTGTGGTGTTCAAACCAATCTTAGGATAGCTGACTGCTGACTATTCATCAACTGACGCTGCGTAATAACTGTGACAAATAAAAAGCTAAAATCAGTCCATCAACCAATGAAGATACCAAACTATAAAATGTGAAAGAAATTGCGTAGTAGATTCTTTGAAATCCGATAGTTACGGTGTCGTCTTTTTTAGCAGAATTTGTACTTTTCCTACTCAAACATCATTTATCTTGACAACGGATAAAGCTGTTCGAAAATGGGAAAAAAGCCATTTGGAGATAAATGTATACAGACTAAAAAAATTGAGACTTTTCTGCAGTTAGCTATTTAGATATTTCCGTCTCACGATTCAGTAATCGCTAAAGCCGGTTTTTATGGTTTTTTTGGATACGTACAGTAAGTTTGATACTCTGGAACAGTTAACTGATTTAGATAAATAAAAAATGTACGCTAATGTCATCTTAAGAAATATGGTAAGAGATTGAGGAGTTTCAATGAATCGAAAGTATATAAATGGCCACTTCTAATCATTTAACGGAAGAGTTTTGGAAAGCCCTTGGGCTATGGATAATTTTAATTTAATTTTATGACTTTTGGATTCCAAAACTACAAATTGTCGGGACGGCCATTTCTATACTTTCCATTCATTGAAAATCCACAGTAACACTCGGTATATGGGCTGCACAAGGCATTTTCGAACAAATTAATATCGCGCACTGTCGTGTGTTGTATACTATATTAGAAAAAATATCTAGGCCTAGTCTGCGACAATGTTTATTTCTGCGTATTGAAAGACTCTTTAGTAAATCGATCGAGAACTTTTATTTATAATATTTTTTATAATATTTATTTAACATATTATTGTATGTTGTGAAATTAATTTCATATTCATGGATCTTGTTTCACGACCATATAATACAAAAGGGATATGAAGTGAACATTATAGAAGAAATTGAAATATGTAATTAAGAAACTATCGACACAAATAATTTATTAAACGATCAAACCGATTTTAAACATAGAAAATATCTACATAATTTTATTGAAACTTTAACGCTGGTGAACGGTTAAGGAAGCTCACGACTGATCAAAGATCATAGTAAAATGCTAAATTCCATTAAAGAAAAAGAAAGAAAAACCCTGTCTAACATAAATGTATTGTCTTTATATCCTCCTATAATTTCTAATACAAATATTTAACCCCAACTACCTTCAATATAGCTTACAAATGAAAGTAATGAATAAAAATTGTACCATCCCTATTTTTATATATTCACGTTGAGACAGAGCTTTATGAACGTACAATATTTTGAGGTGCCATCAAATATTCTTGGCTGAAAAAATAAAATTAAAACAATATGTGAGCAGTATAAAACCTAAAATCTAATACGAATCAGTTAAAGCAAAATAACAGCCCTTCTCAGTAAAGTATATACTACACCACTTATAATCAGAATTTTGTAAGTTATACCTGTGTAATACTAGGTTACATAATGTAAAGGAAAAATATGTTATGCAGAATGAAATACCTGGCGACGGCTCTTCTGTCAATAGATATATGTCGTGAAAGAAGGAAATATTGACAGTGTGCCGCTATAACCTAATGCAGTTCTCATACGTTACTGCAATGATTAAAACAAAAATAATTATTGACTATTACGAAATGTTTCAATGGAACGACAATATTGAGGGTGAAAATATTAGCGCATGTACATAAACGTAAAAACGAAGGTTTATTTCGCAGTACCTAAATATTTGACTGATATAAGGCACAAATAACACAACTATTCTACTCAATTTCGTAAACTGAAGTGTTACACAATTCATCGGTTAGTTCACAGTTATAATTTTATCGCAAGTCAGCATTTTTCTTTTCGCCGTAAAAAATATCTCGCTGTTTGACTTTCTTTTATTACCTTGCTGCGAAAGAAAGACGTTCGTTAGTTATCTGTTCTGCTCTTTCCGTAGTACTGGAAGGACGTGTGTATTCCCGCACCTAAAAATTCTATATTTTTAAAATATGATTTTTGCCGAGATTAATAAATTACAGTTAAAACTGACTTTGAAATGATTATTAATTTTTTGGTCACCTTTTTTCAACATTGTCGTTAATGTTTGAGTACTTAGTCTTATGGTGATTCGGTTTCCATATAGTAGTCCCTGAATAATGCAACAATTCCTTATTTCTCATTTTACAGTACCGTTAGAACATGCGGTCATTCTTTTCTGTTGCAAATTATTTATTTATTTAATCGAAGTTCGATACGTATTCATGGAAAATAATTTTTGCTAAATTCCATTGCTACGATCAGATCCAGGACATTTTACTCAGTCTCGTTTTATATGATACTGGTCCGGGTCACTATAGGAATAAGTTACCAACAATACGATTTTAGATTTACAGCATAAACGACAGCAGAATGATGCAGTAGCAGCATTTACAAGAACATGAGGTAACTTTATTCCTAATTTTTATAGTGCTACACGTCGACTCATCTACGACCTTCATGCTCAAATTATAAACCAAATTATAATCAGTTATCAGTTTTAGGCCTTATTTACAGTTCAGTACTTTTTCTCTAAATTTTATTCGCGATCTTTTGCAAAGTCTTATGGCCGGTTTCCGAAACAGTAGTTACCTGTCCCGTTATAGTTATCTGTAGGTTACCTGACCGTTAAGTACAAAATGGGTTTCCGCAACAACAGTTACCGTCACAGCTGTAGTTACCGGTCAGTTAAAGATAAATGCGAGTTCCCCTGGGGTTACCTACACGTTAACTTTAGTTTTAACTATATCCGCTACGTAGCACTAGTGGGCTTCCAAACGCAAGTCCAGAAGTTATTTAACAGTAGTATTTTGTTTTTGTTTTTATGACAGGGTTCCGTATAATTTTTATACAATTTTAAAATTTTTGAAGCTGAAGAATGGAAATTCTTTCATCATCGTCGTCACCGCCGTCGTCTTGTTTTTCTTCTGATGCTTCGGATAGTTGTTCAGAAGAAGAAAACTTAGCTGTACTCGGCACTGTTGAAACACCACGACGCGTTTTTCGTGTTAGATGGCAACCATTTGATCTGTGTAATAAGAGGGAATTTCAGATGCGTTTCAGAATAATAATAATAATTTAAAAAATACTAACCAATGACATTGCCGGGTTCAAACGGAGAAAAACGCGGAATTCAACATTCCGGGTTAAAGTTTACATCGCGCTCGGCGGTCGGGAGAGATAATGTTGACGACGGGTGACGTTTGCATTAGCTGCATCTCCCTCCCGATTGGTCATGCTACATCTCGACATTGAGCAACAGTGGCCAACGTTATCTCTCGCGATCGCCGATCTGGATGTAAAATTTTACGACATTTAAATCACAAACCCATGCTCACATAATAAATCTTTCAATTAAGCATAAATATACCTCCCTTTGCAATAGTGTTCTGCTATGCAATTGCTATTACGATCAGTCAATGTTTCAAGTGATTAGTGTTTTTTTATTATTATTATTACAACGTGGGGCTCCGGTAGGTGGACGGGTGGACGTAAATTGACCAGTCTGTGTTGTGAAAAGTAATGTCACATTCACAGAACATTGGGAAGAGGAAAACATAAATTCATAATAATATATGTTGACAACAGAAATAATACGTATGACTTTATTGTTAACCCTGCCTTCGTTGTTGTTTATCCTGAGTTGCCTTACCGTCTTCTCTCCTGTCTGTTTAACGAATTGTACAGTTTTGTGACAACTTCCAAGGCGTGTTGTTTTTCCAAAAATAGTCAAACCATCTGCCTTTTCATTTACTATAACTATATTCCTCTCTAAATTCAAGTCGTTCAAAAGATTTTTCTCAAATATAGTCAATTTTTTTCCTCACTTGTTGCCCATTGCCTTTGAAAACAGAAACAGAAAACTCGTAACAGCTATACAATCTAAGACGCGTCTTCGATTTCAGTTAATAATCGATATAATTCGAGTAATTGCGGTTTTCGTTAGTAGTGCCATCTGTTATCTGTTGAGACGTACCGACAGAAGGCGTAGTTACCTGATAGTTAACTAACGGTCGTTGAAATCAACTACGGGAAACCCAAGGAAGTTATGTGGCGTGTTAAATTATAATGTGACGGTAGCTAACGGCACGGTAACTATTGTCTTCCAGAAACCGGGCATTAGACTTAAAAAAAAATCTAATCTGAACTGGCAGTAGCATTATAAAACAATACTTTCTTCCCAGTTTCGAACGCCGATTTAGATGTCGGACGAAAGTGAGTGAAATTATATAAAGGATTTTCTGTAGAAACTTTTCCGTAGGGAGTAGACAATTTTCTTGTCGCCAATGTGAGCTACTGTTTTGGAAGTCAACGAAACGGAACGAAAGAAACTGAATGCGCTGCTCCATTACTGGTATTAGCACCTGCGCCTGCGCTGCGTTTTCTTCTGGGATATTGACCCCGAGGTGCGGCGACACTCGTGTTTTCCAAGGAATGGCGTCGAGCCAGAGACACAGAGGGAAATGCCTGGACACGGCGGGAGCGCGCCTCAGGGCCTGCCTTTGTACCGGGGAGGGTTATTACCGAGATCACCTGCAGAAGCAGAGGGCGAGTGGATGAGGACGGGGAGAACACTGCAGTGGCGGCTCACCGAAATGAACACACAAGACAGTAGACGTGAAACATTTTCATAGTCCACAGCAAGTAGTTCCTACTCATAGAGCACAAATGACTGAAAAAAGAAAGAAATCGTACATTTGAATATATAACTGCCAAATTATACAACTGTAAGACATGTAGTTCAGTGAATATGAGGCCCACCCCCCATGAACCAAAGACGTTGCGAGGTGGGGTGGCTTGCGTGCCTCAACGACGCAGATAGCCGTTCTGTAGGTGTAACCACAGCGGAGGGGTATCTGTGGAGAAGGCAGACAAACGTGTGGTTCCTGAAGAGGGGCAGCAGCCTTTCCAGTAATTACAGGACCAACAGTCTGGATGATTGACTGAGCTGGCCTTGTAACATCAGCTTATATGGCTTTGCCATGCAGTTACTGCGAACGGCTGAAAGAAAGGACAAAGCATAGCCGCGGTGGAGTAGCCGAGCGGTCTAAAGCGTCTTGCTGCGGAGCGCGCGGTTGCTCGCCGTGGAGGTTCGAGGTTCGAGTCCTCCCTGGGGCATGGGTATGTGTGTTGTCCTTAGGTTAGTTTACCTAGGTTAAAGTAGTTTGTAAGCTACGGACTGATGACGCGCAGTTTGGTCCGATAGATTTACAAACATTTGAACATTTTGAACATTTGACAAAGCAGAGACGTTACTTTTCCGAGGACATGCAGCTTTACTGTAGCAATATATGATGGCGTCTTCTTGGGTAAAATATTACAGAGGTAAAGTAGTCCCCTCGTATCACCAGCAGTCGAGATGACAGGCATCTTATCCGCATGGCTTTAACGGATCGTGCAGCCACGTCTCGATCCCTGAGTCAACAGATGGGGACGTTTGCAAAACAACCATCTGCACGAACAGTTCGACGATGTTTGCAGCAGCATGGACTCTCAGCTCGGAGACCATGGCTGTGGTTACCATTGACGCTGCATCACAGACAGGAGCGCCTGCGATGGTGTACGCAACGACGAACCTGGGTGCACGAATGGCAAAACGTCATTTTTTCCGGTTGAATCCAGGTTCTGTTTACAGCATCATGATGGTCGCATTCGTGTTTGGCGACGTCGCGGTGAACCCACATTGGGAGCGTGTATTCATCATCGCCATAGTGGCGTATCACCCGGCGTGATGGTATGCGGTGCCATTGGTTACACGTCTCTGTCACCTCTTGTTCCCATTCACGGCACTTTGAACAGTGGCCATTACATTTCAGATGTGGCTCTATCCTTCATTAGATGCCTGCGAAACCCTACATTTCAGCAGGATAATGCACGAACGCATGTTGCAGGTCCTGTACGGGCCTTTCTGGATACGAAAAATGTTCGACTGCTGCCCTGGCCAGCACATACTCCAAATCTCTCAGCAATTGAAAATGTCTGGTTAGTGGTGGCCTAGCAACTGGCTCTTCACAATACGCCAGTCACTAGTCATTATGAACTGTGGTGTCTTGTTAAAGCTGCATGGGTGTGCTCGCCATCCAAGCTCTGTTTGACTCAATGCCCAGGCGTATTAAGGCCGTTATCACGGCCAGAGGCGGTTGTTCTGGGTGCTGATTTCTCAGGATCTATTCACCAAAAGTGCGTGAAAATGCAATCGCATGTCACATTTAGTGTAATATATTTGTCCAATAAATACCCGTTTATCATCTGTATTTCTTCTTGGTGTAGTGATTTTAATGGCCATTTCTGTATGTTTGCTTCTTCATACCGAACGAGGTAGCTCAGTGGTAAGACACTGGAGTCGCATTCCGGAGGACAGTGGTTCATTTTCATTTTTTGGGGGGGGGGGGGACTCACGCCTGAAACCTAATTGGTTCCGGGTTCGTATCCAACTCATATTCAAATTTTGTTTTATATGCTCTAGACGGTCGAAATGTTTTAATATTACGAATTCGTAAAATTACGGCCGTTGCTGTCAACTAATGGTGTCTGTTTTTCGGCCAAGTCCGGATACGAGGGCTACCATATGAATTATTGAATTGCGGCTGACTATACTGATTATAACGAACTAAACTCCTCAGTGTTTGTAGTCCTATGTTTGAAGTACGCACTGAAGAATTTAGATGCAATAGTACGAGTAAGTGACATAATTTATATAATTGTTATGAATGGGTGAGGGAGACATTTCAAGTTGTTTCCCCTGACAATTAATATGCCATCCGCAAACGGCAAAGCTTGTTACGGATGGCACGGCTGTTGCCGTTGGGCATGTGTGTGTGTGTGTGTGTGTGTGTATCAGTGTATGTGTGGTGTGTGTGTGTGTGTGTGTGTGTGTGTGTGTGTGTGTGTGTCTGTGTGTGTGTATGTGTGTGTGTGTGTGTGGTTTTATGTGTAAGTCGTTCGTTTGTTTAGGGGCCGATGACCACAGGAGTTTGGTTCCTTAAATTTACGAACATCTGAATATGAACCTGCAGGTATTGCTTTTGAATTATGTGATATTTCCAATGGATGTAAAGAAGCGCTTCAGCGACAAATCCTTTTTAATGACCAATAACAATAATATTTACAGTAACGAGAAGACACCCTCATAGTAGTACTTTTGACTATAATTTTAGAGTATTTCTGGGATAGACGGCCAGACGGGAGAGATAGCCAGCGCCTTTAACTCTTCCACAGAGACGACTGTATTGTCGAGAGTGCTCAAGGGGAGTTTTATAGGTCCACTATTATTTTCTGTCTGTATAAAAGACCTGATGAACAGAGTAACGTGTAATTTGCGGCTTTTGCTGATGATGCTGTGGTGTATGGGAGAGTGTCGTCTGTAACTAACTGTAATAGCATACAGGATGACTTAGACAAAATTTCTGGTTGTTGTGAAGAATAGCAGCTAGCTCGAAATGTAGGAAAATGTAAGGTGATGCACATGAGTAGGAATAACAATCCCATAATGTTCGAATACAGCATTAGTAGTGAGCTTCTTGATGCTGTCGCGTCGTTCAAATATCTAGGCGTAACATTGCACAGGGATATGAAATGGAATGAACATATAAGGACAGTTGTGAGTAAGGCGGACAGCCGGGTTCGGTTTATTCGGTTAATTAATGGGGATCACTGGAGGAAAGAAGACGTTCTTCTGGGGAATTTCTCTTGAGGCATTTAGAGGGACGGAATTTGAAGCTGAGTGTAGAAGTATCTTCCTGCCGCCTATTTACATTTCGCGTAAAGATTGCAGAGCGAAGATAACAGAAATTAGGGCTCGTACAGAGGCATATAGATATTTTCTGTTTGAGAGTGGAATAGGAAAGAAAATGTCAAGTAGTGGTACAGTATACCCTCTGCCACGCACATTACGGTCGATTGCGGAGTATAATTAGATATAGAATTCGCTGTAAAGAGCTACCGTTCAGTTGGCAGTGAGTACGTAAAGTCAGAGATTGTTGCTGTTCCTCAAGAGTCTTTATATTAATTAAAAGTAAGTATTTTTCATGATTTTAGTTTACAGTATACCTTGAAACTATGTGGTATATCAGAAATCAGTATGTTCAAACGATCAATAAGAATGTAAATACAATCACGAATTGTACTGTGCTTGTTACAAATGAGATTCAATTTAATCTATAAATTAACTATAATATCTTTATAAAAATTACCATGATACTCGGGGTGATGACCAATGGGACAAAAACGTGTTTTAGTACTATAAAATTTAGCATACCTTTGTAAACAAAGTCGACATTTGCTTTTTATTAAGTGAAATTGCAATTTATGAGAGCATTGCAGAAAGACATATTGACCATAGCTGTTTATTTTTTCTCAATGCTACCGGTTACGGTCAATTTAACATTATCAAGCGTTAGCCTGAAGTAGATTAAAATTATCAAAGCATTAGTCAACCATATAAAACATTAACAAAAAAAGTACAGTATGTTACATGTGAAATACTTACAGAGATTAGCTAATAGCTTAAAATGTCGTAACACAAAAATTCAAAATTGTAACATAAGAATTTGTTGTCATTACTCTAATCATTGATATTACCACAGTTTTTGACTGAAGCATACATTGATGAGTGTGCGATTAAATTATTTTAAAAACCAAAGATAACGAACATGCTTACATTAAATCCCTTTGCGCAAAGATTATAGGGCATACAGTTATGCTATGTCTATGACCATCTTTGGTCTTCATTACAATTGCTGTAAATAAAGTTACTGCTACGTTTATAAACACGTGCTACACAATATGATGAAGTGGAAGTATGATATGTACATATGCACTGCTGTGATGTTAATATACTCTACAATTTGTAGCTATACATTACAGCAATAAATAAAACATCGAGTGACTTATTTAGGTTATGAGACGAAAAACGTAATTTCAGATACTAAAATTAAAGAATAACGGAATTAAGAAAACTTTTTGAGTTAATTGTCAAGCTGTACAGAGTATTAAACTAAAAGTAACATGGTAGTGTTATTTCTATTAATCCGAACATAAAAATCTGAAGTTAAAAACCTGATAGCAGATCTTTCTTTTGGTGAGTGTAAACATAGCATAGTTATAGCATATTAATTTAATTACCCAACAGTGGAAATAAAACGTGTGAACCAAAGTAACATTCTGGTGCTTTTTTTTAAATATATATATATATATATATATATATATATATATATATATATATATATATATATATATATAGCTTTTGGCAAATAAGGTAATTTTTATTACGTCAGTCAATTTTTTATAAGACATTCATTTGCAATTGTCATTCATATTAACCAAAAAGCTTATGTCACCCTACGAACACAATTGTCAAGAATAAAGATTAAAATGTGAGGTAGCTTAGAAAGAATGTGTACTTATCTTGGATATTGTGCTCAATAGAAAATATATTGGGTTCTGGATATGTGGGAAGAGCGGTACTGTGGGGGAGGGGGGGCACGTGGTGGGTATGTACAATTGTGATGGTCTGGTGGAGCTTGATGAACCAACTGCAATGAAATTAAAAAGCGGGTGCGAGACAATCATATCAATGATTAGAGCAATGACAACAAATAGTGATGTTACAATTTTGAATTTTTTGTGTTACGACATGTTAAGCTACTAGTTAATCTCTGCTAACGCTTGACAATGGTTAAATTGACCGAAACCGGTAGCACTGAGAAAAAATAAACAGCTATGGTCAGTATGTCGTTCTGCAATTATGTCAATGCTGTTATGCCCCATCCGTTCATCTTTCTAAATTTATGAGAGGTCTCACATTGTTCTTATGTATTAGGTTTGTAATACTGGCTTTTGAAAATCATGGCCATCTACTTTAGATTTACCCTGAAGTAGTTGATGAGTTGGGTGGACTGTGTGACTAATCACCACTGACGTTAAAGTGCGATGGCGCGCGGAAAATAAAATATCTGCATTTTGTACTCTATTCTCAGTATCGATCGACGTATAACATGTCACGCACGTTAATGAGTCGATTAATGAGTCGAATTTCGCGTTTCGCTGACGTAAGTTGAAACCATCTGCTGCTAAATGGCTCTGCATTGTGTTATATAACATAGTGGTGGCCGTTGTAGCTGTGTCTGTGCGTGAAAAGAGCATGCTAAAATTAAATTCAACCAGTGTACACGGCGGATAATTGAAATCCATAGAAGACTGAAATCAGTGCGCAGTAATGATCGTATTTACATCACAAATGTGAGAAACTGGGTTGTTCGTGCTCTCGCTAACAACAACGTGCGTGTCAGAGCTCTGAATGGTCGGCTGCATATGGAAAACGACGAGACCTATTGGTATCTGGTTACACTGACAGATTGCACGGACATTGCTCTCAGTGTGTGTAAAACGTCTCTAGTGCGTGTACAGGTCAGTTCTGCAGAACTGCGGTATAGGTAACTGCGTACTGTGTACTCGACCGCTCAGTAGTGAGATAAAACAGAAGGGATTCGACATCTGTCAACACTGTCTTTTGCGTTTTCAATGTAACAATTTAGGCTTTCATAACAAAATTGTGGCAGGTAATGAAACGTAGGTTGACTGTTTTCAACCAGAGAGCAACAGTGGAGTCCACACAAACGATCACCCAGGCCAAAAACGTTCAAACTTAGCAGCCAAAGGTATGTTTGTTGTTTTGGAATGAAGAGTGTTTGGTGCATTTGGAATTCATGTCTAAACTGAACTCCATTCAGCCTGCAATGCAGTGCGAGACGCTCAAGACACGAAATACGATTTTTAAACGTTCGTACACCTCTCCATCATTATAATACACTAGCTTAAACCCGCGGCTCCGCTCGCGTGTTGATTGATTATTTATCAGGAGCGTAAGTAGTGTAGATCCAATCACAGGTAAAAATGCACTCGTTTCGAAGAATCCGACCACGAAATTCAACAATAATGATTGTAATAATATCACAGATCGATCACTTGATGTAATGCGCGAAACTTTAAATGCACTGTTTAAAGAGGCGTATTAAAAGACATTTCTTTTTACTGCTTTATTTATTTAATCTTATAGTTCCTTATTCGTATGGTTATCCTTACAGAGAAAAAGCTGAAGACATTGTAGCACACATAGACCAAATATATGGTCTGTGGCATCACGTTTCGCAGTATGTAACCTCCTTGCTATAGAGTCGCAAACGTCATCGCTGGCCTTCAGTCTGAATTTTTTTTTTATAATTTGACGACTTTCAACCACCATATCTTGCACCCCCTTATAGCTATCGGCATGGAACTGCTATTCAATTTATATACATACTTCTTTCATTTGTTACAACAAATGAAAATGAATGCGGCATAAACGCCAACATTCAGATTTCTTGTGTATGTAATTATATATCAGTTAAGCCGTTTTGGCAGTATCCCAGAATCTTTTTATATATTCGAAAGTAAAAAAGATAACAATAACAAAGATAAAAAATTCACTATAGCAGGACACGAACCATTGTCCAAAATACGATTGTTTATAAGATGACGCGTTAATCCTCGCGGCTAAACATGACATACCCTACAGAGGACTTCTGTTGTTGTATTAGAAGCTTCTTACAACCGTTACGTATTTCTATGGATATATTTCAACTAAATAACTTGTAATAAACATTTTGAAAAGTAGCCTATGTCCTATTCCAAGACATAAGAAATCTGTGTATGAAATTTCATCTAAATCAGTGCTGTAGTTTTAGCGTGATGCGGTAACAAACATACAAACTTTCGCATTTATAATATGAATAGGAAGACAAGACAACATACGGGAACTGGACGTCTAGAAAAAGACGCCATGGGTGCCCATTCACCAACCATCCTGCACACAGTCCCAGGTAAATGTAGAATGTACATGGAGTTTTTTTTTAATTAAAATAATTTTTGCTTAAAAATACGAGGTATCACTTTGCAGTACGTCGTCGCACATAGCTTACAAATTCATGTCCCACCGTTCGTAATTTGAAAAAGTATAATCCTTGCTGTGACGATGTCTTTAACAACTTATGGTCGTATCGCATTTTCTAATTATCTATTCATAAATATATTTCAGTTTTGTATCACAACGCACAACATATAAATTTTCTGCATGCTTCCTGCGACCATTTCTTTGTCTATTCCATCCTTTCGATGAGCTTCCGTGTATTTCATTTTGTCTGTCTCTAAGGGTATTTTATGTTCTAGATTCGTCGTCCCTATCGCAGATTTTTCGTAAAGCCAATGCGGTACACGTTCCTAATTATTTCATCCTCGGTGTCTTATATCGCTATATTCGCGTCTTTTTGTACTTCCTTGTTGCTTGTTTACCGACTGTTGCCCAACTTTCCTTCGCAGTTACTTTCTTTGTACTACTTTTGTGCGCGTTTTTAAATCAGATAGTGCAGAATTATTTTTTATTTAATTCTTTTATCAGAAGCTATTAATTACCTTCATATAACTGCACAAGATCGTTATAAGTGATTTTTTTTTTCACAATCACGCCATTAGTTTTGCAATATACCTTCTTTCTGGAATGACGTCAAAATTAACGTTTTATAATTGTAATCTGACGAATCATTATTATTAGAGCAACATTTAAGATGGAATAAATACATATAAATATCTCAAAAATTGAAGAAAGTTCCAGAAATAAGAACCCAATTACGGGGTAGTCTTCAGTATCTTCTGTATGAACGTCAACTTTGCAGCTGCATCCAACCACTTTGAAATCGACAATACAAGCTAAAATTGATCTGCAATGGGAGCAGGCGATTCAAAGAAGTAGAATAGGACACTGTATACGAATTCTTACAGAGAAGAATAAAAAACTAAGCTGCCGTTCTCGTCCTTCTGGAAGGACGTCAGAGATATCCGGGTTAATTGTCCTTTTAGTGATGTCCGTCCCGCTTGAACTGAAATGTGTGCTATAGTATTCATTACCGCGGGATCTACGGCCTTCAAATACTTCCAATGCATCTCAGTATTCGCCAGTAGCTCAGTAGCCTATCTCATTCCAGTGATTCCTCTGGACGACTCAGTAGCTTATTTACAGTTATTCTAAGCATTTCAAACATCTTGCACAATTCTGCATAATCGAACAATTTTTCTACGCGTATGAGTCCAATGAAGTGACTTCATTTTAATAAATATTGTTTCAGTTATCAAGCACAACGACAAAAATACCAATCTCTTGTCTTTACTTCACTTTTCCTCTATATTTTTCTGTCTTCTTGTCAACAATCGGCATGAAAGAACTAACTGTTCGATAATTTTGCAGCCTTGACTAGTATAGACTTTGTCGACAGTATGATGTTATACCTCGAATCACGTAGTTCCCATGCACGTTCAGTGTCACTTTCCTAAATTATTTTATAAATTCGGGATACTCTTTTCCCTTATTTGATCCAAATGCTACCAATGCTCATTTGAACACAGAGTCTTGTAACAGATACTGTCAGTCTCATATAAGTTCTAACGTCCTAAAGGTCCTCTCAGAGAAGCCCGCTTTATCGTACAGGCCTTCAATGTACTCTCTTCTCCCGTCCATGGCGTTTCATAGTCAAATTCCCATTGTATTCAAGGGAGGACTTGTGTACGTGATAGTAGTTGAGACGAGAACTGACATGAAAGTCACAAGTCACAGGGGATCCATCATCAGACTTTGCTTCTGACGTTTCTACTTGGTGCAAGTAGTCTTCCAACGAGCGTTTGCCTTACTATTTGACTGCAATTATCGCGAAGCCATTGAGATATATGTTGGGTATTATTTCTTCCTCAAGGACGTACATTGGTATAAATGTACCTTTTTGTACTTCTTTGTGACGTCAAGTGTTCCTTCCGTCGTTCACGATCTCTTCACAGTTTCTCTCTACACCTGCATTTGTCCGTCTAGCGTGTGTAACAGCTCTTTTTAGGAATTTCAAATCCTCTTCAACTGAACTGTCAAGTGTAGTATTCGTTATCGCGATATCTAATGAAATACAGGAGAGTCTGAATAGTTCGAGGTTAACGGGACGGGAACCACCTCGAACTATCGAAAACTCTGAATATCGAAATTGGAATGGGAAAAAGAAATATTATGATATTGTATGTAATATAGGTCAAAACAAGAATTTTGTTAAAAGAAAAGTATTTACAGATGCATTTAAATTGGCAGAATAACAATAATAATTTATTTAAAGAAGTAATCGTTAAGTGTCTTTTGTTTGGCAAAACTGCAGAGTTTGCTCGCGGGAATGTCCCGCCAACGTCTCAGCAGCAGAATGTCAGTTGGTGTCGCCTCTACTGAGGCTGTTGTTCCCCGTAGCATATGGCGGCCTCGGGAAGAGTCTGCAACTTCCAACTGTTCGTCCCAATTTAACAACTCACCTACTTACAACTCTCCTGCTTCATCACACTCTGGCAATCTTCTGATTAAATTACACAACGGTTGATCGTCCTCATCTGCTAAATCTTCAGTTTCTGTGCGCGACGTACTTTCCTGTAGAACTTTCCTCTATGACTTAGAAATTGTGTCTGACTTCATCCCGCTCCAAGCAGCGTGTGAAGTCCCCAATTGCGATCGGTAGCAGCAGACAGTAGTCGGGGGATTTCGTGCCATCCTGACAACAGATGTTCGTGAAACAAGGCAGCGAGCTAATCGTCGGTGTTGATTGCATTGTTGTCGGCTTTGTCACTCAGATGTTCTCTTCATTACTATCATTTGCAATAATGTTTTCATTATATATCAAGTCAGAAAAAAAAAGAAGTAGGAGATCGTTGCTACATTTTTCTTGTTTTTATGAGGCTCGGATTATTCGAAACTGGAACTATCGAGATCCTACTGTACTGTCTAAGTATCTCTTTACTGAAACTTCCTGTCAGATTAAAACTGTGCAGCGGACTAGGATTCGAACACAGTCCCCTGCACTCATGCAGGGTCCGTGAATTAATGACTTTGTCTCCATACCCGTAAGCGTACATACGCTAGATACAATTGGTAACGAGACTCGTCAGACCAACCAACATGCTTCCAGTCATCAACAGTCCAGTGTCTGTGTTGACGGGCCCAGGCAATGCTTTAATGTTATGTGTCGCGCACTCAACAAGGGTCCACGAGCGTGCCTTCGGCTCGCAAAGCATATATCATTCCAACGTTTACAGCTTACAGCTCCGCGGATAGTTCCTCGCTGAATATACAACTAAACGCGAAACAAACAAGCGCAGTACTCGGGGAAAGAGCGAACCTCTAGATCTAAACGTAGAAAAATTGATGCACATGAGTAGTAAAAACAATTCCAGAGTGTTCGAATACAGCATTAGTAGTGAGCCTCTTGATGCAGTCGCGTCTTTCATATATTTAGGCGTAGCATTGTAAAGCGATATGAAATGGAATGAACATGGAAGGACAGTTGTAAGACGGACAGCCGACGTCGGGTTAGTGGGAGAATTTGGGGAAGATGTACATAATCTGTAAAAGTGCCCGCGTATAAAACGCTTGTTCGAGACAACGGGAAAATGTCCTCCATGTTGCCATGGATGACGCACAACAGTCTGCGTTTGTACCGCAATGACAGTGTACGCGAGGGTTGTAGTTACTCCCCACTGCACTGTGTGAAGAGTAGGAACTCTGAAAGTTCACCAACCTGACGTCTTCTATATATGTCGCCACGCAGATGAAAGAACGCAGGTCGGAGTTCTTGAATAAGGCTGAAATTGCTAAACTATTGGAATGAATTGATCTAATTACAGAATGAAATTGAAGTCCGGGCGCTCCGAATATATTTACTTTCAGTTAAGACAATGTGTCAAGTGTGTGTCAGGTGGATGTTACTAGGCAGTTTCTTTAAATAAATACTTCCATGTTAATATCACGGCTTTTAAGTCAGAAATATTACAACGATCACTTCTTCAGTATTTCTCAAGTGTTTAGGGCCCGCAGCAGATCATTTTAAGGGAAAACATGGAACCATGGAACCAGTTCAGAGGCGAGCAGCTATGTTCGTTTTTGTTTTCCTCGATCTATTTGGGAGTGCCATAGGAAAGTAAACACCTAGTGGTAGTACAGTGTACCCTCCGCCACGGACCATACAGTGGATTTCGGAGTATATATAGAATCAGAGTATTCCTATAAATAGAAAGTGAGGTGACTCAGGACTAACACGTACTTCTGCCAAATCTGAGGATGAGGCATTCGATGCCGCCGCGAGTTATCTAGAACGTTAAAAAAAGGCAGCAGTTCGACGTATGAGACGAAACCAGATCTTCTAGCTTAATAAATTTGTGAGCAAATGAGTCTCGGAAGCTGTGTCACTGTCTGCCTTATTTTACGAAGTTCTGGTAACAGTGACAATTGGCAGTTGATGAATAAGAAAAATAGATGTTTCATGTGATAAATCTTACAAAATGATGCTATTTCAGATTTTTCTCTCTAGATATCCCTCAGTGAAATTATTTAACTCTTATCCATTTCCGCCCCCTATTTATCTATGTGTGTTCCTCTCCATCTTATAACAGTTTTCTACATCGGGAAATGCCGAAATCGTTATTCTGTACATACTTTTAGGAACACTGTACCACAGAAAATTGGAATAACTAATTATATATAGTCCCGCCTCCTTTTTACAAGTTACACACTGCGAACTATTTTAGGATTGTGAACGACCAAATATACTACATAGCAGAGGTCGAGGTGCCAATGGAGATGCGTTGAATTACGGTTCCGTAGCGATTTAAATCATATCGTGTAGCATGGCGCGTCAAAAATGAAAATCATGATTAGAAAGCTAGAAAATATAAAAAATAAAGGTCATCGCTTACCAGATCCGAATACGCGATATTCTGATTACGAACCCAGTTCGCACACCCTACGCAACGGAAGAATTACACCAACATTAATTTATTTAATTACTTTTATCGATGTCTTTCTTTCATGTGTGTGTGGGCAGCAGACAGTTCTTATTTCACACAGAAAGGAATAATTTGTCTGTTTCCATAAGTCATTTTTACGATTTCCGTTTTCTCGGTTAGCTGCAGTGCCCAATGTTTCCGACTTTATTCTTTGGCAATACAAGCATAATTTAGCCATCTTCACTTCGCGTTATTCAGTCAACAGCGAAACAACCACTCACTTCGGTTCATTGTTCTTAATGATTATGTAATGCATATTATTAGTTACACTCAGGTAACGCTAAAGCGACAGATCCTTACTTAACAGCTATATATAACCGCGCGCTCAACGAAGGATCTGTACCAAAAGACTATAAAGTTGCACAGGTCACACCTATATTTAAGAAAGGCAGTAGGAGTAACCCACTAAACTACATGCCTATTTCATTGACGTCAGTTTGCAGCAGGGTTTAGGAACATATCCTGTATTCAAATATTATGAATTATCTCGAACAGAATGATCTATTGGTCCAAGGTCAACACGGATTTAGAAAAGATAGTTTATGCGAAACAAAACTATCTCTTTACTCACACGAAGTAATGAGTGCTATCGACAAGGGTTCTCAAACTGATTCCGTATTTATTGATTTCCAGAAGGTTTTCGACACCGTACCTCACAAACGGCTTTAAACCAAATTGCATTGTTGTGGTGTATTGCCCCAAATTTGCGACTGGATACGGAATTTCCTATCGGAGAGGACACAATTCATAGTAATCGATGCTAAGACATCGACTTAAACAGAGGTGTTATCGGGCGTTCCACAGGGTAGTATTATTGATCGTTTGCTACTCCTTATTTACATAAACTATTTGAGAGAAAATCTGATTAGTTCTCTTAGGTTGTTTGGAGACGACGCCGTCATTTATCGTCTAGTAAAATCATCTGAGGATCAAAACCAACTTCATAACGATCTGAATAAGATATAACTATTGTGTAGGAGTTGGAAATTGACTCTAAGTAAAAAGAAGTGTGAAGTCGTTCACATGAGTACGAAAAGAAATCCGTTAAACTTTGTTTACAAGATAAATCAATCAAAAGTGAAGGCCGTAAACTCCACTAAATGCCTAGGAATTACTATTACTTCAGAATTAAACTGGAAAGAACCCGTAGGTAGTGTCGTGGGAAAGGCGAAGCAGAGACTACGTTTCATTCGCAGAAGTACTTAAGAAACTGTATACACGACGCTTGTTCGTCCTTTTTTGAAGTATTGCTACCCAATGTGGGATACACCAGCTCCCGTCACATCATAGAAGTTACGCACTGTCTGGCGTGACCAGTATTTGGACCGGTAACTGGATAAGCCACCTGCTGTGGACAATTTGCCATATGCCTTACGGCAGAGGGGACGGGAGAGGTGTTGGTGCAAAGTCTTTGTAGCAATGTCCTGGATTAAATTTCAAACCTCTTCGCAGTGTCTCATGGAGTGAAGGCATGGGACACTGCTGATGGTGATCCGGTCATCGTATCATTCTGCACTGAGACCTAGTTACTGCCTAGTTCGTAGCCGAGTTCTGACAGGCCGTCCAGACGTATGTCGGCCTAGACACAGCCGCTTGTAGAGGGCGCGCGTCTACGATCACTGCCTCCAAGAGGCGCGACGCCGGCGTGTGACTGGCTGCCGGTCGTCCGCTGCCTTCTCCACGATCGTTCCCTTGCGTCTGGCGTGTGGCGCTGACTTCACGCCACAACATATCGGATGCAGACGTTGAGCTCCGCGGCCCCCTTAGTGTAGGATTATAGGCTAGTAGTAGGCTAAGTGCCGGCACCGGATTTAACCCTCTCCCTTTTACATTTACATCTACCTGATGGTTTGTGGCTGACGGTACCTTGAGTACCACTGTCGGTTCTCCCTCCTATTCCAGTCTTGTATTGTTCGCGGAAAGAAAGTGTTGGTATGCCTCCGTGTGGGCTCTAATATCTGTGATTTTATCCTCATTTTGTCTTCGTGAGATAGATGTAGGAGGGAACAATATACTGCTCGGTAAACGTATGTTCACGGAACTTCGACAAAAGCCCGTATCTAGCGACAGAGCGTCTCTCCTGCAGAGTCTTCCACTGGAGTTTATCGATCATCTCTGTAACGCTTTCACGACTACCAAATGATCCTGTAACAAAGTGCGCTGCTCTCCGTTCGATCCTCTCTACCTCCTCTAACAACCCCACCTGGTACGGATCCCACAATGGTGAGCAGTAATCAAGCAGTAGATGAACAATTGTACTGTAACCTACTTCCTTTATTTTCGGACTGCATTTGCTTAGGATTATTCCGATGAATCTCAGTCTGACATCTGCCCACAATCTTTCTTTCCGCGAACGTGACTGGAATAGGATGGAGAACCGACAGTGGTATTCAAAGTACCCTCTGCCACACACCGTCAGGTTGATTGCGGAGTATGAATATAGATGTAGATGTACTATAGCATCATCCGCAAAAAGCCTCAGTGAACTTCCGATTATATCCACAAGGTCATTTATATATATTGTGAATAGCAACGGTCCCATGACACTCCCCTGTGGCACACCTGAAATCACTGTTACTTCGGAAGACTTCTCTCCATTGAGAAGTACATGCTGCGTTCTTTTATCTAGGAACTCCTCAATCACAGAATTGCTCCGATAGACCACATACTCTTACTTCGTTCATTAAACGACTGTTGGGAACTGTATCAAACGCTTTGTGGAAGAAAGACGGCATCTACCCGGAAACCCGTGTCTATGGTCCTCTGAGACTCGTGGACGAATAGCGAGAGCTAGGTTTCACACGATCGCTTTTTTCGAAACCCAGATTTCTACACTCCAGGTAAGTCATTATACTTGAACATTATATGTGTTCCAAAATTCTACAATCGACCGACGTTATAGATATAGGCCTATAGTCCTGCACAACTATTCGACGTCGCTTCTTGGAAACGGGGATAACCTACGCTACTTTCCAATCTTTCTCCCATAATCTCCAACCTGCCCTTCGGCGTCTCTTAGCCATTCGTGCCATCCGACTTTTCTATTTTATTTATTTATTTATTTTCTATTTCTCTGACGGTATGGATACGATGTTCTATACATAATACAAACTTCAGCTAGAATTCTTTGCACGCAGCTTTGCCTTCATTGGGGACGATGCCGGCACTTGCGGTGGCCGGGAGCGCAGAACGCCTGCAGGTAGCGGTGCCGCGGCAGCGATGGCGCGAGTAGATAGGCTGTGCCGTTATCAGCACGCGTGGAGCCGCATATCGCGAGCGAGGCGTGGGCGGTGGCACGGTCCAGCGATAAAACAGGTGCGGCAGGCTGGCCGGTGATCCAGGCAGCTGGTGGGGGGAGCAGCCGCAAGGTGGAGGAAGGCAGTCTGTGCTCTCTCTCTCTACGCGAGCTCTAACACGCGGGAGGCTGAACATACTCGCTTAAGCAAACCTGTTAGCCATCCTTTATACCTACGCCAGGAAGATCTCGATTACGTTCAGTAATTGAAACAGGCAAAATATAGTACAGATGGCTAAGAAATGAGATTGATACCAACTGCAAACTACGTAAGCAGGAGTGGCTAGAAGGCAAATGCAAGTCTGTAGAAGAATGTATAAATAGGGGAAAAATAGTTACCGCATACAGGAAAATAAAAAGAGACATTTGGAGACAAGAAAAGCAGCTATATGAATATCAAGAACGCATATGGAAAACCAGATCTCATCAAAGAAGGGAAAGCTGAAAGGTGGAAAAAGGATATAGAGAGTACAAAGGAAATGAACTTGCAGACAATATTGTAGTAAGGGAAGAAGAAATAGATGAAGATGAAATAGGAGATACTATACTGAGAGATGAATTTGGCAGAGCACTGAAAGACCTAAGTAGCGACAAGGACCCTGGAGTAGATGACATTCCCTCAGACCAACTGAAGTCTCTAGGAGAACCAGCCACGACAAAACTGTTTCACCAGTTGTGTAAGAAGTATGAGACAGGTGAAGTACCCTTAGACTTTAAGAAAAATGTTATAATCCCCATTCTAAAGAAAGCAGGTGCAGACAGGTGTCAAAAATACAGAACCATCAGTTTAATAAGTCATGGTTGCAAAATATTAACACGAATAATTTACAAAAGGATGGAAAAGCTGGTAGAAGCCGACCTCGGGGAAGATCAGTTTGGGTTCAGGAGAAATGTAGGAACACGGGAGGCCATACTCACTTTACGGCTTATCCTAGAAGATAGATTAAGGTAAGACAAACCTACATACAAACTTTCAAATTCTACAGCAAGCGGGACTACAAGGTAAGGAACTGAAAGTTATTTACAAAAATTCAAATGTTTGTATAGTCTATGGGACTTAACTACGGGGTCATCAGTCCCTAAACTTACAAACTACTTATCGACTACCTTATACTAAGGACGGTACAAATATCCATGCCCGAGGGAGGATTCGAACCTCCAACCGTAGTGGCCGTGCAGATCGTGACTGAAGCGCCTCAGTCCCCTCGGCCACCGCGGTCGGCTCACAGCAATCGAATGAAGGGTGGAGCCATGGGTCGTAACACATCTGAAATGGAACGGCCACTGTTCAAAACGCCGTCGATGCGATCAAGAGGTCAACGACACGAGTAACCAAAGTCGCTCCAAACGTCAAGCAGGGTGGTACGTCAGTATGGCGATGGCGAATACACGCTTCCGAATTGAGTTCACCGCGATGTAGCCAAACACGGATGCGACCATCATGATACTGTAAACAGAACCTGGATTCGTCCGAAAAAATATCGATTTACCTTTCGTGCAGTCAGGTTCGTCGTTGCGTATAACAACGCAGGCGCTCGTGTCTGTGATGCAGCGTCAAGGGTAACCGCAGCCATGGTCACCGAGCTGATAGTCCATGCTGCTGCAAACGTCGTCGAACTGTTCGTGCAGATGGTTGTTGTCTTGCAAACGTGCCCATCTGTTGACTCAGGGATCGAGACGTGGCTGCACAGCCATGCGAATAAGACGCCTGTCTTGAAAACGTCCGTTTCTGTTTACTCAGGGATCCTGCACGATCCGTTTCAGCCATGGCCAGGAGTGTATAACATTAAGCCCTCAGGTGGGACGTTACAAGCTTCACCTACAAGAAGTAGTTACCGGCTGGTGTGTTGTTGTTGATGCCAAGCTCGACGTAGCAGGAAATGGCTATCATCTGTTACGCTTAGCAGCTAAATGTGGGCAACGTGTTGCACGCCTTTGATGGAGGCTACGTTACACAAACGTTTATGTTTTTATGGCGGCCGACTGGGGTATCTTGGGCTCGGCACAACATACGTGGCGTGTCTAGAAAGTTCGGTGAATGCTGTGACACAACAAATAAAACGTAAGATAAAAAGAAGTGTCACCCTTCACAATTGCTGGCAACCGCGACAACACACTTTTGACAACGTTCGTACAGTTTCTGGAAACTATAAGCAAAGGCCACATGCGGAATCGACACCATCTTTGATAGCCTTCACGTTCGCAAAACGTTCACCTTTCATGGCCGCCTTCAAGCGGAGAAACAGAAAGACGACACAGGAGTGGGCAGGGGTATAGAAGTTTGTGGCCCTTACTCTTACGGGAATTAGTTTCATAACTACAAGTTTGAGTACTATGGGCAGGGTGAACCTGGGAATTTGTATCTGACGGGAGGCGTGCTTGGGTAGTCCTTGCAGATGCGGTGATCACTGTGTCCCCAGTGGTGTAGGGGTCAGCGCAACTGCCTAAAAAGCAGGAGACCCGGATGAGTACACATTTTCAGCTTTGCCTACTCGCAGTTGATGTCATATATTCTGAGAATATGCCACATCATGGAGTAGGGAGGGTGCTCAAGAGCAGTCACCATCTTCTGCGCCAGAAATTTGCCGCCACGGATTCTCATGGAGCGACAACTATTTTGCAGTCCTGTGCATCTTTGCCCGAACCCGCCGGATACGCTGTAACAATTAGTTCAAAACTCACTGATAAAAGTAGCACTAAAGGTGTGATCTGCAGGACCAATTCATTGTGCGCTGTCCGTTGTCGTCGAAGAAAGCGATCAACAGCGTTTACACTTCGGATTGCCGTTCTGATTCCGGATCGAACTGTTAGCATCAGTTGTCGTCTCGCGTGACGATGGTGTTCAGAAGGAATGGATCCCGGTGAGACATGGAAATCAAATCAGCAGAGAAACATTTCTGCTCATCTGTGAGCTTGTGCGGCACAAATTGAGAGCATAACGTCCGCTTTCCCCAATCAACGTGGACGATGGTGTGCACCGTGCCCTTGCTAATGCGCTGTGACACTTCTTCTCACACTACGTTCAACTGCTCGCAGCGTGTTTACACTGCCAGTCACGTGCAGAATATGCTGTGTATCGATTACCTTCAAGTCTCCAAAGATGAGCACGCATTCACTCATGTGCCAAGTTGTCATTCACGTATGACACCATTCACCGAACAGCACAGTCAGACCATGTACACGATTATAGATCTATCTTCTACTCTCACGATGTATGGTAATTATTTATTAGGAACCCATAAAGAGAGGTCTGCGCGGATAAGAAAAGTGTTATCCGCATCCACACCACATTCACAAGGCCCATATCCGCAACCGCATCCGCTGCAATTTATCCGCATCGGCAAGTTCGTTATCCGCAGCAGCAGATATTAAAGTTTTAAATAGGTAATACTAATAGATAACAGTACTTAAAAGCACGGTATGTATTTATATAATTATTGTTAAAGTGTCATTTCTGCGACAACTTAAAATGTTCAAATGTTTGTACAGATTATGGGACTTAACTACAGGGTCATCAGTCCCTAAACTTACAAACTACTTATGAACTACTTACGAACTAGGACGGCACAAATATCCATGCCCGAGGGGGGATTAGAAACCCCCGACCGTAGTGGCCGTGCAGACCGTGACTGGAGCGCCTCAGTCTGCCGGCGGCACGTTAACAAAAAACGGTTCTTTCGGAGTTTTAAAAAGGGACACTTTATTTTCCCCATATTAACTCACAAGATTGTGACAAATAGCAAAGAATGTCATTTCAAGTGTTGAAACTACCGTCTGCTTCTAATTGATAACTGTCAGCAAAAAGAGACAATGTCGGCTGCAGCTACGGCCAGCCTATACAGTCTGACATTGTGTACCTTCCTAAATACGCTACCTTCACTGCACACCGTATCTGATTATGAAAGTTGCTATAAAATGCTAGTGTCAGTGTTTATTACTTCCGTCGTCATTTACCTAATAAGACACGGTTGCATAAACGGATTAGGCGCAGGTCCTTCAGGTACAGTTGTCGTCCGCTGTGGCCAGGGGATGAGGCGAACAGTTTTCCTCTCTACCTGGGACCTGCAAGGATTTCAAAAATGTCCACAGGGTTGAAGTTTTCAACTAACATTTCGACAGACGTACTGGGCAGATACCTCGCTCTTTGTCCGCATTTAACACGCGAATATTCGCGTCGCTCACAATTTTATCCGCAAAGTAAGAAAAACTGCGGTTATCCTCGGTTATAAGCGCGGATATCTGCATCCGCGCAGACCTCTACCTATGAACATTATTTTTTGTATAGGTTAGGTGACCCACTTTTGCAACTGCAAATTAGTCTACTTGAGAGTAGACGCGCGTTTCGCTTTATTTTAAGGCTTCTTCAGTGGTCATATGTACAGAAACTATTTTTTGTTTTACATTTTTAAGTGGTTTTTTTACTAAATTCGATCATGAATTGCGTTTATTTTATACAGAATAAAATAATCTATTAAGATTACTCACGCACTTTACGTTGCACTCTCCATGTATTTCTTGTAGCACATTGCCACTTGCTGTCAATATTTCCATTTTTACTATTGACAAATCCACTTCTTTTTTATAAAAGCCTGGATGGCTGGTTCTTCCTTATCGTTTGTATGCATGTTATTTGCTTATAAGTACTTTGTTTCGCAGCGTGAGATGTGTTCTTGTTTTGTCAATATAGGTGTCTGCTAGCAATTTATATGTGATGTTCTGACTGTATTGTCTGTATGTTTATAAATTTAATTTTAGTCCAATTAGCGAAACTATTCAAACTAATAAAACGCATAGTAGACAAAGGGAATCCTCTCCCACCGTCAAACCCACCACATTATATAAAAAATACAGACACTCACCTGTAGAAAATCGAAATGAATCACACCCTTGCAGACACACACACACACATGCACATACACACAACCACACAAAGACACACACAGTGCTTCGCTAGTTGACGTAATATCAGATTTATAAACACACACACAGTCAGAACTTCACAGATAAATTGCTAGCAGACGTCTATTATTAAAAGACGTCTATTATTAAAAAAAGTGGATTTGTCAATAGTATAATTGTAAATATTGACAGCAAGTGGCAGTGTGTTGAATGAAACACTTGAAGAGGCCAACATAAAAAACGTGAATAATCATGAGAGTTCATTTTATACAGAATAAAATAAACCCACAATATGAGAACTTTTCATGATCCAATTTTATAAAAACCACCCAAAAATGTAAAGCAAAAAACATTTTCTGTACAGTTGACCACTGAAGATGGTTTAAAATAAAGCGAAACTTGTCCGGTCTCAAGTAGATTATTTCACAGTTCCAACGTCGGTAACTTAACATGTAGAAACTGTATAACTGCAGCTGCGGAGCAGAAGGCTAAATAACAAAACCAAAGAAGAACTATTACTTATTATAATTGTGAACTTAAATATGCTTTAACAGTTTGCTAAACATTACAGCAATTCGTGCAACTGGAGAACGTACAAGAAACGATAATTCTACATGAACACTTAAAATTAACCTCGAGTTTGGCGATGTCTAGTTTTTATGTAATAGAAGGCACTTGGAAGAGTCCTTTAGATTACATACTTACTCGTTTTCTGTACAGACGAATATGATTTGTAGCACTACACTTAACCGAAAAGAAGAGAGTACTTAACTTCAATGGCTACAGCCGCACGACTATGTCAACATTTCTCATCACTAGAGCCAACAAATAAAACATTATTTTTTGGTTTTATAGCCAAACATAATGCCGAACTTGCATCTTCTTCCGTGACACATCTTGCCTTTCATTGTTCTGCCATTTTTAGAGAGCGGTTATTGTAGAATAAATCTGTGCAGTCCGTTGACCGAAAGCATTACAAAGGACTGCAGTAAACGGCATCAGCAATACACGCTTGTAATATTACGCCTTAATTTAGCGCAGCGCGTAATTCCATCGGACGGCGAGATATCACATATTTGAATATTCATGGCGTTTCGGGAATCATTTGAAATTGTTTGGCAATGGAACCGACGCTCGGTAATAGCGTGTCAGGATTATGGCGGGCGATGGACGCGGCAAAGCGACGCTTTTATTAACAGCGCAGCGGGCGGCGGGCTTCGTGCTGAGCGTTTGTGCTGCGCAGTACTCGACACGATTTCCCGGTAATTTAAAAACGTTTTTACGACTCAAACAGGACTCCAAGGGACGAACACAGACTGCGGATACAAATACTGTAGCAACGATAACGTAATCGAAAGAAATCAGATGGTAGCTGGTGAATTAGCTTATTCCGATCTGATGCATAAAATAAGGGCCGCGGTGGAGTAGCCGAGCGGTCTAAAGCACCTCGCTGCGGAGCGCGCGGTTGCTCGCCGTGGAGGTTCGAGTCCTCCCTGGGGCATGGGTGTGTGTGTGTTGTCCTATGGTTAGTTTACCTAAGTTTAAGTAGTTTGTAAGCTACGGACTGATGACCACGCAGTTTGGTCCGATATATTTACAGACATTTGACATTTTTGACATAAAAAAGACTGTTATACATGACGGCAAATAACTATTTATATCGCAGACATTTTAAAAATTATGAACCTTTTCTAGAGGTGTAATTTAGGAAATAAAAGGATGTGCTTAATTAAGTGAAACCAGTCTGTTGAAGGACTTTTTCAAATTTCATGTAAATAATCCTTTTTAGGAGGAAACGTAAAGAAACATTATCGTGATACATCCGTCCTCGACACTCTAAAAGACGGTATCAAAAACAATTACGTTTAAAATAATAATGAATTTTTACTACAAGATAAAACTGGATGTCTCTGAAGACGAATACTAACACTTAATATTAATTCGAAATGGGTCAGAGAGTAATAGCTCATATACAACTTGTACAGACCCAAACGGCAGTTGTAAGAATACGGGGGCATGAAAGTGAAGCATTGATTGAAAAGCCATTAAGTTATTCAATCTGTACTCTGTGCAAGCAGTAAAGTTAACCAAAGAAAATCTGATGAAAATTAATTGTCTAGGATAAAAAAAATTAAAAATAAAATTAAAAAATGTAAAAAAAATAAATAAAAACTATGAGGTTTGTTGATGATATGGTAATTTTGTCAGGGACAGGAAGGGACTGAAAAGAGTAGTTGAATGGAGAGGAGAATGTCTTGTAAGAAGGACGATACTAGGTGAACACCAGCAAAAGCAAAACAATTAATGAAATATAGTCGGATTAAGTAAGGCGATGATGACTGAAGTAGATTAGGAAACAGGCAGTAAAAGTAGTTGATTGATTTTGCTATCAGTAAAATAACTTTGAAGGCCGAAGTAGAGAGGATAGAGAATGTAAGCTAAAATAAGGTGAAAACGAACAGAACTTAGAAACATTCAGAGTTACGTACACACATAGTGTTTACTTGTTTTTGTTTTCTGTCCTGCCACAGACACTCAGCAATCATTACAAAGAAACTTAATTGCACTGAAATATATTGTACATACCATCTGATGATGAGCTGCTAGGCAGCCCGAAACCAGTTATGGTCTAATAAATAACCCCGTCGAGAAAAAAAGCGACTGGTTGCACTAATTTATGATCTATTTTAAGTTACAGTCCCAGATTCTAGATCCAGAATGGATAAAAGTTTTATCGTGAAAAGAAATTTTATTAAAATCGAATATATATTGCGGAAGTCTTTTCTGAATGTATTTGGGTCGAGTATAGCCATGTACATAAGTAAGATATGGACGATAAACATTTCAGAGAAGAAGACAATTAAAGATTTCGAAATGAGGAGTTGCCGAAGAAAGATAGTTAAATCAAATCACCAATGAGGAGGTGCCACAAGGAATTAAAATAGTACTATGGCTAACAGAACCAGTGGCGTAGCTATGTCACCAAGGACCCCGGGGCAAAAATGACATTGGGGCTCTCTTTACACTAATACTGTACAGATGAAAAACTACTTCATCATCAGGTCCTTACCGCCCACTGGAGTACTCAATAAGGCAAACCTAAATACAACCAAGTAAATTATTATGTGTCACGCAGCAGATAAAATGTAATCGTACTTTCTGATATAAGTGTGAAAGTTTGTTTGTTTGTAATGCTTTCAAGCAAAAATTACTATCTGATTTGGATGAAATTTTGCAGAGGGATAGAGATAGAGTTGGACCTGGGTAGGGCATACAGATGAAAATGCGCCATGGGATATTTTTCATCAGCGGTGACAGCAGGCGGACTTTTGTCAGTGCCGACTACTCACTCTCGCTAAACTACTTCGCTGTTAGCTTATTTCCTTGACAGGACAGTCAAAGAAGGAAAACAGGGGAAATATTCGTGTAGGATGGTTTTATCAAAAGTAAGTTTCCGGATTTTGTTTGATGAAACACTTTGGATTGAGCCGTGCCCCTACCAGGCTTCTTGAAGTTTAAGTTAGTGTGTGGCCAGGTAAAAGTAATAAGTAAAATAACTAAGTCGATATCTTCGCTTATTACCGTGACAGTGGGGTATAGGGCTGCGTCTTGATGCACAATTCACTGAGACAAAGCAATTATTACATGAAACTTCTGATCCGTGAATGTTATTAAACCTTTAAATGGCAGAATAACGGCCGCGGTGGCCGAGGGGACTGAGGCGCTCCAGTCACGGTCTGCACGGCCACAACGGTCGGGGATTCGAATCCCCCCTCGGGCATGGATATTTGTGCCGTCCTTAGTATTAGTTAGTTCATAAGTAGTTTGTAAGTTTAGGGACTGATGACCCCTTAGTTAAGTCCCATAAGCTATACAAAAATTTGAACATTTGAAATGGCAGAATAAACAAATTGTGTGAGGGTAGAAACGTACCTTAAAAAATTGCGTGAAGTGCTCAATTCTCACCATTACTTTGAAACACAGTGAATTTGTTTGTTTTTCACGTAGAACAACTGAGTAGAATGCGGCGGAGGGTATAGTGTTAGTATGAACGTAAACTGAAGAGTTTTTGGTATGGGAAGGCACCGTTCCCAGAAAAAAGCCACAGAATGCCGAATCCATTTCCCACTTTCCATTGCAAGGTAATGTGTAGAAAGGAGACCACGAACATGCTTCGTTACTGGGGCCATAACGTACTGTAACACCAAGTCACAGCACGCGACTGTGAGTTACAACTGCACCACGGAGCTTTAAATAGAAAAATGTTCGCGAGTTGTATTTACTTAACATGGCCCGAAGAGAAGCCTTCCTGTGGCTTATATAACTCACGTGGCAGTCAATGTGTTAAAACATTGTTTTCTAAAAGTTGGGAATTTTTCTATTTCTTGTAACACGAATACTCTTAGTCCTTGAAAAAAAAATCCATAATTATTTTTCGCGCCTCACTGTGTATCGCGAACTTAATGAGTGGCGTTTTTCAAGTCGTGGGGATTTCGTTCGTGCTTCCTCACGCACCGAAGTCAGAGTGAAAGAATACCTACTGGAGTAGGTTAGATTGCAGACGTTGGCAAAGATATGATTTCTGATCGGTAATTATCGGTAAGCGTTTTCGTGACTGTAGTATATTATAGTAATAATATGGGTACACAATTAAAAAGTAGTCCATTTTATTTTAACAATTATTTTACAATCTTTTCCTGTTTTGCTTTTTGCAAAATCATCAATAAGGTCTGTTAAATCTAGACTTGATGCAGGCTTGTTTTCGATTGCTTTGAGTGCCAAATTGTCCGAGTCGAGCTTGAACCAAACTGTACCTCAGATGCGTTTTGATAATTTTTAATTTGCTGAACGACCTTTCGGCTGCTGCAGAAGAATAAAACTAAATGCTTCCGTAACCTCACATTCTAATAATGCATATTTTGTCATAATTTCCGTACATAATTGACGAACTGTCCATGTTGGGGTCAATTTCGGCAGGAGAAATTAAAAGTCGAAATTCCTTCATCCAACTAAAATATTATATACAGTATAACGTCTATTATCCGAAGTAACTTGGGGACATGGATATAGGGAATACCGGTTTATTGGATATTCGAACCGTACACTTCTATTTGCCAATAAGAAATTCTTGTACAGTGAATGTATTTATACTGTGTTTGGAGGAGCGCGATCTTTCGCATTGCACGCCGCAACACTTGGAAGACGCCGCTGTTGCTGTGAGCAGCTTTGATGCTGCCGCTACTTCTGCCGACTGAAGTGTGCCGATTGTTGGACACATTGGCTGGCAGCTTCGCCTGTCAGCAACGCCACGTAGTGGCGTCTTGTGAAGGCCCAATTAGCAGCTTTGTTCTGCCAGCCGGTGGCCCAGTGGGGCTACTGTAGGAAACTTTTTTCGAGCCGAGGGGCCCCTGGAGCTCGGGGGCCCCGGGGCACTGCCCCGCCTAGCCCTATGATAGCTACGCCACTGAACAGAACTAAGAGGAAGGATCTTTTATAGGACACATTTTGGGACATGAATGATATAGCATTACACCGCGATCGTGACAGGAGTATTACCATATTTTAGCCATTATAAAACTTTTTGGGGGAGAGAAATTTTATTAATTTTACAGCAAAATCAGATAAATAATTATTTCCAAACTATAGTTAGAAGTCGAAGGGTAAATGCGTCAAAGCACCTCATATAGTACAATAGTTTTGTCTAAGATTTACTATAAATACGATTAGCAGATAGGTCTCTGCCTCATTTCTGTTCGTGTTTCCTTTCTGTTCGCGATCATTCTCTTTAGTACAGGATAGATCACTGGGTCAGAAACTTTAAAAATATGACAATCTTTGAATAGATTTTATCATTGTGTTAAAAATAAGTAAAACTCACAATTTTATTTTGAGTTTATTAAATACCAGGTTATTATTGTGAACTGAACAACTTTGAAAAAATAGTAACTTTCTCAGTGCAATACCAGGTTATTATTGTGAACTGAACAACTTTGAAAAAATAGTAACTTTCTCAGTGCAATATTTGTTAAACCTGAAAATGAGGTTCGACTTTTCAAAACAATCTTACATGTGTGTAGGCCTCCCATATCATGTAAATATAAGGAAATGTCATCTGTGCGATAATAATCGGTGAACTTTTAAATTACTAAATATTTCAAGAACTGCGAATTAACTGAAATATCAGAAACATTTTAATGTTCAGTGAGGTCGAAGATTGAAAACTTTTGTAACAGGCTTCGCCACAAAATGGATCTAACCGGGAATAACATATATTCGTTATCTAAAAGTTATGTTATCACCAACTTAAGCCCCTGAGAGAAAGAGAACATTGCCAACTCTGCAGCATTTGTTTATTAAAATAGAAGAACCATGAGTAGTTTTAAAATAATGAATTGAAAACCTTGCTGCTAGAGACAACGGTAATATTCTACACACTAAAGCAGTAGTGCCAACCTACCATTCAAACAGACAATCAAACTAAATTTCAGAGCCCATTCATCCTATACGGACTAAAAGCTAACTCCAGCAGAAGACGCCAGATACAATGGATCACCTGTTTAGACTTGGAGGGGTGTTGGATACGAAAACTGCAGAAGGGGCAAAGAGTTGAGTACAGTAAGGAAATTCACCATGGCGGTAGATCGCAGTAAACATTCAAATATGAGGAGGTTGTGGCATTACATTTAATATATATTAATTATATCTGCAACGCTTGTCGCTAGCATCCGTTCTCTCTGCCAGTAAATCTCTAAGAGGCTTTTAATTTTTTTTTTTTGAAGGAGCTGGGGAGACAACGCAATCGCTCGCCGTCTTTCGTCTTCTTACTGTTGAACAGATTGCACGTCTCTCTTTTGATCTCTCCACATTGACTCTGTAAGTGTGAGCATCTAATTTGTTAATTGTAATAAATACCATGGTTCAATTGAAATGAATATTTAGTATAAAAATTTCTATTTTTCGTTGTTTTTTTTTTTAAATTTTTTTCCAGCATAATTCGTTAAAGGATGCTTGACCACTGTTGTAAATTGCTTCGCGATTGCGGAAGAACATTCCAGACGTGAATTTCACTTACGCTCATTTTGTGTTGAATTTTGTTTCAGTGCCTGCAGTAATTCTTTTCTTTAAACGAAGTCCACTAATTTTGCAATTTTAAACACTAATTATAAATGAAATTAAACATGGTCATGAAAGTTTAGTATTCGAAGCTCACGCAACCAAGCATCAGTTTACAGTAAAGAAGATTCCATACAGGTTCAACTCCAGTTTGATGACTCCGATCCAATCTGAATTCCCCTGACAGGTGAAGAACGGATTCCGACAGTTTCTTTTATAATGATGCTTTCTGGTGTTGTTCAAATGTTTGTATAGTCTATGGGACTTAACTACGGGGTTATCAGTCCCTAAACTTACAAACTACTTATGAACTAGGACGGCACAAATATCCATGCCCGAGGGGGGATTCGAACCCCAGACTGTACTGGCCGTGCAGACCGTGACTGGAGCGCCTTAGTCTCCTCGGCCACCGCGGCCTGCTTCTGGTGTTGTTTTTATTCTAACCACTATTACCGCTAAATGCTGATGGCGAAATCTTTTATTATTTCCCAGTGTCACTATCTTTTCAAAATTAATATTCATTGCAATATTTCACAGTTTGTTAAATTTCAATAGAGGTACTTAACTTTAATCTTGACGACAACACCAGCCAAAAACAAAAAGTGTCATTACAAGCTATTTACGAGATGTTGGAGTAAGGACAGCTCGATCAAACCAAGTCTTCGGACTGAAAACATGGACAGTAACAATAATATTATCACTTTCAATCAAGATATCGCGAATGTTACTCAAATGTTCAAATGTTTGTAAAGCTATGGGACCAAACTGCAGTGGTAATCGATCCCTAGACTTCTGCTAAGAAGAAAACGCAGACCCATGCCCGAGGGAGGGCTGGAACGTCCGAAGGTACTCGGCTGCTCATTCCGAAGCAAAGCGCCTTATAGCGCACGGCCACTGCCGCGTGGTTGAATATTACTAAGAAATACGCTTGCTTATTACAATTAATACGTAAATTTTATATAATCTCATTTCAAACATTTGGATTGGAAGAAAGAAAATTACTACTGCTACTACCACTACTACTAATATTATTATTAATAATAATAGTAATAATTTGATATGGTCGAAAGATATCCATGTTTCGTAACCACGAATTTTAGGAAAAACAGCACTGAGTTGTAAATGTGTTTACTTTGATGACATATGAGAGAAGCTACATGTCCAGACAAACTGAAACTGTTTATAGTAGGTCGTTTCACTCTCAGAAGGAACAAGTGACTCAAAAAAAAAAAAAAAAAAAAAAAAAAAAAAAAAAAAAAAAAAAAAAAAAAAAAAAGGGTAGTAGTTCTCAAGAAGAATCGTCGGTCGCCAGTCATATCTTTGGGTCTATATGAATAGCAAATCTTTCAGCAGAAATGTGGAACACAGTTCGTTCTCACATGTTCTGACCCTCCAGTAAACGAAAAAATCTCTATAGTATTGACTTCCTCAAAGCTCTTCTGAGGCAGTGGCTGATGTCGTCCACAAAATTTTGTATGCGGTATTAGACAACTGCTCCCACATTAGGAACGTGTTCCTCAACTTCGATAACAAAATACACTTATTGTCCCGTCATCATCACATCTGTGCGACTAGATTCAGGTGTTCCTTGGAGACAGGCCTCCAATGATCAAATGTATGTTGAGCTTATGGGACATAACAGTGGGATCATCAGTAACTTATTCAATAACTTGTGGCGCATTTAGCCGTCGGCTCTCCCAAGAGAAATTCCCAAATCGCATATTAATTAAAACTGCCAAACATGTTGTTCGACCATAATGAGGAAAGAGGACCTCCGCGTATTTCTTAAATGCGTTGATACTCTCGAAAAACGACAGCACTGTTGCTGTTATTTCGATAAAACCGCCGTCTGTCTACAGCCCTGATCATCTTGTCTAGGTCCATGACTCAAGTTAAACGAATTGATCTTGGTAAGTCATTGAAAACGACGCACTAGAATTTTAGATAATAAGTCTAATAAAGTACGAAACACTCTGATAATCGGTCAAAATAGGGGGAATACCTCTTGGCAAACGAGTTGTCACCTGTTGTTGTTGTCTTCAGTCCGCAGGCTGCTTTGATACAGCTTTCCATGCAATTCTGTCATGTGCAAGCTTCTTCATCTGAGAATATCAACGGCAATCTAAATCCTTTTGAATCCGCTAGGTGTATTTGTCCGTCGGTCTCCCTCTACGATTATTATCCCACACACTTCCTTCTAATGCTAAGTTCACAATTCTTTCATGTCTCAGAATGTGCCTCACCAACCTATCCCTTCTCTTAGTCAGGAGATGCCACAAACTCTTTTTCTCCCTAATTCTGTCAAACACCTCCTCATTAGTTACGTGATTTACCCGTCTAATCTACATCATTCGTCTGTAGCACCACATTTCGAAAGCTTCTATCATCTTTTTGTCTGAACTCCTTCTCGTCCATGTTTCACTCCCAAACAATGTTACACTGCAGACAAATGCTTTCAGAAAGGACTTGCTAACATTTAAACTAATATTGGATGTCAACAAATTTCGCTTCTTCAGAAACGCATTTCTTCCCACAGCCATTCTGCATTTGATATCTTGCTTAATTCGGCCATCAGAAGTTATCTTGCTACCCAAATAACAAAAATCATCTAGTACTTTTATTGGCTCATTATAATACAATTCCTTCAGCATCGCCTGATTTTCTGACACTATATTCCACAGTTGTCACCTACTAGTCTGAAAATACGATACAGGATACTGCAGTACATGTAACATGTGGCGTAGTGTGAGTAGCATAAGCACCACACATTGTAGTGTGCTCTCGCCGGAGAAAGACCACGTGTAGCTGTAGCATAAACGAGTGAGGGGACTGATGACCTAGATGTTTAGTCCCCTCAAAATAACAACAACAACATAAACTAGCACTGGAAGGGAGGGCCTCCTTTCGACCGTGTCGCTGAATGGAGGCACAGACAATAAAGTTACTCTGTGATGGAGGCACACCACGACAGCGTAATGTATTTAATCAGTGGTATCTCACTGGTCCTCACTTCACGTCACTGGTTATTAAAATCGCAACCCTAATGCGATGAAATGCAATAAGGATCGAGTCGATAAAATGCACCATTGATAGATTAAAAAATTGTTCAAATCTGTCTGAAATTGAACAGTAGGGTGTAAAAGACAAAGTAACAAGTATTTCGAACACTAACGTGACACGAGGACATCGAAAGATTAATATTTACATCGTTTACGTCACGTTGTTGCCATCGAGCAACGTTACGAAATGATAATAACCCAGAGGCTCGTATGAGAGGCAGTAACATTAGGTCTTCGAGTTTTCAGCAGACCATTTGAGAAACACGCCTCTAACCATAGTACCCCAGTTCTTTCTTAATTGGCCTCCAGCATGGCCCAAATAAAAATGGCTGAGGAAATGCAGGTATATCACAAACTGTAACAGAGGGAATCAACCCGGGCGATGGAAGCGGAGAGGTGGGAAAGATAGGTAAGTTGGGTTGCCTGTATGAAGGTGCATGAAATACTTTTTAAATAACTTGAATTTTTTGCGGGGCACTTGCCCACGAAATGCAGACGTTCCAGTTTCTAATCCCATTTCCAGCACACAGTTTTAATACGCCAGGAAGTTTCACTTTAATGTTGGTATCCAGTTTTATTGCTGCTAAACCCGGCATAGCTCGGGTATATATGCATTTTTCTAGTCTTACATTGTTGTTGTTGTTGTGGTCTTCAGTCCGCAGACTGGTTTGATGCAGCTCTCCACGCTACCCTGTACTGTGCAAGTCTCTTCATCTGGGAATACGTTCGGCAACCTACATCCTTTTGAATCTGCTTACTGTATGCGTCCCTCGGTCTCCCTTTACCATTTTTACCCCACACGCTTCCTTCTAATGGTAAGTTGACAATTCCTTGATGTCTCATAATGTGTCCAACTAATCTATCTCTTCTCTTAGTCAGGTTATGCCAGAAACTCGTTTTCTCCCCGATTCGGTTAAGCCTCCCCTCATTAGTTACGTGATCTACCCATCTAACTTTCATCATTCGTCTGTAGCACCACATTTCAAAAGCTTCTATAATCTTTTTATCTGAACCCCTTATCGTCCACGTTTCACTCCCATAGAATGCTACACTCCAGACAAATGCATTCAGAAAGGACTTCCTAACATTTAAATTAATATTGGATGTTAACAAGTTTCGCTTCTTTAGAAACGCTGCCTGCTCAATGAACAGATTGAACAACATCGGGGAAAGACTACAACCCTGTCTTACTCCCTTCCCAACTTCTGCGTCCGTTTCTTGCCCTTCGACTCTAATAACCGCTGTCTGGTTTTTGTATAGGTTGAATATAACTCTTCGCTCCCTATATTTTACCCCTGATACCTTCAGAATTTGAAAGAGTGTATTCCAGTCGACAATGTCAAAAGCTTTCTCCAAATCGACAAACGCTAAGAACGTAGGTTTCCCTTTTATTAGCCTATCTTCTAAGATAAGTCGTAATGTGAGTATTGCCCCCCGTGTTCCTACATTTCTCCTAAATCCAAACTGATCTTATCCGAGGTCGGATTCCACAAGTTTTTCCATTCGTCTGTAAATAATTCGTGTTAGTATTTTGCAACCATGACTTATTAAACTGATAGTTATGAAATTTTCACCCTTGTCTGCACTTGCTTTCTTTGGAATTGAAATTACAATATTCTTCTTGAAGTCGGATGGTATTTGCCCTGTCTCATACATCTTGCATACCAGGTGACACTACTTTTTCACGACTCGCTTTCCTAACGATATCAGCAGTTCAGACGGAATATCATCTACTCCAGGGGCCTTGTTTCGATTCAAGTCCTTCAGCGCCCTGTCAAATTCTTCTCGCAGTGTCATATATCATATCTCACCTTCCTCCACTTCGTCATCCATTTCTAGAATACTACCTTCAAGTTTATTTCCTTTGTATAGGCCCTCTATATATTCCTTCCACAGTTCAGCTTTCCCCTCTTTGCTTAGTACTGGTTTTCCGTCTAAGTTCTTGATATTCATACATTTCTTTTTCTTGTCTCCAAATATCTCGTTTATTTTCCTGTAGGCGGTATCGATCTTTCCCCTAGTTATGCATTCTTCAATGGTTCCGCATTTGTCCTCGCCACTCCTGCTTAGCCAGTCTGCACTTAATGTCAATCTCATTTTTCAGACGTTTGTACTCCCTTTTTCCTGTTTCACTTACTGAATTTTTATATTTTCTCCTCTCATCAATCAAGTTCAGTATATCCTGTGTTATCCAGGGATTTCGATTAGGCCTTGTCCTTCTGCCTATCCTTTGCTGTCTTCACTACCGTATATCTCAGAGCTACCCATTCTTCCTCTACTGTATTACTTCCCCCCGTTTGAGCAAATCCTTGTCTAATGCTTACTCTGAAACTCTCAACTACCTCTGGTTCCTTCAGTTTAACCTTTCTACCTTTCTGCAGTATCTTAAGTTTTAATCTGCAGTTAATAACCAATAAGTTATGGTCGGAGTCTATATCTGCCCCTGGATATGTCTTACACTTTAAAACCTGGTTTCGAAAACTATTCCTTACCATTATAAAGTAAATCTGGTACCTTCCAGTGTCTCCTAGTCTCTTCCACGTATACAGTCTTCTTTCATGATGATTAAACCAAATGTTGGTGATCATTAAAGTGTGCTCTGCGCAAAATTCTACCAAACGATCTCCTCTTTCATTCCTTTTTCCCAGTCCATATTCACCCACTACAATTCCTTCTCCTACCAAGTTCCAGTCCCACATCACAATCAAGTTTTCGTCTCCCTTAACTTTCTGACGATTTCGTTCATCTCCTCGTACATTTTTTCGATATCATCATCATCGGCCGTGCTAGTTAGCATATAAACGTGTACTAATGTGGTCGGTGTTGGATTTGTGTCTATCCTTACTACGATAATGCGTTCACTATGCTGTTCATAGTAATTTTAAACATGGCTGCAGTCCAGCAACGGTGGAACACAATCAGAAAGTCAACACAGTTTCAGCCGACCAGATGCAAAAAATGGTTTACATACCAAAACCTTGACCTAGGTTTCGACGAAAGTAATTTTGCCTTCTTCAGAAGTATTACATAAGGCTCACATTAAAATAGTTGTTAAATAAAATGTGGCTGACTCCATGTCAATAATATAAAAAGTGTGTGTGTGTGGACGTGCTCCGTAATTTTACGATGTAGACATTGTTTTAAATTTTACTTTTTATACTATTGACATGGAGTCAGCCACATTTTATTTAACAACTATTTTAATGTGAGCCTTATGTAATACTTCTGAAGAAGGCAAAATTACTTTTGCCGAAACCTAGGTCAAGGTTTATGTATGTAAACCATTTTTTTTGCAACTGGTCGGCTGAAACTGTGTTGACTTTTGGACTGTTCGTAGTAACTTACCCGCATTCCTATTCTCTTATTCATTAACAGCCCTACTCCTGCGTTACCACCAATTGATTTTGTATTGATAACCCTGTACTCACCTGACCAGAAATCCTGTTTATCCTGCCACCGAACTTCACTAATCCCTACCATATCTAACTTTAAACTATCCATTTCCCTTTTCAAATTTTCTAGCTTACCTACGCAATTAAGGGCTGGAACATTCCACGCTCCGACTCGTAGAATGCCTGTTCTGAGTAGTCTGGGGGACTATTTTACCTCCGGAATATGTTACCCAAGAAGACGCCATCATCATATAGTCATACAGTAGAGCTGCATGTCCTCGGGAGAAGTAACGGCTGTAGTTTCCCCTTGCTTTCCGCCGTTCGCAGTAACTGCATGGCAAACCCATGTTAGCTGATGTTACAAGGCCAGCTCAGTCAATCATCTAGACTGTTGCCCTTGTAACTACTGAAAAGTATATCTCCTCAAGAACCACACGTTTGTCTGACCTCTCCACAGATACCCCTCCACTGTGGTTGCACCTATGGTACGGCTATCTGCATCGTTGAGGCACGGAAACCAACCCACCTCGGCAATGTCTGTGGTTCATTACAAACGAAACGAAAGATAAAAAACTCGAAAAACTTTATCTTCATGCATCCATGAAAACAGCTTAGAAATTATGAGACAGTAAAACAAAGAAATGTGCATAATGTTCATAATTTTATGTACAGTAGCCAAAGAAAGGAAAATGGTAATAAAACACAAATTATGTATAACATTAATTCAAAACTTGAATATAAGCAATATTTATTGCTAGGTGTGTTGGGTAAGTTTTTGTAACTTATTGTTTACGACGTCAATTCTCTTGAACTATGTCTCTTAGGTACTTTTTAACCCCATTGCGATTGTTGTCTGATAGTAAACTATATGTGTACCAAGTTTAGTTGAAATCTGTCAAAAAATTTTATGAGAAGATGTTGAAGAAAAGTGCATGATGTAGCAGTTTTTCGGAAATATTGTTGTTTATGATGTCATATCTCCTGAAACATGTCTCGTACTATTATGTAAATTCGAAGGTACATTCAGTGGTATATGCGCCTAATGTCTGCAAAATATGTCGTGAATCGTGTAACCAGTAAAGACGTAATAAATCCAAACCTCATGCATGATGATACGGCTTTTCTTGAACCAAATTGTTTATGATTTCTCATGAACTATAGGTCTGTGACATAATATCGAAGGAACATTCAGTGGTGTATATGTGTACTGTCTGTGAATTGTCTGGGGTATAAAATTTACAGTGTAGAAGTAATAACTTGTAACGTCATGCCAAATATCGTAAATATACATCATGAACATCGGAATAGTAGTAAGCGATAAACTTTTTTCCTTTCATCATTTTGTTGGGGTTGTCAGCGAGAAAAAGTTTCTTAAAGATTTGAAATTATTTACAATTTATTGCAAGCCCCTAAGTGCTCTTATTCTCAAATATTTGGCGAATACAGTCACGCTACCATACGCCGCAAGATGGGCGGACATAATTGTTTATGACGTGATGTCGTATGAACTATGTATCTTATGTGGTTTTTGCAACCACAGCAAATGATTCCTGACCTTAAAGATTATTAGTACCAAATTTGGATGAAATCGGTCTATTTGTTTAGGAGTAGATGTAGAATATTATAGCATGATGCGGCCGTTCTTCACGTCATTGTTTATGACGTCGTATCTTCTTACGAATGCGTTGTAGGTGGTTCTTACCCAGACAGCGATTGTTTCCTGATCATGTGTACCAAGTTTGGTTGAAATCCATGCAATAGTTTAGGAGGAACACACACACACACACACACACACACACACACACACACACACGCACACAAAACCTATTTTATAAGATGTAAGATTATGCCTCTAATGACACTGAAATGGTACATTAAATTCAGTAATTTGTTTTTCTTTTCCTTTTTGTACGACAACACATTGAATTGCAATATCGTTATTGGAAAGTGTTTCTTTAAAAGTTAGAAAACATTCGTCAAGTTTGCAGTGTGAAAAACTGAATCACATTTACTTCGACAATAAAACGAAAATTATAGCTGTGTGTTGAACTCACACGCCGAATAAGGCTGGCGTCAGCCTTCATTACCGTTACAAATTTAATCACAACGAAAATGCCGTTTCATGTGGTGTTTCTCTCTCCCTGTGGGAGCACTGCAAATTACAGCGCCGACCATGGTTGTCTGGAATTGCAGTGACCATCATTTGCCCTTGGGAAAAGGCAACACACTAGCGTGCAGCCTAATCTGCTATCAAAACTCCAGAAGAGGAAAAACAAGTACTCGTTCATTTTATACTGGCCTCCCTCTGGAATATGTGCCAATGAATACTGTGCTGGGTGACAATCGACAGACTGTGAACTTTACATACACTTACCCGTCTCATACAAATGAATAAATTAGGATCACGTTTTTGTACTAACTATATGAACAAAGGAAATAAACTTCAAGGCAGTATTCTAGAAATGGAAGACTAAGTAGATGAAGATGACATAAGCGATACAATAATGCAAGATGAATTTGACACAGGACTAAAAGATTTTAGTAGAAACAAGGCCCCTGGAGTAGATGATGTTCCGTCCGACCTGCTGTTATCGTTAGGAGAGCCGGTCATGAAGATATTGTTCCACCTGGTATGCAAGATGTATGAAACAACGGGAAATACCCTCAGACTTCAAGAAGAATATAGTGATTCCAAATCCGAAGAAAGCAAATGTAGACATATGTGAAAATTACAGAACTATCAGTTTAATAAGTCATGGTTACAAAATAATAACACGAATTATTCATAGACAAATGGAAAAACTGGTGGAATCCGACCTTGGGGAAGATCAGTTTGGATTTATCAGAATTGTAGGAACACGTGGGCAATATATGACGACTTATCTTAGATGATAGGTTAAGGAAATGATAACCTACGTTTTTAGCATTTGTGGATCTGGAGAAAGCTTTTGACAATGTTGACTGGAATACAGTGTTTCAAATTCTGAAGGTAGTAGGTGTAAAATGTAGGGAGCGAAGAGATATATTCAACTTGTACAAAAAACAGACATAAATTATTACATTCTAAGGGCCTGAAAGGGTCGCAGTGGTAGGGAAGGGAGTTAGACAGGGTTGTAGCCTTTCCGCAATGTTGTTCAATCTGTACAATGTGTAAGCTGTGAAGTAATGCAAGAAGAAATTTGGAGAGGGAATTATAGTCAAAGGAGAGGGAATAAAACCCTTGCGGTTTGCTGATGGCATAGTAATTTTGTCAGAAACAGCAAAGGACCTGCAATAATAACTGAATGGACAATGTCTTGAAAGGAAGACATAATGTAGTGTCAGAAAGTCAGGCGATGCTAACGGGTAGCAAGATAACCTCTGATGGACGAAGTAAGGAAAATATAAAATGCAGAATTGCTTTGGAAAGAAAAGCGTTTCTCAAGAAGCGAAATTTGTTGACATCGAATATCAATTTAACTGTAAGGGAGGCTTTTCTGCAGGCATTTGTGTCGAGTGTAGTGCTGTATGGGAGTGAAACGTGGACAATAAGGAGTTTAAACAAAAATATGATAGAATGTGGTGCTATAGACCAATGTTGGAGGTTGGATGGGTAGATCACGTAAGTAACGAGGAGGTGCTTAACAAAATTGGGGAGAAAAGGAGATTCTGGCATATACTGACTAAGAGAAGGGATAGATTGGTAGGACACATTCTGATACATCCAGGAATCGTCAACTTACCATTAGAAGGAAGTGGGGTAAAGATCATGGAGGGCGACCGATGGACGAATTTTGAATGACATTTTCATCACGTTCAGTTTTGCAGCTACAACCAGTCAAAGTTTTGGGGGCGGACAGCGTATCTGAATGGCTGGTGGTCATGAGACAGTGGGCCGTGGCCCAGGGGATAGCCACTCGGCCAGTCAGCTACGGTATCGCAGCCTCCGCCCTCGAAACTTTGAACGGTTGTATCTGCCAAACTAAACGTGATAAAAATGTCATTCAAAATTGTTTGTACACAGCTGGTGACAAAAATTAAAGTACATGATAGAAGCAACCATTGTTTCATTTGAAAAATCGTTATTTATCATTATTCAGGTAGTAGTTTTAATAAGAAATCCAGACTCTTGGTTGCTTCTATTGTCTTATTTTTTACTGCTTCTTCATGTAGCAGGTACTTCTTCACTGATTCCCTCTGTCAGGCACTTAAATGTGATTTGCAGAGTATCTACGTAGATGTAGATGAAAAGTACACATTGCACAAAAGCGTGTGTTCATAATAATTACTGAAGCCCATCCAAGGCATCCTGCAGACATTTGTTTATGGAACTAGGGATCTGCCGCGCGGGTGTAGCCGAGTGGTCTGAAGTACCACATTGAGGATCGTGCCTCCCTCGGGCATGGATGTGTGTGTTGTCCTTAGGTTAGTTTAACTTAGTTTAAGTAGTTTGTAAGCTAGGGACTAATAATCCAGCAGTTAAGTCCCATAGATTTACGAACATTTGCTTTGAACTAAGGATCTTCACAGTAGCTTCACAATAGATAAGTCTTCGCTGACTTACCAAATAGCATCAAAAGTCCGACAGATAGCCAACAAATAATTACAAAGAAATTAAAAAATATAATGGCAAATTGATTTTTAGATATAAATTAGTAATATGCATTTCTTCTAATCTACCTTCTAGTGTATCTTTTATTAAGCTGACATCTTCTACATCATTACGAAATGTCGTATTCATGATTATCTATGCGGTAAGTACTAATGTAATATGATGTAACCTAATCATGTTGCAGAGCACACGAACTCTCTGATATCTTAATTCAGGATGAAACTTAATAAATTCTCCAATAATTTACTAGGACAAATAGCCACGCTGGCCTCTACCTTATGTACACACACCATGTTACTACAGACAGCGGGTCATGATAAGGAGCCAATCATTTTAATCGAAATTAGGTACACTTCGTAATGTAGTCATACAGTTTAAAACGATGTGTTGTACCCATGTGCTTCAGACATGCTTGAATGTCTGAAGAAACAAGACGCTGAAGCGACTACTGCTGTCTTATTAAATACAAGAAACGAATTCGAGCATCACCAGTATTATTTAATGATTCCATTTGCAAATTTGGAAAGGACCGGCACTCGAACCCGGATTTCCCGCTCCCAAAATCTGAAAATCGGTGATCGACGCACGATCTGGCTCAAAATTTAATGTCAGCGTTAAATCTTACTGCTGATGGTGATTCATATTCGTATTGCAAATTCTTTTATTTGTTTCGGTAAATGTTCACAGAAAACACTATCCCCAGTCAAAATACACGTACAGCAAATATTTATGTACATGATTAAATGAATAAATCACCCACTCAGGTGGTTTCGGGGTAAGGCTGTAGGTCATCCAAGGATGGTGATTGAAAACTGTTTTGTTGGAAGGAATTCTAATCGTGCCCTATTTGTTATTTGTGGGGCACTATACTATTTTAGCCAAATTTCACCGGTTTGTCTTCTTACTTCTTTTACCATCTCAAATAGTAATATTCGATAGCCATGGTGAGTTATCAGCCACGTGTACAAATTTCTGATATAGTATTTTAAACTCTTGCCCTTTGGAAACTAAAGCATAGAGTACTGTTTATTTTAGAATAAGTCGTTATTGATTGGTTCGGTAACTGCAGATCATAGTTGTCATTCTGATTTGCGTCTGTATTATTAAACAGCCCTACAAATGTTTTAATTTAAAGCAACTCTTCCATATATTGGTAACATTTCATTAAGTATCTCCTCGCAGTTTGTACGGCAACTTAAACATTTAAAATCGACAACTTTTTTTCAAAGTTTGAAGGCAACACATCAGTGTGGCCTTTACCATAACAAACAATATAACGTTTTCTTCAGGTAAAACTCCCGGGCTGAGTGTCTGTGTTTCAGGTGTAAAACTTCCTCCAGACGTTTCGACTCCAACTGCGGGAGACATCTTCCATGGTCTTCGGGAAGAGTCTGAAAGATGTCTCCCGCAGTTGGAGACGAAACGTCTCACCTGAAACACACCTGAAACACAGCCACTCAATCTCTGACCAGAAGTTTTACCTGGAGACAACTCCGACCGTGAAAGTTTACATCGTATAATTTGAAGTTTAATTTTCGTTAGTGCTTCTGTTTTTAAGAAGTTTCCTGTCACCTACTTGGCAGATTTCGTTTGTTGTACTGTTACAAGGAAGAATGGCAAAAGTGACCAGCACGTTGCCTGCTCATCTTAGTTACTGTTAGCATGATTACCGAGATTATTTCTGTTTCTATCAATCCATTCGTATTTCAGTAATTGCAGACGGGGGAAAGGGAAGAATTCTCACATCTCAACTAGTAATTTTACATTTCTAATACTTGTTGCAGAAGTGTATGCATACAAAAATACATAGGTTTTATTTTTCCTTTCAGTACCTAACACAGGTTTTCCTTTTCTGCAATTAAGGAGATGTATATTCAAGATTTTTCCATGAAAGCAATTCATACATCCTTGAACCAGAAATATATAAAATATGTTAAAACACATCCACAATGCTGTATCGAAGCAATGGGGATACATTTGTTGTGAGATTTTCCACGAGCTTTATCAAAAGCACATGGTTGTTTAGCTTTCCATCTGCTTGGTATCATATAGCTAAGAATGACTTCTACGATTACGGCATTGGCGACTAACACATAGAAGGCAACTCGTGTTTACCATCTGAATCTCTCATTGTCTACTACTGATTTATGTTACCCTAACTGTATATAAGCTGACCAATTCCTTTTTAAGTGCTACTTGGAGGAAGGATAAATGCTATACGCCTTTTGGAATACGTGTAATAACTTTAGCTCAAATCCAGAGTTCTCACGTTTGTTTGAGCCATTCATGACAACTGCTCCATTATGGAAGAATCAGTTTCTAAAGAAACTGTTTTTATGGGAAGGGAAAAATAATTGAAAGGTAGTAACAACGAAATAGACTAGGATGCTTCCGTTAATCTACTCATTATTTTCCTCGCCATCTGCATAACTGGACAAAGGAAACGAGTGACTGATACGGGTTAAATACATGAGGCGTTGCGGATACGAATGGCGAACTCAACATCGGATCCCTCTTACTTTCGCCATCGTAATCTAGACGCGTCAGAGAATCTACAGGTATATTTTTCATAATGCTTTCGCCCTTTTTTCCTTCTCCACATACACAAGAAAAATAACACGCTTGCCGGAAACTGTCATAAGAGGGCGAATACGAAAGGCGAACTCAAAACGCCACACCTCCATTGACCAGAGCTTGTAATCTTACTGCATTAAATAATGGTAGTACGAATGCATTTTCTTGATACTCCAGAAAACGAATGAAAAAAAAAAAAGGCCAGGAACAAGGTGGAGGCAAAAAGGAAAAGGAATTCTTGCAAAGAATATATATCTAGACACACGTCTTCAGTAATACCAGCACGTGGAATTTGTTAGCCATGTAACTGCCAACGTGTCCGAAAAGTATTTGAAGATAATATGCAACAGATGTTTAATGTCTTTTTGGGAACTGGGTAGTTATGACTCACAAAATTCCTACTTATCAAAGTTAACGATGTTAAAAGGTCTTATGTGACGGGAAGGCCGAGTCGTACTTCACGGCGTCTTAACTACAGTGTGTGTCGTAAGGAATTTTACAGTAATCGCTGTTTACCCGACAAACGTGTGCTTACTGCTATTGATAAAACTACGGTGACTGGAACTGTTGTGTTTGACCAAAGGGGGAAAAAGGCACTACGTCATAAAGTGTCAGATGATAAAAAGACTAAAGTTGAAGAACACATAACATAGCTATCAAATGAATCAAGTCACTATAGACATGCAAAAAGCCCTCATCGAAATTCTTTCTGTTGGACTAAACAATGAATCACTGTTTTCGATGTACTTGGAGTGGCTGCAATAAAAATATCCGGAAACTAGCGAGTCACCTTGCATTATTATCATGATGTTTTAATGCAGAATTTAACATCGGATTTGAGACTCCTGGTAGTGACACGTGTGACGTCTATGATAAAACTCACTTCGCTATCGCTATAACTAATAAAATAAAAATAAAAAATTAAAAAATAACTGTGCGTTGGTTGATGAAAAAGAACTTGATCATGAGAAACCAATGCATCCCATGAAAGCCAAAGCTCCTCTACGTCCCAAAAAATCTTTGAAATATTATACTGATGAAGATGTTCTAGCCATCGCATCTGATTTATAGCATGCTCTGACCAGCCGTAAATTGACCAGTGGTATCCAGTTTTATAAACAAATTCTCTGGACATACAACTTTTGCATTCATAACAATAAAACAAGCGTTTCTAAAATGTATTTGTGGGATGAAACTACAGCAAGACGTGGATCACGTGAAATAGCGAGCTGTGTTGTGCACTGTCTAACGTCGATGATTGTACTAAAAGAGTAACAATATTTAGCGATAACTGCTTCAGGCAGAATAAGAATTTGGATATAGTTTTAGCCAATTTGACTTCAATCCACCAGGATAAATTTGACGAAATAAGAGACGTTTTTATGACGCCTGGTCATTTTTTAGGGCACATTGAGAAAGAGGTTAGACTTGCCAACGTGTACACCAGGGATCATTATGACTACTTTACTACAAAGTGCCGTCAGAAAACCCATTCACGGTAGGACCAGCTACACAAGATTTTGTTTTGGACTATGCCCTTCTTCAGCAATACGCTAATAAAAGGCAGCTCCATTAACTGTGTTACAAATCATAAATAAAATACGCTTTTCTTTGAAAGTGAAGCGACATTTATAAAAATTCATGGTCAATTATTCTGTAATAAGTTAACTGTTGTAAATTAATCAACGAACAATGAGACATCCGACAACGAAAATATATTGAATGTACCCGAATGGAGATCGCCAAATGTTCAAATTTCTGTTGGGCTTATGAGGACATAACTACAGGGTCATCAGTCCCTAAACTTACAAACTACTTATGAAGTCCAGAATGAAACTTTCACTCTGCCGCGGGGTGTGCGCTGATATGAAACTTCCTGGCAGATTAAAATTGTGTGTCGCAACCGGGACTCGAACCTGGGACCTTTGCCTTTCGCGGGCTAGCGCACTACGGACTGTGCTATCCCGACACGACTCACGATGCCACCTCACAACTTTAGTTCCGCCAGTACCTCGCCTCCTACTTTCCAAACTTCACAGAAGCTCTCCTGCGAAACATGCAATACTAGCACTCCTGGAAGAAATGATATGGTGGAGACATGGCTTACCCACAGCCTAAGGGATGTTTCCAGAATGAATTTTTCACTCTGCAGCGGAGTGTGCGCTGATATGTAACTTCCTGGGAGATTAAAATTGTGGAAGTAAAGTTGTGAGGCGGCATTGTGAATCATATCGGGATAGCTCAGTCGGTGGAGCGCTTGCCCGCGAAAGGCAAAGGTCCCAAGTTCGAGTCCCAGTTCCGGCACACAACTTTAATCTGCCAGAAAGTTACTTATGAACTAGCTAATGCTAAGGACGGCACAAATATCCATGCCGTGCAGACCGCTCGGCCACCGCGGCCGGCGGAGATCGCCCTTATGGGAAATTTATTCAAACGCATTTTCCTGCAAACGACCTGTTGTTGCGTTCGCCCATATTAGCCGCAACGCCTCATATGCCCCATAAAGGCTTTCAGCCCGTGTACAAATGAAGACAGAAATACCACGTGTCTATCGATCTCCACGTCTGGATGCCAATAAATATTGAAGGGAAAAACAACCCTAAAAAAGTCGTCAGAAAACATAGCGTAACATCAACAAAAACTGTCTCCAACAATAGCTTTTGCTTGTACGAGTGCAGCCTCACGACGCAGAAGGCTCCGCGACATTAAGCCTTCGCGGAACGCTCGTCACAGGAGCCCTTTGTGTTCCTCGGCGGAAAGCCTTCTCCGTTTCCTTCCCTCTGTCGGGGGCCTGTTTTTCCTCGCCGCCCATGATACGCATCTCGCATGGTTCCCACGCCTCCTCACCCCACCAGTGCTATCGACCAGAGGCGGCGGACTGCGACAACACCAGGAACATCTGCGGACTAGGCAAGCTCTTCTGTGTGGCAAAGACAGGCTGCAAGGTCTGGATACTAAATCGTCTTGTGATAAGCATCATTATAATTCAGGTATGGACCCAGTAGGACCATGCGAACTACAAATAGTCAGTGTCGCTTCTGATGGTTGGCCTTCATGTGTATAAAAAAATTCGAGTCATCCTTCCAGAAAGAAGTCTCTTTCATCAGCCCATGGTATTTTAGTTTAATTTCCATCAGAGCAACGTTCCAGTCAAATATTTTTTCCTTGAACTTTTTTCTAACTTTAACGTCTGCTTGTAACTTCTAATTAAAGATCCTAAAAATGTTCAAATGTTTGAAAATTTTATGGGACTTCACTACGGGGTCATCAGTCCCTAAACTTATGAACTACTTACGAACTAGGACGGCACAAATATCCATGCCCGAGGGGGCATTCGAACCCCCGACCGTAGTGGCCGAACAGACCGTGACTGAAGCGCCTCAGTCCCCTCGGCCACTGCGGCCGGCAGATCCTCCTTAATCCAACGATATATTTAACTGACTCTGATTTTGCCTTTCTTACGTTTGCGTAGAATTCTACTATTCGTTTTGTCAGGCTAGCGGGTGCCATTTAAGTCTTCGTTTTCTCAAATCACAGTATCTATCTGCGTATTTTTAAATTTCCTTTCTACTCCTCAGATTATTAGCTGCTTCAGTAAATTTGTGGCCTAATATTCCCTAACAATCTTTGTTTCCTTTTTTTGAATGTCTCCAATATACCTTTTTCTATTTAAAATTAAATTTTCTGTTCCATAAAGACATTTAGGTTTAGTTATAGTGCTGCAATGCAGACTTTTACTGCATTTCGATATTGATCTTGTATTATAAATGTTTTGTTAAATTGAATGTATTTGCCATTTTACCTTATTGATATAACAACAATCCCAATAAGCAAAATTCAATTCAAATGTTTGTAAATCTATCGGACCAAACTACGTGGTCATCAGTCCGTAGCTTACAAACTACTTAAACCTAGGTAAACTAACCTACGAACAAACACACACACCCATACCCCAGGGAGGACTCGAACCTCCACGGCGAACAACCGCGCGCTCCGCAGCTAGACGCTTTAGACCGCTCGGCTACTCCACCGCAGCTCACTACTATTGGAAGTGAGTAAAAATTTAGAATAGAGGTTAACTTTGACTTAAAAATTCATTTTATAACACAATATATGGACAAAATCTATGAAAATCGTGATATGTACTGTATTTATTAAATAAAAATAATAAATTCTTCGTTTGTGTGGCCATAATGTCCGTAGTTGCTTTCATAATTATGAATAGCAGTGATTTTCCTTCTTTGCAACTACAATAGAAATGCGATTTTTTTTCACACTAGACGCGTTTCGTTTTATTGAATGTAAAACATCTTCAGTGGTGGAAATTTTGTCTTTTTTTCGCTTCACATCATGGAATGCCGGTGTGTTTAATGCAATACCGCCGGTTCTTCATGCTGTGTCATTTTCTCACTACTTTCACTGTCACTGTTTCCCTGTTCATAGTTGTTTTCCACAGATCAGAAGTGTTTGTTTTTGTTTTTACATTGCGGTATTGCATTAAACAGACCGGCATTCCATTATGTGAAGCGAAATGAAGACCAAATTTCCACCACTGAAGATGTTTTACATTCAATAAAACGAAACGCGTCTGGTGTGAAAAAAAAACGCGTTTCTATTGTAGTTGCAAAGACGGAAAATCACTGCTATTCATAATTATGAAAGCAACTACGGAAAAAAATCGCATTTTTATTGTAGTTGCAAAGACAGAAAATCACTGCTATTCATAATTAAAAATAATAAATACTTCTAGCAGTGTACCTTTGAACCACTTCCTTTGCAAAGACTGCAATTTCAATTTATATACCTAAAATTTCGCTAAGAATCCGAAATTCCAATCCGTATGGTTTTCTTGCATGTTCTAGGACCCATATGTAACAAGAAAAAAATTACAGAACAGCTATCTTTTGGACAACCACAGGAAATAGTTTCTCTGCCGCCACTGAGCAGTAATAAGAACAACAGACAAAATAGCGGACAAGATAATGGACCGTAATATAAGACGTCGAGGAATAGCTTTTATGATAATGGAGCTGTAAAGGTTAAACGTTGTAGTAGAAGACGCAGATAGTCGGCCGCGGTGGCCGAGGGGACTGAGGCGCTCCAGTCACGCTCTGCATGGCCACTATGATCGGGGGTTCGAATCCCTCCTCGGGCATGGATATTTGTGCCGTCCTTAGTATAAGGTAGATCATAAGTAGTTTGTAAGTTTAGGGACTGATGACCCCGTAGTTAAGTCTCATAAGCTATACAAATATTTTTAGAAGACACGGATACTAATATAAATAATAAATAAATAAAAACATTCGGTATCAGCGCTAGAATAAAGAAGTAGGCAATGGTAAGGAGTTCATGGCAGATTGACTCAAATCGATCACAATATTTATAAAATTGTACAGTTACTGCAGATAGCGGAAATTGTTATCATTTGCGAACTTATATATATATCCTAATATATCTCCAACTGAAGAATAATATTTGCTGTCACATATGCACCCTATGATCGACTTCCACATGTTCATTCCTGCCCGTGTTTTTCTAGATTATCTTGCTTAAGATAGTTCAATTGGGAGCGGTTACCGCCGATGTTACACCCCATAAGGCTTTCAACGTCGAAAGAGACTAAGGCTTCGATCTTCTTCGCTTACGGTGTTACGGTATGAGGATGAGTATTTTCTTTTATGTGGTGTTCTGTTTCGAGTATATCCTTACAATTTGTTTTCCTGAAATAATAATGGCATTTGTACACAATTCTCCATATGCTTACCCTGGAATGAAAGTTAATGTGTTTTGCTATATACGAGTTGATGTTGCTAGTAAGGTCCTATTCCATGGTTACAAAGGCAAAATGGATAGCAGAGCGATATTTGCGGCCTTGTTTAAATACTGTATTTCTTTGTAATTGAATTATCAGTCCGATATTTCATTCATCAAAAGGCTTCATTTACCTTGTGCTGTTTCTGTGTGAACCGTGCGGTTCGATTTTCGAGTTCCGCTTCGTGGAATTGCGATTATCGTTGGCATTTCCGGCGATATATCTCTGTTTCCCCGAGTGGGAAGGGTGGTGATTTTCGGGGAAGCGTGTGCCCGTTGATGACGTAGCAAGCACCAGGGTAAAGCACTAGATATACCGAGCTGAACAATCCGCCATTTTGAATGCCAATCCGACGGCAATGTTCTATGCTTTATGTTATTTAGCGAAGTGAATCAGCGAATATTTTGTCATTTAATTGTTTCACTGTGTGAAATGGTTTTGCTGTTCCAGATTGCTCATACAATAGCATACATGGTCGCTGTAAGTTTTATCGGTTTCGTTCAAACATAGATCGGCGTAATAGGTGGATTATAAGTTCCAGACGTCTCATATGGACGCCACAATCGAGGAACTATCTGTTTAACGTTAAGAACGAAACCTTTGTTTTATTCGTATTGTAAATAGTTATGCTCACAGAGAGGTAGTAATGAAAATACAGGTGTATACATGTAACAATGGTTTAATTTTGGTACAGATTAACACAAGACGACATACAGTGTATTTCAAATAAGCTCCTTTTCTCGATTTACTTAGACCAAATGGTTATTATATTATTTCGCCTTAGTCCAGTGTTTAATTTGAATGTGACTCAACTCGTGAATTTATATAGGCCTAGGGAAAGCTGTGAACAGGATGTCTGAAAAAAACACCATAATAAATCGAACTTCGCAAAGAATGCGAACAGAAAATACAGAAAATAAGTCGTACATGAAAGGCATTAAGTTAAATTCAAAACTTTGGATGCAAAATTCACTTTATTTCGAAGTGGATGCTACCCTAGAGACTATTTAGTCGTTATCTAACGAAACCAGATGTCCGTAGTTATTAAACACATTTTTGCCGTAAATCGTATTCTGAAATATGGCGTGTGTAAAATATGCGAGATATTAGAGGGGGGAATACGGGAAGTACAGTATCGCAGTCTAACAATATTCCGTAAGTAACTCTTAGTTACCATAAACTTATCTGGACGTTCCATTGTTAAACCATGTGTTAAATATTTAGAACGGCAATTTGGAATGTAAGTGAATGAATCATATCTCTAAATATCCATTCAACCACTAACATTAAGTTGCTTGCCTCTTACAGTCAGATGTAAGCAAACAAATTTATTATGCTGTAATATTTTCTGCATTAGGAAAGTATATTTAATGGTGTTAAGAGCATGTTAAAAAGCGTAAGGGTTCCGTAGTCTTTAAATACGCGCCTTCAACGCGGGATTCAAAATGGCGGATTGTTCTGCTTGTACTATACAGTGCTCTCTACACCAGGGGGCAGTACCTTCCGTGGGCCGGGCGAGTCGGCATGCTCGCGCAGTGTGTCAGCAGACGGTGGACTGCGGCGACGGTTACTCCTGTTGGCGGTTCTGTGCCCCATGGTTCTCTAGCAAGGGAATGTGGAAGTCAAGTATCGGAGTGTGACACTTACCAGCGGATGTTTGAGTGCTGTACTGTAATACATCTGTCTGTTTCAGAAGTGTTGTGTATTATTTAAGTCGCCAAGTGTCTCGCAAATAATGTGTACGTCGTGGATGGAGATGCCTGTTGTTATTGCCGTGTGATATTGTGTGGCTGCCATAGAACCGTGACGCCTCACCTGAATACGGCACTAGTTAGTTGTTGATGCACTTGGTAACAAACTGATTACAAGTTGGTAAGCTTATGCTCGGTGGATTTGAGGTAATATTATTTCCAGTAAGTTGTCACAAGATCTGTAGGGTCATTTGGTGATAATAGCGCTCTCGAACATTTGAGTCTGTGATACTATTTTATATTTTATGTGCACCGAATTTGTGAGTGCTTATTTTATTATTTATTTATTTTGCGTTCGATATGCCAGATGCCTTACAGTACTAAACACATTCAAAACGAGAAACTAAATTAACATACGAATCTAACAAAACATAATTCATTATGAAATGAGTTATAATTATTACAATGCTTATAAATTAAGAATTAAAGGGAACACAAATTTGTCAAAATAATTTACAACGAAACGGAAACTCTTAAATTACAAAGCCAAGAAATGGCAGTGTCTCTAAGTCTATGCAGATCCTCCAGCGAACCGTCCCGAAAACCATGAATTTTACAATCAAACATGTGCTGCATCGTCTGTATTTCGCCGTAGTGACAGTGAGGATCGTCCACGTTGCCCCACTTGGCCATCAGCTCGTTGCACCGTCCAACACCGGTTCTCATTCTGTTTAATGCCACCCACGTTCTTCGAGGGAGGTTGAAACCAGGAACACAATCAGCCGGGTTCTTAATGAGGTGTCCATTGTGAACATTTTCTTGCTGCCATAGGTGGTTCCATTCTGTTGCGGTGTTCCTATTGTTCGACGAGTGGTTCCAGAAGGGATTTCTAGACACTAATCGTGTCGGGCCATGTATATCAGCGTGTATTGGAAGTGTGATGTCAGCAGAAATTTTTTTCCATTTCTCTTTGGATTGCGTGTTGTCTGCGGAATGACGGAGGTTCAATATGTGCCAGCACAGAGAGCCATGGTGTAGGAGTAAATCTCAACGTTCCAGTTATTGTTCGCAAGGTGTCATTTAGGCGAACATCTACTTTGTGCAACGCTGTAGATTAGAGCCATGGAGTAAGTGCGAAGTGTCGTAGCATTGCTTCCCCAGGTAGAGCCTGCGAGTTTCTGAATGATATTGACTCTGCCTCTGAGTTTTTGGCTGACGTCATGCAGGTGTTCTTTGAACGCTAGGCTGCGGTCCAGTTTAACACCCAGGTATGTCGGTGCTCTTTCGTGTCTTATGTTCTGGCCTGCTATATTTAAGCAGAGCTTCCTTTCTGCTTGTTTGTTGTTCAGATGCATAACTGTGCTTACTGTTTTTGATGCATTAAGGTTCAGATGCCAGGTCCTGCAGTAGTTATGATGCTGCACCAAATCAGAATTTAAGCCTGATTCTAATTGTTCGAATGACTCACCCTGCAGGGCAATGGCCAGATCGTCGGCATATGCGAACTTCCGTGATTTGAGTTCCGGCATATCGGAGTGCTTATATTTGATATTTATTCATTACTGGCACTTTACACTACCTTTCCATGGCCCTTTTTAACGCGGGTTGCAAATGCCTATGTTGGCGCACTTTCTTCCACATTTGGATTAACGATAATCTATTGCCCCGTAATAGTGTAGTGTAGTGTATTTGATTACTTTTAAGCTGTTGTTGATTTATGAACATATTAGTAATTATTCCTTTATATTTGTATGTTCCAGTTGTGCATTGAGGTTAAGATTTGTAGTCTGGCGCCGGCCGCGGTGGCCGAGGTGACTGGGGCGCTCCAGTCACGGTCAGCACGGCCACTACGGTCGGGGGTTCGAATCCCCCCTCGGGCATGGATATTTGTGCCGTCCTAGCTCGTAAGTAGTTCATAAGTAGTTTGTAAGTTTAGGGACTGATGACCCCGTAGTTAAGTCCCATAAGCTTAACAAACATTTGAACATTTTTGTAGTCTGGCGGCTGGACCCAGCGGACAGGGCCCTGTTAGGTTTCCACTCCAGTGGTGTGCTGGTTCCTGCACTTAAGTGTTAAAACCTAGTATCTGAGTACCTAAATTGGTTTCACGATAGCTTTCTCCTTATGGGCTCTTGACCACTGCGGTTCGTCGTAAAGTTAAGAAAACCAGTATTTACAGGACAAGAATTTGCATTTGTAAGTTCATTTCCTTGTTTTTTATTATTTTTTATTTTATTTTTTTAATGTGTTCTCGAGAGCATTTTCCTTGTTTTTAAGTGTCAATCATGACTTTGTTTTAAATTGTTACTAATTTTCCAGTAATATGTGTATATATATATATATTGCAGTTTCCTTAATTAAGTTTTGCTACTGTTCCTGCTATAGAAAAAGGGCTTGTAGAGGTTGATCTGTCTGTTAGCAAAATCTATCTTGTCTTGGGGTTGTTAATCGTATTTATCCCATCTATTTTGCTTGATTCTCTATTGCCGAGATTTGTTTATAGAATAAGGAGCTATTTAGGTGTCCTTTAAATAAATTGTTCTTTAAACTGGCAAATGTTGTTACTTGTGGCTTGGAACTTCCGTCAAACCCAATCCTTTCACTGTAAAGTAGTACCGAGATCAAACGCGCAAAAAGTCCTTCAGACTGTGACACTGAGCGTAGTAGTGAAATGATAAAACACGGGAATCGCATTTTGGAGGACGTTGGTTAAAATCCACACCAAGCCATCTTCGTTTAAGTTTCCCGTTGTTTCCCTAAATCACTCAGAGTAAATGCCGGGATGGCCTCTTCCAATTCCATCATTATTACAAAAACTTTAAAATTAAACATCTTAATAGAAAACATAAAATAACTATAAAATCTAAACAAAAAATAATGAACTATAATGTAATCAAATAAATCAAATTCGATTTTCGTCTCCACTCCTGACAAAAACTATCCCAGCATATGCTCTGTCTCTACTGACTGCGATGCCTACTGGACGTTAAACACTAGCCTTCCTTTCTTCCCCTGGGCTTCTTTTGACTTAATAATTACAAATTAATGAAATCCCATATATTTCTTTACCAGTGTGTTTCGTTCCCATACAAATTAATTAAATATACTTCTCATTAAGAAAAGGCAAACCTACATTTCTAGCTTTTGTTGTTTTGGAGAAGACTTTTGACAATGTTGATTGGAATAAACTCTTTAAAGTTCTGAAGCAAGCAGGACTAAAATATAGGGAGCGTAAAGTTATTTACAACTTGTATAAAAACCAGACAGCGGTTGTCAGAGTTGAAGGGCATGAAAGGGATGCAGTCGTTGGAAAGGGAGTAAGACAGGGTTGAAGTCTTTCTCCACTGTTATTCAATTTGTACATTGAGCAAGCTATAAAGGAAAGCAAGGAAAAATTTGGAGAAGGAATTAAAGTTCAGGGGGAAGAATTAAAAACATTGCGTTTTGCCGACGACATAGTAATTCTGTCAGATACAGCAAAGAGCCTGGAAGAGCAGTTGAATGGAATGGACAGTGTGTTGAATAGGGCGTATAAAATGAACATTAACAAGAGCAAAACCAAAATAATGGAATGCGGTTTTAGAAAATCAGGCAATGCTGAAGGAATTAGATTAGGTAACGAAGCAATAAAGGAGGTAGATGAGTTTTGTTACTTGGGCAGTAAAATAAAAAATGATGGTCGAAGTACAGAGGATATAAAATGCAGAATGGCAATGGGTAGAAAAGCGTTCTTGAAAAAGAGAAATTTGTTAACCTCGAATATTGATTTAAGCCTAAGGAAGTCCTTTCTGAAGGCATTTGTGTGGAGTGTCGCCTTGTATGGAAGTGAGACATGGACGACAAACAGTGCGGACAGGAAGAGGATAGAGGCTTTTGAAATATGGTGCTACAGAAAAATGCTAAAGATTAGGTGGGTGGATCGCGTAACTAATGAGGAGGTACTGAACAGAATTGGGGAGAAAAGGAATTTCTGGCATACCTTGACTAAAAGAAGGGATAGATTGGTAGGACACATTCTTAGACATCAAGGAATTGTGAATTTAGCGTTGGATGGAAGTGTGTGGGGAAAAAATCGCAGAGCAAGAGATGGATACAGTAAGCAGATTCAGACAGATGTAGGCTGCCGTTCTTATGTGGAGATGAAGAGGCTTGCTCAGAATATGGTATAGTGGAGGGCTGCATCAAACCAGTCTCTGGACTGAAGACAACAACAACAACAACAACAACAACAACAACTTCTCATGGTAACTAATAAGGCCTTTTCATAATGAGATCAGAGGAATGATAAGAGATATAGCATTGGGTTTTCTGTTAATTCATTAATTCACGAGATCGATGCCCATTGTCTAATAATACTGTAATAATATGGCTCCAAATTACAGACTGGATTAGATTAACACTTGTTCCATAGATCATGTGGAAAGTGTCAGTTTAGTAAATGTTGTCTATATATGACAATCAATATTTAAAGGATATTTTATTTACATTTTAATTTTTTTAGTTTTATCTAAACATTAATCTATGGTGTAGAAGTAGTCATTCAGTAATTCCTTTAATTTCTTTTTAAATACTTGTTGGCTATCTGTCAGACTTTTGATGCTACTTGGTAAGTTACCAAAGACTTTCTGATCCAAAGTTAGATTTAACATTGAAAAGTGAATATCACCCTTTCTCTTTGTGTTGTAGCTATGCACACTGCTATTACTTTTAAATTGGATCGGATTGGTAATCACAAATTTCATGAGTGATATATTTCGAAGATACAGTGAAGATCCCTAGATCCTCAAATAAATGTCTGCAGGATGATTTTGGGTGGGCTCCAGCAATTATTCTGATTACACGCTTTTGTGCACTGAATACTTTTTACTCAATGTTGAATTTCCCTAAGGATATGATCCCATATGAAACCACTGAATGAAAATGGGCATAGTATGCTAATTTACTGAGACGTATATCACAAACATTTTCAGTGACCCTGCCAGCATAAGTAGCTGAATTCAGACGTTTCAGCGGATCTTCAATGTGTTTCTTCCAATTCAATCTCTCGTCAATGCAAACACCTAAAAATTTTTAATATCCCACTTAGTTTTTGACAGGTCACAAGAAAATCCCAATTGATGTCCGGTTATTCAAAGCATTTAATATTTAATCAGTGAAGGTATATATAGCATTTTCTGTTGAAAAGCTTTTTTGATAACCAAACTGACATTTTGTTAGAACTTTATTTTTACTAATATGTGAAGCAACTCGAGAAGAGATGTGGGTGGAATTTCAAGGTAAGTAAGTAAGCCTCGATAATTCCGCAGCAGTTTTCTTTCTTTTCTGTGACACTGCTTCGGGGCAACGATATATTATCAGTGAAAAGTGCATATTATTAGAAATGGTAGTTTTGTTGTATTTTTTGCCATAATTAGCTTCTACGGATACCTGGGAACGTGAGGGATATGTTTGCTGGCTTTAGGAATTTGAATCCATTAAGAGCGAATGACATCACGGCCACAGTGCTGTGTGTGTGTGTGTGTGTGTGTGTGTGTGTGTGTGTGTGTGTGTGTTTTGTGTGGTCGGAATGTGAGATGCTCGGAGGATGGAAATAGTAGACACAGGATTATCTCTGTTAGAGATGCGCACTTTATGTAAAATGGATGGAGAATGATTTGTTAAGCCATTTATCGCTATTTCGGTAAATTTGGAATGAGGTAAGTTGTACAATGTTTATTTGTCGCGAGTATTAAACGCAAGCTACTGCGGTAAACAGTTCTCTCTCTTGCCATCAGTAATAGTAATATTCTCATAGCCATGGTGAGTCATCAGTCACGTTGAAACGATACTGTAGTATCTTTCCATTAAATCCTTGTATACTACAGTGTACGTGACTTTCATCTGATTATCATTTCGTAAAAGTGTGCTTGGCCTTTAGTGCCACTATAATGGGGGATGTACTAGGTGGAGACAAGAATGCTTTGTTATTTTATTAAAATTGTTATTGCAGGACAAATAAGTGAGCGCCGCTCACATAAGGAGCTTTGCTCCACAGTACCCCTCTTATACCCTATGTGATTGTGTGTGTGAGGGTCTGTAAGTGTGCATGAAGCCGCGGCTGGGAAGGCAGAGATGCAGAACACTCGGTAGGTTTGCCAACTTTAGTTTTGGGGTGTGGCAGAGAGGTTTCCTTGGGGATGAGATGGTCAAGTGGCTGCGACTTGCGAGTTCCTTCAGAATTCGGAGGTTGGCAGAGGGTCCCGTTAAAGCCAATGAGGGCGCGGCTACTCGCGAACTGGAACGGGAGGATCGGTTTGGTCGGGGAGCGGCCACGAGAGGGAGAACGTTCCCGGCTGTCGAAGAGGAAGGATATGAGTATGGTGGCCTCCATGGTAAAGTATCAGGAACTGTGTTGGTTGTGTTAATTCTCTCTATTTCAGCGGGGAAATGGTTTTGTATAATGGGAATGATGTGCATAGCTACGTGGGTGCAGTATGAGAGAGTAAAGAATGTACGGTATGAATGTAAGGTTACGATCCTTGTCTCAATCCATTGGTGATACATTTAGTGAATGAATATTTTGTATTTTTGGCTTTAAAATGATGATAGGGAGCTGTACAGTGAATTTAATAAACTTGTGTAAATAGTTAAACATTTCGTCTCTAGTTGTTTTTATGAAATTCTGTGTCCCATTTATGCTTAATGATTAAAAGGAGAGTGAGAATATTTAATGGGAACTGCCACCGGTATGCTATCAGTTGCTGCAGTCTTGTGTGTAAAAAGTCGTTATCCGTTGCAATACAATTTTATCAGGGCAATAACATCTGCTTTTAACACCGCAAATAATCACTGAGCAAGACGGCAACTGGTAGGAAGCGGAGGGTGGTTAACCTACGTGTTCAAATTTTGATAACTTATTCTAAACTCTCGCCCTTCTTTCAGAATAAGTTCTTATTGTTTGCTACGGTTGATGTCATTCTGATCTGCATCTGTGTTATTAAAAAGGTGTAAAACAGTTAGGACTTGGTACAATAGTGTACCACTGCACACGGACGGAATTTTTTCTTCATTATAGAGCAGTGGTACACTCATATACCACCCTTTTACGAAATGTAAAAGACTGAAAAAAGTATTTAGTTGCCAGCCGCGGTGACCGAGGGGACTGAGGCGCTCCAGTCACGGTCTGCACGGCCACTACGGTCGGGGGTTCGAATTCCCCCTCGGGCATGGATATTTGTGCCGTCCTTAGTCATAGCTAGTTCATTAGTAGTTTGTAAGCTTAGGGACTGATGACCCGTAGTTAAGTCCCATAAGTTGTACAAACATTTTTGAAAGTATTTAAATATATTTTTTATTATCAGAGACCATAAAGATCTCTAAAAACTATGAGACGAGGGAAAACGTTTGCCCTATAAAGGGTTAATTTGAATAAACTTTTCCATATATTGGTAACATTTCATTAAGTATCTACTGACAGTTTCTACAGCAACTTTAATATTTAAGATGGACAACTTTTTTTTCAACATTTGAGTGAAACAGGCCAGTGTGGTCTTTGCCATTAGATCACATAAGAAAAATCGTACGACGTTTGATATGAAATCAGTTTAATTTGCAATTTTTATGCATTTTATTTTTTATTATTTCCCAAAATTCAGCTGGAGTAGGGCCTACTTTTTGTAATATGAGACAAGTTCAGTGCATTACAGTTTGCCGGTGTAATTGTTTAATACGTAAGCCATTCAGTGTGTTACGCGGCGACCGAGCGCATTGAGGCGCTATGCTGCGATGAGCAAGGCCGTTCCCCGTCGAGGGTTCGAATCCCTCCTCGGGCATGCCGTCTTTAGTATAAAGTAGTTTGTAAGTTTAGGGACTGATGACCCCGCACTTAAGTTCCACATTATTCTGAACATTTTTAACAGTGTGCTACTCACACACATGTTTGTAGAGCTTATGGGACAACTACGGAGTCATCAGTCCCTAAAATTACAAACTACTTATGAACTACTTACGAACTAGGGCGGCACAAATATCCAAGCCCGAGGGGGATTCGAACCCCCGACCGTAGTGGCCGTGCTGACCGTGACTGGAGCGCCTCAGTCACCTCGGCCACCGCGGCTGGCAGTGTGCTACTGGTAACCATTCTTCGCATTCAATTTTACTTACATAGAGCTACTTTCAATTCAGCATAATTTATTTCATACAAACATTAAGTAACAATTACTCTAACATGAGTTATTATAAGCAATGTGGTTATTACGAAGCAAAGTCACAAACCCGTCAGTGGAATTTTAATATGAATCAGTCTGTACATAATAAAACAAAGATACTTTTGTAATTGCAACTGAAGTCGATTAGCTAGTATTTTGGAATCATTATAAAATTAATGAACCCCACTGATAAATTTCAAATAAAGACGTGTCATAATTCCGCGGAAGTGTACTGGGTAACACTGTAATACAAACAAGAAACGTTCTTAAAACGTATTGTCACAGTTTATAGCTAGAGAGTATTCTTCCAACATGTTCAGACTGAACATTATAGATTGTCTGAGATTGAATGTATTTCAACTGCATCTGGTTTCTGGTCACTTGGAAAGAAAATAAATTGTAATACAGTTGCTGCGATAGCCAATGTATCAATACAAAAGCATTTGCATTTAAAGTTGATATTGTTTCCAGTTGGAAACTGCATTACTGGCTGAAATCAAAATAGTTTCACCAGAAAATCAGAAGCACATTTTACCGACAAATGCGGACAGTCGAGGGTTTAAGGGAGTTAAAACCTAATATTTTTCTCTTTTTCTGATTTTTTTTCTCATTATACAACATGCAATATTCCGGATAAAAAGATGTGTGACCTATAAACACACACCGATTGAAAATGTTAATTTCTTTTACGTGCATTAATTACTTCAAGATCTAATAAAATCTGTAATTTTTTTATATAGAAGTCTGTGGATTGTTGTGTGACAAATATTAAATTACCTTTTTGTGTTGGTGGCATTGTGACAAATAGTATCGTATCCTTTCATAGTATTAACACGTATTGTATATCGAAGTGCTATCGTTTCTCCGAGGAAAAGTGAGGAATAGATCGGTAATCTCTCAAAAAGTAAAGTATGACGACAAAAAGAAGTGTTTATAAGAAACCTGGGTTTCATGGTAACAGATTTTAGAATAAAGGGAAGAAAGGTTTGGAGTTAATTCTTGGTGCAATTACCGCAATGCCCACAAGTAAAACAGTTCATACAGCCGAAAACATTCCATCCCAGCAACAGTCTTGGATATCACGATACCTATTTACAGAGACGTGGCAAGTCCTCAATAACTGAAAAAGAGTCTGCATGATCATATTCAAAATCCCAATGAATCTTTCAGTAATCTTATATGCATTCGCTTGGCAAAAAATGTTGTTGTTGGAATGAAGATATTAAAGTGTGTGTGTGAGTGGGGGGGGGGGGGGGCAGTGATGCTGTTATTGCTTTTAATGGTGGCAACATTGGTGGGGTGAAAGTGTTACAACATATGGGAATTGAGCCTGGAGAAAACTGCATCAGAGAACTTGAACGGATGGACGAAGTCCGTATTAATAAAGGCGAGTATGAAGCACAGTTAGCCACTAACGAGTTCAGAAAGAACAAAAGAAGAAATAAACTTTTAAAAAGGCCAAGAGTATGGTATACAGTATGTTCAGAATACTTCCGAGAGACTAAAAATAAATAAATAAATAAATGAAAAAAAAATTAAAAAAATCGGTTGCTGAAAATTTATATTTTCTGCTGCATTTTTCTCCGAATCTCAGAAACCACTTCGAGTAGGTAATTCAAATTTTAAGGGAGTATTAGCACGCATGAGTCTACTGAACTAAAACAAGAACATGTTAAGTATAATTAAAATTATTTAGGATAACGTACAAGAAATATAAAAAAATTTAACTGTGTGATTAAGAAATTGTATTTCCGAAATAAGTGGCGGAAATGCAATTGTCGTCGTTCAGTAGACTCAAAACATACATACAATTTGCTCATTGCAGGGAAAGAGATTTTAAATGTATTTTGTGAATAACGAAATGCCAAGATCGCAGTATTTCGTCTTTATTTATAACAGACGACCGGTTTCGATGTACACAGACATCTACTGGTCTCTGCACTAAATAGTAACTATTGGCATTTCATTATTCTCAAAACATACAGTTTAATGTCATGTAAAAGTTTCATGTCAATGGCTACAGTGATTCCTGAAATACAGGGAAGCCAAGTCACTAAATTTAAACAATGTTGGGCTAGGGCGTTCCAATCCCCTTAAACGAGTGCTAAGCACATCTGGTGGGTTTGATTTCTACCATCTGGAAGACGGCTGTGCGTCGTGGGTTGCCGGCCTTCGACTGCTAATCCATCATGGTCTTGCAACAGCTGGTGTGGAACCTGATGGCGCTACGTCCACCGCTTACAGATGTCACAGGCCACGAGACACACTGAAGGTTACGTAGTATTCTTCCGGCGGATCGTTTTACAGATCACTGGGCTCAGAAAATGAGTTGAAGGTACTTTTTAGCAAAAGATTGTTCAAATGTTCGTTAAGCTTAAGGGACTTAACTGCAGGGTCATCAGTTCCTAGACTTACAAACTACTTGTGAACTAGCTTATACTAAAGACGACACATACATAAATTTCCAAGGGGCAATTCGAACCCCAGACTGGGAGCGGCCTCGTGCACTGCAGCATACCTCCTCAATTTGCTTGGTGACTCCGCCGCGCAAGCAGACATTACGAGGATCTACATCCACACGGGATACTCTGCAAATCACATTGAAGTGCCTGGCAGAGGGTTCATCGAACCACAATTATACTATTTATCTCCCATTCCATTCTTGAATAGCGCGCGGGAAGAAAGAACACCTGAATCTCTCCGTTCGAGCTCTGATTTCTCGTATTTTATTCTGATGATCATTTCTACCTATGTAAGTGGGAGTCAACAATATATTTTCGCATTCGGAGGGGAATGTTGGCGATTGGAGTTTCGCAAGTAGCCCACGCCGCAGCGATAAGCGCCGGTGTTGTAATGATTCCCATCCCAGAACCTGTATCATTTCCGTAACGCTGTCTCCCCTGTATCGTGACAATACGAAACGAGCTGCCCTTCTTTGGACTGTTTCAATGTCCTCCGTCAAACCCACCTGATAAGGATCCCACACTGGGCTGCAATACTCCAAAAATGGACGGACAAGCGTAGTGTACGCAGTTTCTTTAGTAGTTCTGTTGCATCTTTTAAGGGTCCTGCCAATAAAACGCAGACTCTGGTTCGCCTTTCCCACGATATTATCTACATGTTCTTTCCAGTTTAGGTCTGAAGTAATAGTAATTCCTTGGTATTTTGTGGAGTTTACAGCCTTCACTTTTGATTGATTTATGTTGTAAACAAAGTTTAACGGATTTCTTTTCGTACTCATGTGGACGACTTCACACTTCTCATTATTTAGAGTCAATTGTCAATTTTTACACCATACTGATATCTTATTCAGATCGTTCTGCAGTTGGTTTTGATCTTCAGATTTTACTAGACGGTAAACGACAGCGTCATCTGCAAACAACCTAAGAGAGCTACTTTGATTTTCCCCTAAATCGTTTATGTAAATAAGAAATAGCAGAGGACCAATAACACTACCCTGTGGAACGCCCGATATCACCTCTGTTTTAGTCAATGCCTTACCATCGATTACTACGATCTGTGTCCTCTCTGACAAGAAATCCCCTATCCAGTTGCAAATTTGGGGCGAGACATAAGAGACCTAAGAGTATGCGGGAAACAGTTGAGCACTTCATCACTACCTACAATATGCAGTCTTTTGATTCACAACGCGTTTGAACGGCATATTTGGCTAGAGTACCGGAATACGCCCCTCCCCCACCCCAAACACAGAAAATTGCATTAATCCTTCCAGCATCGTGTGAACTGCTATTTCTTAAGGAAACTGTGAACAACCAAGTGCACAATGTAAGATTCCCAACCAGGACGGATGATCTTGACTTAAACGCCATTTCTGGAGGTCAGATAGCACCGACACCAGTACTGTTATGAAACGAGAAGTACTGAATGTGGGAACTATAGACCTTGAAAGAATGGCATCAGGATATGTTTCACGATTTGACGGGAGTTCGAAATACCTGAGTCACATTTTGTGATTTCAGTACGTGTAGCACGTCTCTATGTGTGTAGGTACTTTATATATCTCAAATTGAAGTTGTGAGGGAGCTGATATGGAGCCATTTATTTCACATACCAATATATTAGGTGTTAAAGAAGTTTTCTTGGAGTACTGTTACGCAATAGTAGAAACGGTAAAGGAGAGAGACAGTAGGTGAGCTTGTATCCCGTGGGAAAGCTCCGCCCCTATTTCAAGTTGAGATCTGATTGGCTTCCGCCTATACTAGTTGTCCGCTAAAACTTTAAGCTTCTTTTATTAATATTTAACTTTTCTTTGTTTATTAAAAATTATCTATATACTTTCTGTAATGCTTTTGAGCTAAGTTATATTTTGATTAATTCAAAGATTTAATTATTTGTACATTTTGTAAATAGTTGAACAATGTTAGTCTAGAAGTTTCACTTGGCGCCAAAACGGTGGCTTGTGGCGCGCAGCGAAGTGTGGCGGCAGTCAGTCGAGCGCCGACCGCGATACCTTGCACATTCATGTCAGTTCAGTGCGGACCAGGGACAGTTTGTACGTTATGCAACGTTTATATTTTTAACATTACTCAGTCTGTATATTTGGGCTTGGATATACACTGGTATTTCTTCAATAAAAACAAGCACTGGCATCCTACAAAAGCAAAAGTTATTCGCAGTGCAGTACTTCCTAGCCACATCTCAACACCTGTTTAAGCATTACTTCAGGTGCAACGGATGCGCGACCTGTGTGCTTCACCTGCGCAATGGGACATCAACTACGACAGAAGACACAAGGTTAGTAAAGAGTGAATTCAGACATGCACTGAAGTTGCATGTCGATACGGCACCTCGCGTGCAGTGTTTACAAACTAGGGCACTGGCACGAAGTGCGTTGGTAACATCGCCGAGGGAAGGCATGAAAGAGGTGAAGTGTTTTAGTAACTTTGTCAACTAGGCACTGACCTCCTCTCCCTGTCTTTTAATAAAATAGCCCCGCCGTAAAGTGTACTAACTAGGACGATAGTGGTAGTGGTTTGGACCCATACATTCGTAATTATCTCGCAAACTGCTCTTTGTGGATCAATGTTTATTGGGACATGTTAGCTTCTATTATCGTGCACTTTCAGCCCTCATCCCTTTTCATACACCATGTAGTGCCATACATAAAAATTGTACTCTCTCTCAGTAATCCCATTCACACAATATTAATTATAGGTTTTCAGTACATGAAACTATCACATTAAGAAATCTATACTTCAAGTTGTTCTTGAGGTACCTGCTATATTTCGCCTCAGAAGATAACTGAAAGACACTGTCAGATACGGAAATTGTGTTTATTGACAAGACAAACTAATCATCTACAGGAAACAAAACAGACCAACAAACTTCTGAAACTATGGCAAAAACAACAAACATCAACTAAAAGTTTTCTTCTTCACCAATTACGTACAAGACAGGGAGATAACGAAAACATTGAGAGAACGGCCAGGGTGACGGAGCCAGACGACGTATTCCGTTGCGGGAAGTCCCGGAGGCGCGGTGTCGCTAGCAGACTCTTCCCCGGAGTCGTCGGTCGCGATCTCTCAGTTGTGGTTCTCGGGAGAACTGCCGTCGTGTTGCACTGCGCCCCCCTAAATAGTCGGCGCGCAGTGATACGTGGCAGTCTCGAGCTGGTCTCACGTGACTGTGCGGAGGAAAATAGTCCCGGTTTAGTGCGCTCTCTGGCGGTGCTCGTCGCGCCCTCTGGTGACTCCGGAACCGCGCTGTGGAACGCCTCACTGGTAGGCATCCATGCGCTTGTACCCTGCTTTGCGGGTTGTCCACTCGTCAGGTGAACCACCAGTACGAGATAGTACCAGCTGCAGATCCATGTTGAAACACTCATACTCTTGTAGTACATCTACATACATACTCCGCAATTCACCGTAAGGTGCGTGGCGGAGGGTACACTGTACCACTACTAGGTATTTTCTTTCTTATTCCACTCCCAAATTGAACGACGAAAAAAAGAACGCCTATATGCCTCCGTACGAGCCCTAATTTCTCTATCTCGTCATTGTGATATTTACGCAAAATGTAAGTAGGCGGCAGCAAGATCGTACTACACTCAGCTTCAAATTCCGGCCCTCTAAATTTACTCAACAGAAATTCACGAAAAGAACGTCGTCTTTCTTCCAGCGATCCCCAATTGAGTTGCCGGAGCATTTCCGTGACACTCGCGCATTGGTCGAATCTACCGGTAACAAATCTAGCTGCTCGTCTCTGAACCGCCTCTGTCTTCCTTTAAACTGATCTGCTGCGAGTCCCAAACACTTGAACAATACTCAAGATGTGGTCGTACAAGCGTTTTATACGCGGTCTCCTTTACAAGTGAAGTACATCTTCCCAAAATTCTCCCAATAAACCGAAGTCGGCTGTCCGCCTTACTCACAACTGTCCTTACATGCTCGTTCCATTTCATATCGCTCTGCAATGTTACGCCTAGATATTTGAACGACGCGACAGCATCAAGAAGCTCACTACTAATGCTGTATTCGAACCTCCACGGGCTTAAATGCCGGCACTGATTACGGCGTCCACTCGATCATACAAGTGGCGAATACTGTCTTGGGCCACATTATTCCAAGCCCCCTCAACGTACTCACATCGTTCTACAAAGTTGTGGTTTGACCAGTTGCTAATGTGTTATTTCTCGCCGTGGAATCTGCAACACGTCTTGCTGAGCTCGTTTACTTTCAAGCGCAGTGTTAGGGCGAGCATTAGCGTGTCGGAACAACACATCACCCATCTGGTATTAGAATGGCAAAATAACTAGTTTACAACAGCCTGTCCGAACCCAGACGCTGTTCTGTTTTCCTTCCACAAACACCCAAGGTGAATGAGAATTCTGGCTTACCGCATCCCAGACCATATTAGACGCATGCGTACGAGACAGCGTTCACCAAGTGTACGTCGTACGCGCGAACTACCATCAGTTGCGTAAAGCGATCCACTGCCGGCACCAGTTGAGTCGTGCAGCCGATGCTGCGACGTGAGTGGAGGAATGTGTGCGTATAGACCTACTGCTAGAAACCGCAAGTGAAGACACTTCCGGAGCACAAATTATCTTATAGTGCTGTGACAGCTGTACAATTGGTCACTGCTGCCATCTCGATTAAAACTACTAGCCATTAAAATTGCTACACTAAGAAGAAATGCCGATGACCAACGAGTATTCATTGAACAAATATACTATAACTAACATGTGATTACATTTGAACACAATTTGAGTGCATAGATCCTGAGAAATTAGTCCCCGGAACAACCACCTCTGGCCGTAATAACGGCGTTGATACGTCTAGGCATTGAGTAAAACAGAGCTTGGATGGTGTGTACAGCTATAGATGCCCATGCAGCTTCAACACGATATCACAGTTCATCAAGAGTAGTGACTGGTGTATTGTGACGAGCCAGTTGATAGGGCAACATTGACCAGACATTTTCAGTTGGTGAGGGATCTGGAGAAAGTGCTGGCTAGTGCATCAGTCGAACATTTTTCGTATCCAGAAAGGCCCGTAGAGTACCTGCAACATGCGGTCGTGCATTATCCTGCTGAAATGTAGGGTTTAGCAGAGATGGAATGAAGGGTATGGTCGTAACACATCTGAAATGTAACGGCCACTGTTCAAAGTGCCGTCGATGCGAACAAGAGGTGACAGAGACGTGTAACCAACGGCACCCCATACCATTGTGCCGGATGATACGCCAGTATGGCGACGACGAATACATGCTTCCAACGTGCGTTCACCGCGATGCCGCCAAAGACGGATGCGACCATCATATGCTGTAAACAGAACCTGGATTCATCCGAAAAAACGACATTTTGCTGTTCGTGCACCCAGGTTCGTCATTGCGTAAACCATCGGAAGGCGCTCATGTCTGTGATGCAGCGTCAAGGGCAGCCATGGTCTCCTAGCTGATAGTCCATGCTGCTGCAAATGTCGTCGAACTGTTCGTGCAGATGGTTGTTGTCTTGCAAACAACCCCATCTCTTGACTCTGAGATCGAGCCGTGGCTGCACGATCCGTTACAACCATGCGGATAAGATGCCTGTCATCTCGACTGCTAGTGATACGAGGCCGTTGGGATCCAGCTCGGCGTTCAGTATTGTCCTCCTGAACCCACCGATTCCACATTCTGCTAACAGTCATTGGATCGCGACCACCGCGAGCAGCAAAATAAACGGCAATCGCGATATGCTACAATCCGACCTTTACCAAAGTCGGAAACGTGATGGTACGCATTTCTCCTTGTTACACGAGGCGTCAAAAAAAACGTTTCACCGGGTACGCCCGTCAACTGCTGTTTGTGTATGAGAAATCGGTTGGAAACTTTCCTCGTGTCAGCACGTTGAAGGTGTCGCCACCGGCGCCAACCTTGTGTGAATGCACTGAAAAGCTAATCATTTGCACATCACGGTAAAATTTCGCGTCTGTCGCGTGTCATCTTCTTGGTGTAGCAATTTAATGCCCAGGAATATATCTGAAGAAGTGGATACTGTTGCCGCGTTACTAGATAGTGATCGACGCCAGACGATTCGTGAACTCGGTCACGAAACTGGATTTGTGTACATATGCTTCCCATCCTGAAGGAACGCCTGGGCATGCGAAAAATTGCATCATGATGGGTTCCGTATGAATTAACGGAAATGCAGAAATGGATGCCTTACCACGCTGTTCAGATGCACTTGGAGCGCTATGGGCGCAAACGAGAGGCCTTCTTAGGCCGTGTGGTAACACTGGATGAGACATGGGCCACATCGTACGAGCGAAAAGTGAAACACCAATGCAACTAATGACATAATAAAGGTTCGCTGCGATAGTCGAAAGTGCGTCAGAGCCCCAGTATGGTGAAAGACGGATATTCCCATGTACCACTGTGATGGTGTGATCCTAACGCATTACGTAGGACCACCAATGTACAGTATTACTGTTCATATTTGGAGCATGACTTGCGACTAATTTTGCGAAACACACCCATCATTTTGCACGACAGTATGCGGGCGCATACATCGCAAGCTGTGGCTGCTCTCTTCGGTCGATGGAACTGATAAGAGTACTGTACCATCCACCATACTCCCTGGACCTAAGTCCTTCGATTTAATACCGAAGGAACTGTTTCAGAGCTTCGACAGGCAGTAGACCGCTCCATTCGCACCATCAACAGAACAGGCTCTGCTCACGGTATACTACACTTTCCACGTAGCTACACAACGTTGGTGACTAATTTGAAGGACAGTAACAGGTGAAAACATGAAACGCTTTTGTGTCGGTTGTGAATCAATAATTGCCTCTGTGTAATTTCCAACCCTAGTAATACCAACAAGCGTTTTGGTATCAGCTGCTCGGTAAGAGGTGTTTTGCGACTTTATCAGTGTATACAATGTTGACTGAAATACACTGTTCCAAATTCTGAAGGTAGCAGGAGTAAAATATAGGGAGTGAAGAGTTATATTCAACCTATACAAAAACCAGACGGCGGTTATTAGAGTCGAAGGGCAAGAAAGGGACGCAGTGGTTGGGAAGGGAGTAAGACAGGTTTGTAGCCTTTCCTGAACGTTGTTCAATCTGTATAATGAACAGGCGGTAAAGGAATGGAAGGAGAAATTTGGAGAGGGCATTAAAGTGCAGGGAGAAGAAATAAAAACTTTTTCGGTTTGCCGATGACATAGTAATTCTGTCAGAGACTGCAAAAGATCTGGAAGAGCAATTGAATGGAATGTGTCTTGAAAGGAAGATATGAGATGAACATTAACTAGAGTAAAACGAAGGTAATGGAATGCAATGTCATAAAATAGGCGATGTTGAAGGAATTAGATTAGGTAGCGGGACAATAAAAGTAGTAGATGACTTTTGTTATTTGGGTAACAAGATAACTTCTGATGCCCGAAGTAAAGAAGATATCAAATGCAGAATGGCTATGGGAAGAAAAGCGTTTCTGAAGAAGCGAAATTTGCTGACATCCAGTAAAAATTTTTCATGTTATGAAGACCTTTCTGAAAGCATTTGTCTGGAGTGTAGCATTGTATGGGAGTGAAACCTGGACGATAAGGAGTTCAGATAAAAAAAATGATAGAAGCTTTTGAAATGGGGTGCTACAGACAAATAATGAAAATTAGATGGGTAGATCACGTAGCTAATGAGGAGGTGCTTAACCGAATCGAGGAGCTAAGGAGTTTCTGGCATATACTGACTAAGAGAAGGGATAGATTGGTTGGACGCATTCTGAGACATCACGGAATTGTCAACTTAGCATTAGAAGGAAGCGTATGGGGTAAAAATCTTAAAAGGAGACCGACGGACGAATACAATAAGCAGATTCAAAAGGATGTAGGTTGCCGAACGTATTCTCAGATGAGACTTGCACAGGACAGGATAGCGTGGAGAGATGCATCAAACCAGTCTGCTGACTGAAAACAACAACAACGTTGTTATTACGTCGACAGGTGATTGATTTGATTTGATTTCATTTGATTCTTTCAGGGAAGCCAAAACAGTCTTGGTCTAACATGCCACTGCCCGCACCGAAACTAAGCTTATTGTGCGGTATCGCTCCCTGTATGTCTAGTAAAGCCAAACAATGCCCTTGAACAGTGCAAGGAGTCCCTTTACCAGTTCTTTATTAGACACAATTTCTTCGCGTCTGGTTGTCCCAAATGTTCTGTGCCTTTTACTCTCCAATGCAATGCATTCGAAGATTAGATGTGATGCAGTTTCATCACCGTCATCACAGATCCTACATTTAGGGTCCTCTTCTATTATTCCCATTGTATGTACGTGTTTTTTGAAATTCCCATGGCCTGTCAGCAATCCAACCATGAGTCTAATCTCTCTCCTGTTCAGACCCAGGATTGCAGAGCTTCTTTTAAAACAAGGCTTTGGCAGCATTACCTTGCCATGTTTTTGTTGATGGACTTTGGTCCAATATTCTACGTGCTGTCTTCTGAGTCAGTTACGTAGCTCCAATTTGATCATTGCCTTGGTGATTGTCAGGACAGGTTCCGGTCCAATAAATGGAGTCTCTGCCCCCATCCTGGCTAATCTGTCAGCATGTTCGTTGCCACTGATCCCCGAGTGGCCAGGGATCCACAATAGGTTTACTCTATTGCTTTCCCCTAGCTCCACCAGAACCCTGTGACATTCTGCAACAATTTTAGACCTTGTTGCAGGAGCTGCCAGTGATCTCAGGGCTGCCTGGCTGTCTGAATAGATATAATGCTGACAGGTGACTCTGAAACGCGTGAGTTGGCGTTGCAGTTGGGTCGTCGACGCTGGAGCGATCTGCGGACCCCTGGCGCTTGGCCGCGTCTGTCAATTGTTTCCAGCTCCAGCACGGGACGGGACGCCCCCGCAGCAGCCACGCCGCCGACACTGGAATCCAGTTAACATAACTTGCCGGAATTTCGTCGATGGAAACTTGTTTCTTCGCGAGGGCTCGACTCGTCGCCAAACTTCGTTACGGCGCCTCCCGCTCGCGTGGCGTCCCTCGGAGTGCCCTCGCGGCCATCCGACCCCGACTGTTCGCCACTTTGCAGACACCCCCTGCTGCGTTGCCACATTTATCTACTCGCCCTGCATCTACAGTGTATGCAAATATTTTACGGGACATAATGCTCCACTGAACTGTTTCAGGTAGAAGACAGCTTTAGGGGAGTTAGAACCAAATGTTTTCCCAATTTCGGTTTTTTATCCCGTTATAAAATTTACAATTGTTGTTGTTGTTGTGGTCTTCAGTCCGGAAACTGGTTTGATGCAGCTCTCCACAATACCCTATCCTCAGCAAGCCTCTTCATCTCCACATAAGCACGGCAACCTACATCTGTCTGAATCTGCTTACTGTATCCATGTCTTGCTCTTTCTCTGCGATTTTTTCCCCACACTCTTCCCTCCAACGCTAAATTCACAACTCCTTGATGTCTAAGAATGTGTCCTACCAATCTATCCCTTCTTTTAGTCAAGGTATACCAGAAATTTCTTTTCTCCCCAATGCTGTTCAGTACCACCTCATTAGTTACGCGATCCACCCACCTAATCTTCAGCTTTCTTCGGTAGCACCAAATTTCAAAAGCCTCAATCCTCTTCCTGTCCGCAATGTTTATCGTCCATGTTTCACTCCCATACAAGGCAACACTCCATACAAATGCCTTCAGAAAGAACTGCCTTAGGCTTAAATCAATATTCGATGTTAACAAATTTCTCTTTTTCAAGAACGCTTTTCTACCCATTGCCATTCTGCATTTTATGTCCTCTGTACTGCGACCATCATTTGTTATTTTACTGCCCAAGTAACAAAACTCATCTACCTCCTTTATTGCTTCGTTATCCAATCTAAATCCTTCAGCATCACCTGATTTTCTTAGACTGCACTCCATTACCCTAGTTTTGCTCTTGTTAATGTTCATCTTATATGCACCTTTCAGCACACTGTCCATTCCGTTCAATTGCTCTTCCAGGTCCTTTGCTGTATCTGACAGAATAACTATGTCTTCGGCAAAGCGCAATGTTTTTAATTCTTCACCCTGAACTTTAATTCCTTCTCCAAATTACTCCTTGCTTTCCTTTATAGCTTGCTCAATGTGCAAATTGAATAACAATGGAGAAAGACTACAACCCTGTCTTACTCCCTTTCCAACCACTGCATCCCTTTCATGCCCTTCAACTCTGCCAACCGCTGTCTGGTTTTTGTAAAAGTTGTAAATAATCTTACGCTCCCGATATTTTACTCCTGCTTGCTTCAGAACTTGAAAGTGTTTATTCTAATCAACATTGTCGAAAGACTTCTCCAAATCTACAAAAGCTAGAAATGTAAGTTTGCCTTTTCTTAACCTATCTTCCATGATAAGCCGTAAAGTGAGTATTGCTTCCCGTGTTCCAACATTTCTCCGAACCGACACTGATCTTCCCCGAGGTCGGCTTCTACCAACTTTTCCATCCTTCTGTATATAATTCGTGTTAATATTTTGCAACCATGACTTATTAAACTGATGGTTCTGTAGTTTTCACACCTGTCTGCACCTGCTTTCTTTGGAATGGGGATTATAACATTTTTCTTAAAGTCTGAGGGTACTTCGCCTGTGTAATTTACAATTACGCCAATGAAAGATCTACATCCACATACATACTCCACAATCCATCGTAAGGCGTGGGGCGTAGGGTACACTAATAGGCATTTTCTTTCCTATTCCACACCCAAATGCCTCCGTACGAGTCGTAATTGCTCTTGTATTTGTGATCATTACTGGAAATGTAAGTAGGCGGCAGGAAGTCCGTTCTATACTCACCTTCCAATTCCGTCCCTCTAAATTTTCTCAGCAGAATTTCACGAAAAGAACGTCTTTCCTCCAGTGATCACCATTTGGGTTCCCGGAGCATTTCCGTGACACTCGCGCATTGGGCAAACCCACCAGTACCAAACCTAGCTGCTCGCGTCTGAACTGCCTCTGTGTCTTTCTTTAAACTGATCTGCTGCGGGTCCCAAACACTTGAGCAATACTCAAGACGTGGTCGTACAAGCGTTTTATACGCGGTCTCCGTTACAGATGAAGTACATCTTCCCAACATTCTCGCAATAAATCCAAGTCGGCAGGCCGAATTACTCAGAACTGTCCTTACATGTACGTTCCATTTCACATCGCTCTACAGTCTTACGTCTAGATATTTGAGCAAGTAGCTTATTTCTAATGCTGTATTCGAATATTGTGAGATTTTTTTTTCCTTCTCACGCGCATCACCTAACATTTTTCTACATTTAGAGCTAGCTGCCCATCTTCGCACGAACTAGAAATATTGTCTAAGCCATCCTGTATGCTATTACAGTCAAGTAAAGATGACACCTTCCCATACACCAAAGCATCGTCAGAAAACAGCCGCAAATTACAAGTTACTTTGTCCATCAGATAATTCATATAGAAAGTAATAGCGGTCCTATCACACTCCCCTGGGGCACGCCTGACGATACACTCGTCTCTGATGAACACTCGCCGTCGAGAACAACGTACTGAGTTCTATTACTTAGGAAGCCTTCCAGCCAGTCACAAAGCCGTGAACCTATTCCAAATGCTCCTATCTTCGTTAGCAGAGATGTACTCTTCTACAAAAAGGAATTCTTACCAAGACTAAGTTAGCAATGGACTGCTGTATCGTTCGACCAACTTTATAGTATGGGAGTGAAACCTAGGTCATACAGGTTACCTTATTCATACTGTTCAGTTTACAGATATGAAAGTAGCAAGGACGATTGCAGGTACTAATAGATGGGAACAATGGCAGGAGGGTGGCTATAATGAGGAATTCAAATAGAAACTGAGTATGAATACCATAGATAAACAGAGGACAGGCTTAGTTGGTGGAGTCATGTTACACGTGTGGGAGAAGCAAGGTTACCAAAGAGCCTTTTTTTTTTTTTTTTTTTTTTTTTTTTTTTTTTTTTTTTTTTTTGCTATGGGACTTAACTACGGGGTCATCAGTCCCTAAACTTACAAACTACTTATGAACTACCTTTCACTAAGGACGGCACAAATATCCATGCCTGAGGGGGGATTCGAACCCCCGACCGTAGTGGCCGTGCAGACCGTGACTGAAGCGCCTCAGTTCCCTCGGCCACCACGGCCGGCCCAAAGAGACTCATGGGCTTGGCAGCGCAGGGTGGGAGGAATCGAGGTAGACCAAGGAGAAAGTACTTAAATTCCGCGAAGAATGACTTTGAAGTAAAATACTTAAAGCAGGCTAGACATCAATGTTACCATTTAATAGGGGATCATGGAGGGATTTTATTACGAGGACTATGCTCCAGACTGAACGTTGAAAGGCGTAATCAGTCTCTAACGATGATGCTGCTAACGTTTTTCCAAGGAAAAGTGACGAACAGATTGGTAAATTTCTCAAAAAGTAAAGTATGACGTCAAAACGGAGCGTTTTTAAGAAACCTGGGTTTGATGGTACCGGATTTTCGAACTGAGGGAACCCAGTAGGCCAGCCGCAGTGGCCGACCGGTCTGTGGCGCCCCAGTCTGAGACTGCACGGCCGCTATGGTCGGGGGGTTCGGAGACCCCCCTCGGGCATGGATGTTTGTGTCATCTTTAGTAAAAGGTTGTTCGAAAGTAGTTTGTAAGTTTAGGAACTGATGACCCTGCAGTTAAGTCCCTTAAGCTTAACAAACAGATGAACATTTGATTTGATTGAACCCTGTAAACAATCTTTTCCTTCCTGGACCTAATTCATGATGCAATTACGGCAATGCCCAGTACTCGAACAGTTCATACAGCCATAAACATTATATCCCGGCAGCAGTTATTTATATCGTGAAACCTATTTACAGAGACCAGGCAGATTCTGAATTACTGAAGAAGAGTCTGAATGGTCAAACGCAAAATTCCAATGAGTCGTTTAGTAATCTTATATGCACTCGCTTACCAAACAAATGTTTTGTTGGAATGAAGACACTAATGTGTGGAGTCAGAGATGCTGTTATTACTTTTAATGATGGCAACATTGGTAGGGTGAAAGTGGTACAGGATATGGGAGTTAATCCTGAACCAAACTGCATCAGAGGACTTGAGCGGTTGAACGACGTTAGCATTGTTCAAGCTGAGTATACAGAACAATTGGCCACTTAGGAGTCCTGAAAGTAGAAAATAAGAAAAAAAATCTTGCAAAAAATATAAGATTATGATATACGGTATGCTTCAGGGTACTTCTGAGTGACTGAAATAAAAAAATAAAAAATGTGGCATATATGAACTGAGGTGGTCTTTAGAAAATTTAGTAGCCCTTCCTGGAATTTTACATTTTCTTTTGCATTTTTCACCAAATCTCATAAACCATAATGAGTACATTATTCAAATTTTCATGGAGTAATAACATACATGTCCTGAGTCTACTGAGCTTAATGAACGTAATTTTATTTATAGTTAAAATTATTTCGGGTAGCGTACAAAAGATTATATAAAATTTTAACCGAGTAATTAAAAATTGTATTTCAGAAATCAGTGGCGGCAATGCAATTACTGTAGTTCATTAGTCAGTTTAATCTCATGTAAAAGTTTCATGTCAGTGGCTACAGTGGTTCATGAAATACAATGAAGTCACGTCACTAAATCTAAATATTGTCGGGACGGGGCGTTCCTTGTCCCCTTAAGGAGACAAGGAAGTTGAGAGCTAGTAAGACTATATATATTCATATTTTTCCAATTTCATTTAGTCTGTCGATTTAATTGCATGTTGGGTTTTTATATTCTAATTTCTCCAAATTCTTAATGCCAGATAATAGAAATGATCATTGCATGATTTTGGTACATTGGCAATAAACCACCTGGGTAATTGTTTTAGGCGCTTGCCACCACCAGCAAAACATGTGGGAGAGAATGCAGCCTTTGTTTCGCGGCCACCAGTGTATAAAGATACGGGGCAGGATGCGCCCAGCCCCAGGGGTTGGGGAGAGAGAGCCGCCCCAGGCTCGCTCAGCCGCTCCGGGGAGTCGAAGGGAAAGCGGGGCCGACAGCTTTGCGTACGTTGCCTGGACCACAGAGTAACATATACAGAGAAGCAGCCCACCCTAAACCACTGTCCTACGCTCCCCTCGTAGTTCCGTAAGATGCTAGCAGGTGTCAGGCGGTTCGCTGGCTTAAGGTGCCTCTCGCACGTCAGAGGGTAGCGTGGAGGGGAGGCTGAGGGGAGAGCTCGTGCCGCCTGCCATGAGGCCACGGCTGTGTCCGGTGTGCCGGCGTTTGAGGGGAGGTGGTGGTGGGGGCAGCCGCTACCTGCCGCCTGTTCTGGCCAGTTTCAAAAGCTGCTTCTGACTGCAGCGCCATCATGGGACATCTTACGGAACTGCTGGAAACCCTCCCTTCCCGCACCCCGGAGCGTAGGACCGGGCCCTTACGGAGGTTTCCCGTCTGTATATATTTGTCTGTGCCTGGACCCTCGAGGTCGGCTGCCGCCAAACTTTACGACTTTTGGCGGCACCACGTTGGCGAGGCGTGGGTTGCTGAGGGGTCTTGAGAGAAGATAGGACAGAGCGCTCATGATGGGAAAGGGCGCCCATGCGGTAATAAAATAATTTAGCCGTCTGGAGATGCCTATCGTGAAACACAGAATTTCACGCTGTTTCTGGGAACTGTGGCATACGTGAGTCTCAGGTCTGGAAAGTTTTCGAGTGAGAGGAGCTTCGTAGTGCTAACAATAGCAAATTGATTTGATTGGCGAGACCATTATGTCCTCTCTCTTACTGGCTTCACATCACATGTGGGTGGAGTCTGTCGGCCAAAGAAAGGTTTTTTTTTGGGGAGAGCGTGGTGGTAGAGAATATAAAGAGAAGCGTGGAACCCACCAGTCGATTCGGACCTTATGGTAGCAGAGAGGAGTGGTGGCAAGGACTCCAAAGTTTTCGAACCTTGCGAGTCGGTGGACTTAGAATATTTGTGCCTATTGCACAGTGTTAGATAGCCGCAGTGTGATTGCTGTTAGCATTCACAGCTATACTGAGAAGCTTGTAAATATTCTGAACTGGGTGTTGTTTTAGAACAAGCTCAATCGTCATCAGGATAATTTACTTTTCTTGAATATAAGTATACACCACTGGGTTGGAAAATTGCTGTATTTTTTCGTAGCTCGAATACTTTAGTAACTGCCACGCCGATCGGGTAGATAATTTCCCATCCGCAATCGCATTCATCAGCCAGCTCTTCCATCAGCGGCCCTTCGATATTGGTGACGCTGTTCAACTGTATATGGTAAAGTAGTGCCAACGCATAAATAGTGAAAAGATTAGTGAATGGTGGTTGATAGATGGGACATAGGTGTGAGTTTGCGTGCTCGTCATTGTCGATTTTTGATCGAGCGTGTCTGTTTCAGTACTTAACTTTCTACTGACTTTAAAATACATTTTTTGATAGGTTAACACACCAAATTTATGACTATAGCCAGTTGAACTTGTACTTTTTCTTTTGGTGTTAAGATTTTGTCCTTTATTCTGTAAAAAGTATTCCGATCATTAGATAATTTTTGTTTTGTGGTGTCGCACAAGTCCAAAGTGTGCGCCACCTACTTTCGCCGCGCGCCGCCATGCACGCATGGCGCGGCGTTCTTACGACGACAGCCACGAGCGCCCTCTGCTGCAACTCCGCTCGTGGCCACCACTGAACGACATCGTTCACTTGGGACTGAGATAGCAACCAGTTAGGACCTTCGGAATCAGATAGGCACCAGTGAAGACTTGGCTATCGTACAGGCACTAGGCAGGCCTCTAACAACTATGTATCTGCATTCTGCAGTACTGATCTCTGTAAAAGTTAAGTATTGTATAAATTCTGTTCAATATATATCTCGTTCTAATTTACTCTAGTGTTTCTAGTTTCTGGCTGCTCCCCTCCGTACCTGCACCAGCGTGCTATCTTTATTCCTGTGTCGGTCTCATTCCACTCGGCCACCGACACCTACAACGGAAACGAGACACAAAAGCGGCGACGAGGCTGGGACACAAAATGTTTGTGCTATTTCAAGTCATTATTTTTTGTATGATTTTTTCTTTAAAGGAATTGACACTTTTTCGCGCATTTCGTGTGTTTCATAACTTGGCACATAATTTTTGTTAAATACAGTAACTATTTACGAACATCGTGTACCTGCTTTCAACCACCTTTCATGTATTTTGGAGGGGTTATCTTTTGTCTATGTTAGATACGTCAGAGGAGTTGTGTGCTTCCAACAACAGTGTATGGAAACACGCACTTTCACAAAATAAATAAATAAGTGAGATTAGACTACTGGTCGCCACTACTTTCAGTTAGGCACAGTAAATTCTCAGTTTCATATTTTAATATTTTTTCAATTTTTTTAAATAATAATAAAAAAATAGTGGCGACCCTTGAATAACTTGCCGGCCGCGGTGGCCGAGGGGATTGAGGCGCTCCAGTCACGGTCCGCACGGCCACTACGGTCGGGGGTTCGAATCCCCCCTCGGGCATGGATATTTGTGCCGTCCTTAGTTGTAAGTAGTTCATAAGTAGTTTGTAAGTTTAGGGACTGCTGACCCCGTAGTTAAGTCCCATAGACTCTACAAACATTTGAACAACTTGAATAACTTGATTGTTTTGTGATGATGGTTAATTTAAATACAATTTATTCATTTGCATATTAATGAGCTATCTGCAAAGTTGGCAAAAAAAGTAATAGAAATAAAATGACGGACAACATTCAGTTCACGTAATAAATAATAAATGATAAAAAGAGCAACAAAACTTCAAAATAACCTTGCCTACCACATTGTCTCATGTTACTGTTAACTTACATGCACCCAAATTTACACTACTGATCCGTGATTTTTTTCATCTCCGTATTTCCAACAAATGCTGTGACTTCTCATTCATGTACTTATATGTTCAATGCCATTTGCAAATAAGAGCTGCCAGTTCCCAACGATCCTCCTCCACTCCATCTCCCTTGATACAAACCAGTTGCTTCTTTGTTTCCTGCTGGAATGCCTGGAAGGATGTAGATTTTCCTTTCGTATTCCTGAATATGTTGCTGTTGTTGTTATTCTGAAGGGACTAAACAGCTTGGTCATCAGTCCATTCCTCAATATAAATGTATGTGCAGCATACTCTGCAGTTCGAGGAAAACCTCTTCTACTGTTTAGAAGATCGGCAACACATCGTCCGCCTCACTACTCTAGATCAGCTTCCATATATCTAACTCACGGTCAAATTCTAAAGAAGAACTTTTACTGTAAAGAATATGACAATTTCCTGCAGGACGTGAGATTAGTATGTCTACATACATCGAAAGTGTATTATGCTGTTGCCGCTGTTATTCGACAGATTCAGACAGAATTCAGAAGAATTAATTGGTATTTATTTTATTAGAGAACGTTCTGATGATTGTTTGGTTATATTTTTAAACACTTACAACTAAGAAATGTAGCAAAAAATGTAGACCTACTTTGCATCTTTCTAACTACTAAACAATACAAAATATGTTGATAAATTACATCTTATGGTGAAAAGACACACTAGTAAAATAGCTGCCTCGGTTTAGCAACGTTCATTCTAGTAATAAAAGTTAAATAGATCCTTTGTCTTGCAAAATTTCGGTTTATGTTGGGAGAATGAGGGTTTTACACAAACAAGTTGCCTTTAAGAAATAGAGGGGCCACTTGTAACAAAAATAGTAGGTGTATGTTACTCATGTAAATACCATTAGGCAATCCGCTTTTGATTATAGATGTTTCTATTTCGTTGTGGGGTAAAATTCGTAGAGGGAGACCGAGGGACGAATAAAGTAAAGAGATTCTAAAGGATGTAGGTGGCCGTTCGTATTCTCAGATGAAGAGGTAGTGTGGAGAGCTGCATCAAACCAGTCTGCGGACTGAATACCACAACAACTATTTCGTTAATATAGAGTATCTGTAAAAATGTTATCCTTTAAAACTTAAACTGTGCAATTACGAACTGTTGTTTCCTGTAACGTGTCTTTGAAGTTCAGTTTTGGTGTGGTTTGGTTGAATCAGTGCCACCTATATGACACTGGGTTGAGAGCCTTGCTGCTGAGGGGCGTAGCTGGAGTCAGGTGGGTGGTAACTAAGCGGTTGGTTTTCGTAGGATTTAAGGCCGTGTGGACGTAAGGACTCCACGGGAAGGGCCCAAGGAAAGGCGAAACCAAGCAGGGGAGGGATGGGGAAAAGGAGGGGAGGGCGACGAGGAGGTCTAGGAAGGAGGGCCAAATTTGCAGAAACTTCATACATTAATTTTCAGTATTATCGAAGACATAGTAGCCAAGTAACTACTATGACCAGCACAGTGATCGCATTATCATTGTCAAGATAGATACGAAGCCAACACCGACAACAGTAGTACAGGTTTATATGCCAACTAGCTCTGCCGATGATGAGGAAATCGAAGAAATATATGAGGAGCTAAAGGAAATTATTCAGGCAATTAAGGGAGATGAAAACTTAATTGTTATGGGAGACTGGAATTCGGTAGTAGGACAAGGAAGGGAAGGGAGGATAGTAGGTGAATATGGTCTGAGCAAAAGGAATGAAAGAGGAAGGCGCCTGGTAGAATTTTGCACAGAACATAATTTAGTTATAACAAACACCTGGTTCAAGAATCACAAAAGAAGGTTGTATACGTGGAAGAGACCAGGAGACACCGGAAGATACCAGATAGATTTTATAATGGTAAGACATAGATTTCGGAACCAGGTTCTACAATGTAAGACATACCCAGGGGCAGATATAAACTCTGACCATAACTTGTTGGTTATGAACTGTAGGCTGAAACTAAAGAAACTACAAAAAGGTAGGAAAATAAGGAGATGGGACCTGGATAAATTGAAGAGGGAGCTTTAGGCAACAATTGACAGAAACAGGCGAAAATAAAACAGTAGAGGAGGAATGAGTAAAATTGAGATATGAAATAGTGAAGGTAGCAGAGGACAAAATAGGAAGGAAAGACCTACAAAAAATCCTTGGATATCACAGGAGATACTAAATTTAATCGATGAAAGGAGAAAATATAAAAATGCAGTAAATGAAACAGGCAAAATGGAGTACAGACGACTAAGAAATGAGATTGACAGGAAGTGCAAAATGGCTAAGCAGGAGTGGCTAGAAGGCAAATGCAAGGATGTAGAAGAATATGTAAATAGGGGAAATATAAACACAGCCTACAGGAAAATAAAAGAAACATTTGGAGATAAGAAAAACAGCTCTATGAATATCAAGGACACTGATGGAAAACCAGTTCTCAGCAAAGAAGGGAAAGCTGAAAGTTGGAAAGAGTATATACAGGGGCTCTACAAAGGAAATGATCTACGAGACAATATTGTAGGAAGGGAAGAGGATGTAGATGGAGATGAAATAGGAGATACTGTACTGAGAGAAGAATTTGACAGAGCCCTGAAAGACCTAAGTCGAAATAAGGCCCCTGGAGTAGATGATATTCCTTCAGAGCTACTGAAGTCTCTGGGAGAACCAGCCATGACAAAATTGTTTCACTTGGTGTGTAAGATGTATGAGACAGGTGAAATACCCTCAGATTTTAAGAAAAATGTTATAATCCCCATACCTAAGAAAGCAGGTGCAGACAGGTGTGAAAACTACAAAACCATCAGTTTAATAAGTCACGGTTGCAAAATATTAACGAAAGTTATATACAGAAGGATGGAGAATCTGGTAGAAGCCGACCTCGGGGAAGATCAGTATGGGTTCAGGAGAAATGTAGGAACACAGGAGGCAATACTCACTTTACGGCTTGTCCTAGAAGTTAGATTAAGGAAAGGCAAACCTACATTTCTAGTTTTTGTAGATTTGGAGAAGGCTTTTGACATTGTTGATTGGAATAAACTCTTTAAAGTTCTGAAGCAAGCAGGAGTAAAATATAGGGAGAGTAAGGTTATTTACAACTTGTACAAAAACCAGACAGCGGTTGTCAGAGTTGAAGGGCATGAAAGGGATGCAGTGGTTGGAAAGGGAGTAAGACAGGGTTGTAGGCTTTCTCCATTGTTATTCAATTTGTACATTGAGCAAGCTATAAAGGAAAGCAAGGAGAAACTTTGAGAAGGAATTAAAGTTCAGGGTGAAGAATTAAAAACATTGCGTAATTCTGTCACATACAGCAAAGGACCTGGAAGAGCAATTGAACGGAATGGACAGTGCGCTGAAAGGTGCATATAAGATGAACATTAACAAGAGCAAAAGTAGGCTAATGGAGTGCAGTGTAAGAAAATCAGGTGATGCTGAAGGAATTAGATTGGGAAACGAATTAATAAAGGAGGTAGATGACTTTTGTTACTTGGGCAGTAAAATAACAAATGATGGTCGCAGTACAGAGGATATAAAATGCAGAATGGCAATAGGTAGAAAAGCGATCTTGAAAAAGAGAAATTTGTTAACATCGAATATTGATTTAAACCTAAGGAAGTCCTTTCTGAAGGCATTTGTATGGAGTGTTGCCTTGTATGGGAGTGAGACATGGACGATAAACAGTGCGGAAAGGAAGAGGATTGAGGCTTTTGAAATATGGTGCTAAAGAAGAATGCTGAAGATTAGGTGGGTGGATCGCGTAACTAATGAGGAGGTACTGAACAGAATTGGGGAGAAAAGAAATTTCTGGCATACCGTGACTAAAAGAAGGGATAGATTGGTAGGACACATTCTTAGACATCAAGGAATTGTGAATTTAGAGTTGGAGGGAAGTGTATGGGGAAAAAATCGCAGGGGAAGACCAAGAAAAGGATACAGTAAGCAGATTCAGACAGATGTAGGTTGTCGCTCTTATGTGGAGATGAAGAGGCTTGCTCAGGATAGGGTATTGTGGAGAGCTGCATCAAACCAGTCTCCGGACTGAAGACAACAACAACAAACAGTAGCCAAGTAGTGCTGATCGTAGTGTTATGTCTAACAAGGTAACGAAATTGTAGAGGATGATGTCCAGGAAATAAATGTTACCCATTGGTTCAGACCTATAAATCTCCATTACAAATACATTATCCCTCTATATATAATTATTATCATTATTATTTAAAAAGAAACGAAAACAAAGAGAGGAACAGAGAGGAGTAGAAAGACAGTAACACCATCTGACGGAGGCTCCACATAACTACTTCACGGTCAGGCAGACACCAATATGCCCTTGACCTTCCTACAGACATGGTTTGGGGAAGAATTTTAAACATCTGTTTTATATAAAAGATATGTTTGTGATACAAACTGTTTTAAGGAGATTTTATAACACAGCTTTCGTGAGTCTAAGGTTATTGTTAGTTCTTTGTTATGTTTTAGCAAGATGTGGGGTGGAATATTAATATCAATGTAGCGTTTGGAAATGATGGAATATCGAAATGCGTAAGGCTTTAAAAAAAGTTCATGTGTGATCAAGAGAGTAAGATAATTTTCACGTTCATTCAAGTGGCCACTTCGTACATGTAATTACATTCGTGGTTGACAGTGCCGTTGTATTTGATTTGTATAATTCACTGCAGTGCTTTAGTTGGCCGGTACGGGGCAGTACGTCGTACCGCCTAAAATTCAAACTCGCTATTAGCGTACCGGCTATAATTCTTTCTTAAATCTGGAAAAAATAGACCATGTGTAAATTGTTGAATAGATTCTGAAAAGAAAAATTGGAAGGTCTTGGGTTCGTTCGAGATGCGATCATAACCGTCGAATCGTTGAAATGCACTGTCGCACTATTATAATAGAATCTGACTAGCGGTCAGATGATCGAATTAGCCAATGTAGAGTTCCGACTAGTCTGAACCGAGACAGAGGAAATGCTTCTTACCGACTCCAAACCGATTGAAAACCTTGCTCCAAAGAGATAAGCCAAGCAAAGTCTTTTGTATTCAATATCATTGCCTATTTATTGAATATTATGTTTACTTAACCGTCCATTTCACAATGTAGTCAGTTTAAGATGATAAAATAGTGTCTCGTAGCACTAGTAGGAACTAAAATAGAAGGTAATTTTAATCTCTTTCACCAATGTTTCTTCAACCGGTTGGATGTGTGCATGTTCAACTGTTGGCAACGCTTAGTTCCGTCTTTAAAAGTTCCACGCAGTTCCATTGTCCGAATTTTGTAATGGTTTTTGTGTGATATAAGTCTGGTTTTAATTCCCGGCAACAACTCGCACTCTTATTGTGTTCTGGAACATCATTCATGATAAGAACGATAAGATGTCGTTGTACAAAGTCGATGGGTGGTATCTTCATCTACACTAAACCCTTGAATAGAATTAAAATGAGTTTCAAATCTGTAAATTATACCTATATTTCGTTAGGGTATACTCATGGCTAAATCTTTACTTACTCGATATCTTTAAAAATGTCCATTTGACTCATTTCTTGTGGAATGAGCAGAGCACCGCCTTAAACTTTTTTCCGACGAGCAGAGTACCGCCTAAAACATTTTTCCAACTAAAACACTGGATCACAGGATTCAAAATTTTGCCAAGATTAAAAGCATCATCGCGATTAATTAAATTACTCGCCAGCCGAATAACAATGCTGTTCTAAAAACCGAATCCGTATCTGATACAGACGATAATATCTGAACATTGTCATAATCCATATTGTGCCGTTTGAGTACAATATTCAGCCACTGCTGATTTATTCGGCTGCAGCACGCGGGCACAGAATAAGGAGTATACAGAAAGGAAACTCCCGCTGCAGTCTGTCGTCCACAATTTAGTGCGCATGCCCGGAATCGGCCATCTTGAAAAGCAGTAAACGCGTGGTCACTCCCTACTCTGTGGCGTGGTAATGCGCCGTCTTTGTTTGTTAATTGTGTATTTTAACAGCCTGAATCGCATAAAAGTAAACAAGTATTTGGTGCAGTGCAGTGCAGTGAAAACAAAGAACTGTGTGTCAGTAGTTGGAGCTGTTCCGTTTTTATTATGAGCAGCAATAAAAGGAAAGGCGGCCGATGGTGTTCAACACCTAATTGCTGTAATAATTCGAATACAAATAAGATATAAGTTTCTTTACCTTCCCGAAAGATGCTGAGCAGTAAGAGAACGTCGCTATATGTGCAGTGAAAGTTAAATGTTATCAGTTTCGAATGAGGGCAATGTGTGCATAATTATTAAAAGTAGCCTTGCTTCTTCTCTTGACGATAACTCTCGCTGTTGATGCAGCAGTTCAGCAGCATCGAAATGTTGAAGTACATTTATATTTTATAAGTTTAACGTTGCAGGGAATAATATGAAATGAATGACAACGAATAGTGCGTAACTAGGCAGGTAAAATTTTACTTGCGGCATTGGAGGCGTAGTGTGCTAATGTTGGCAACGAATGCTCTTCGGATACGTACTCAAACAAATAGATTGAGGGGAATAATTATTTTATGCTGTTCCTGCTCTGTGGTTGACAGATTCCTCTATATCCTCTTCTCCTATCAGTAAATTAGTGATACTCCTAAAGCAAATACAACTTTTATATATGCCCAACGTCATTAGTTCTGTGTAATCACGTTGTATTGCTAAGTCTGACTCAATACTTTGTGCGAATTTATTCTTGTCAAATAAAACCTGGCAGTTGTAAAGTCACTTTCTTGTTTATAACTAATTTCCCAAACATAGCTTCGCGTTAGTTGGGATTTTTCTAGAGATAAGCGCCAAATAAAACGATCATCGATTCCACCGTACATTTTCGTAGTTGTATTAAAATTTAGGCCTGTTTTTTTTCGTTGGATTACAATTAGGTGCAAGAAGAGGGCGCAAAATAGTTGAGAGCTTAATGAAAAGCCGTTTCCTTTCGTAAAAGTCGGTGAGATTATCTGCAGTTCGTAAAAAGTCCATTTTCAGCCAAAGTACCAAGTGGCTATACATAGTTCCGCGTTTACTGCTTTTCAATATGGCGTCGGGCGCAACGCTTGGTAACATACAGATGAAAGGCGCCGCCCCCAGCTTTCCCTTCTGTATGCTCCCTATTCTGTGACGCGGGTGTACCGTTGATGTCTCGCATTGACATGGAATTTGTTTCTGATGAAATACGCCATGAAAATATGAAGGCTCACATCAACTGGTATACACGTTATTTCAAAACGGGAACGCCGTAGCCTTCGTTGTGACAGAGGCACGCTGCACAAAGCAAACGTGCTCGACTTAGCCTAGACGCCCCTCTACGCGCAGAGAGCTCCAGCGGAGATTAGTCCACAGATATGCCGATTGATGCCGGCAGAGTCGTTGGTGCGTGGCCCGTCGGCTACGTGATTTCCATGCAAGCACCTTGATCAGGGCGATTACAGGCCGATATCGGGTCCAGTGTTTGGGTCGGTCGCCGGCTTACGACCGGCGCGTGACGGATTGATCTGCTAATTGTCAGCGACGTAAAGCCCCCACAGCACCGGGCCAAATTGAGTATCGCCCAGTCCGGCTGACATTCGAGATAGGGGGCCGGATCTGACATACGCAGAAAGCTACGTGATGTAGCACAATTAGTGAAGTAATGGTTCATATTAATTATTATACACGATTTAGGATTTGATTTGATTCTTTCAGGGAAGCCAAAACAGTCTTGGTCTAACCCGCCACTGCCCGCACCGAAACTAAGTTTATTGTGCGGTATCGCTCCCTGTATGTCTAGTAAAGCCAACCAATGCCCTTGAACAGTGCAAGGAGTCCCTTTACCAGTTCTTTATTAGACACAATTTCTTCGCGTCTGGTTGTCCCAAATGTTCTGTGCCTTTTACTCTCCAATGCAATGCATTCGAAGATTAGATGTGATGCAGTTTCATCACCGTCATCACAGATCCTACATTTAGGGTCCTCTTCTATTATTCCCATTGTATGTACGTGTTTTTTGAAATTCCCTTGGCCTTTCAGCAATCCAACCATGAGTCTAATCTCTCTCCTGTTCAGGCCCAGGATTTCAGAGCTTCTTTTAAAACATGGCTTTGGCATCATTACCTTGCCATGTTTTTGTTGATGGACTTTGGTCCAATATTCTACGTGCTGTCTTCTGAGCCAGTTACGTAGCTCCGATTTGATCATTGCCTTGGTGATTGTCTGGACAGGTTCCGGTCCAATAAATGGAGAGTCTGCCCCCATCCTGGCTAATCTGTCGGCATGTTCGTTGCCACTGATCCCCGAGTGGCCAGGGACCCACAACAGGTTTACTCTATTGCTTTCCCCTAGCTCCACCAGAACCCTGTGACATTCTGCAACAATTTTAGACCTTGTTGCAGTAGCTGCCAGTGATCTCAGGGCTGCCTGGCTGTCTGAATAGATATAGATGCTACGATCTTTGTAGCACCTAAGCAAATTCTCCTCCATACACGCCCTGATGGCAGTGATATTATACACGATTGTGAATCATAATATTTAATTTACGTAAATAAAAGCGTTGTAAGGTAAAAAATAAAAAATGCTCCTATCGGATCGTAATGAAAGTAAACGTATAAGAATCTACGAAAACTAAAGTCAGTCTGCCAGACCAAACTACCCGGCCAATTTCCTTCATTTCTGTTTTAAACGAAAGGTATTCATCAACAGATTTGTCATAAAGTATCACAATTGATACAACTCTCGTCTTCCTTTTTCTATACTCAAACGCGGTTTCCTTCTGTATACCGGGCGATCAAAAAGTCAGTATAAATTTGAAAAGTTGATAAATCAAGGAATAATGTAGATAGAGAAGTAAAAATTGATACACATGCTTGGAATGAGATGGGGTTTTATTAGAACCAAAAAAAGTTCAAAACATGTCTGACAGATGGCGCTTCATCTAATCAGAAAAGCAATAATTAGCATAACAAATGAAGACAAAGCAAAGACGATGTTCTTTACAGGAAATGCTCAATATGTTCATTATGATTCGTCAACAATAGCTGTAGTTGAGGAGTAATGTTGTGAACAATACTGCAAAGCATGTCCGGAGTTATGGTGAGGTATTGCCGTCGGATGTTGTCTTTCAGCATCCCTAGAGATGTCGGTCGATCACGACACACTTGCAACTTCAGGTAACCCCAAAGCCAATAATCGCACGGACTGAAGTCTGGGGACCTGGGAGGCCAAGCATGACGAAAGTGGCAGCTGAGCACACGATCATCATTAAACGACGCGCGCAACAGATCTTTCACACCTCTAGGAATATGGGGTGGAACGCCATCCTGCATAAAACTCGTTCGTTTCAGCAGGTGTTTATCAGTCTGGCTGGGGGCGATACGATTTTGTAATATATCGACGTACCTCTCACCCGTCACGGTAGCAGTCACTGACGTTTTGCTGTCCAGCTCCATCTGTCGGACATTTTTTGAACAATTTTTTGTTCTAATACAACCCCGCGCCATTCGAAGCATGTGTGTCAATTTTTACCTCCCTATCTATATTATTCCGTGATTTATTAAGTTTTCAAATTTATATTGACTCTTTGATCACCCGGTATTTCTTATGGGGATTTCCTTACTGTAAACTGAAGTCATTCGGTCAGGCAGGTCTATCCGACCTATTTCCTTCATTTTTGATTTAAACTAAAGCAAATTTGCCATCAAGTACTAGAATTAACTCAAGTCTCACCATCCTTTATTTTTATTCAAACGCGGTATCCTTCTGTCCTTGAATTGAATATTTTAATCGGTTTGCTTTACGATATCTTCGATTCTAAATAAGGTACGAAGTTCTTAAATAATTCGCAGTCTCTGTTGCAATTACTTCTCCTTCAATAATAATCTTTATAAAAAAAAAAACCACACGGCCTTGCAATGTGAAATTCCCTCGCGGGATTTTTAGCTGATATATTTGTGAACACCCTTGAAAAACGTTATTTCATGCAAGCCTCTATGTGCAAGAAAATACTCTTCTATTGCAGATACGTGGATGACATTTTCATCATGTGCAGCTGAAGTACCATCCCTCTCGAACGAATACTGCAGTCTGCATCCAAAAATGATTTTCACCCATCAAATCATGTCACCCGACTGCTCCATCAATTAGACCTAACTCTCACCTTATCCAACAATCACATCACATTTGCGATTTACACGAAGCCCACAACAAGTGACGCTGGAATCCACTCAACTTCCTGCCGCCCGTACAGTTATAAAACAAGCTTTCTCTCTTCCATGATCGACCGCTTACGTGAGCCTTTAAATAGTGAAACAGTTTAACAAGAACTTGCTAACCTGAGGCACATTGCTAGATCTACTGGATGCCAGGCTAGCCTGGTAGACTGATTTTACACCAGAAAAATCTCTAAAAATAACCCTTCCTCCGTAGCACCATCACTACTGAATCCATCTATGTCTCCTTACCGTTGATAGGAAATATTTCTTACAGACTCGCCGGACTACTTGAAAGCACCCACTTAAAAGAAGCCTTCACGATAAGTAACAAGATCCAGTATCGCTTTCCCCACAGTGAACGGCAAGTTAAAGACCATTTAGCCAATCGGGCGTCTATAAAATACAATGTTTCTAGTACCCCTTATCATACAATGGCTAAACTGGGCGAGCCTTCAAAACTATGTTCCAAGAACATCTTTTAACTAAGAGAGGCGATGCCAAAAATAATTCGGCCTTTTACGAACATCTCAAGAGAAGTAAACAAACTCACCCCCCCCTTGATAAATTGCAAATTCTTCACATCGCTCCCAAAGAAAAAAAAGCTCTCACTTCTGGAAGAATTAGAAATCATTAAGTCCGTGAAACTGTCTCCAGATCACGAACAGCTTATTACAAACAATCAAACTTTTTACGATATCATGTTATCCATCTTTTTACAAAATAACCCCCTTCTGACAATTCACAACATCCTTCTTCCGCCCCAGCCCCAGGCCTCTAATAACTTTGTTTTCATTCATTTATTATTGTTTCACTGCCACTATGTATCATTTCACAAGTTTTGTGTCCCAGCCTCGTCGCCGCTTTTGTGTCTCGTTTCCGTCGTAGGTGTCGGTGGCCGAGTATAAAGAGACCGTCACAGGAATAAAGGATGCACGCTTGTGCAGGTAGGAGGTGACCAGCCAGTGGGACAGCAGAAACTAGAAACAATAGAGTAAATTAGAACGAGATATATATATATATTATTAGAGACTTAGTAATACTTAACTTTTACATAGCTCAGTACTGCAGAATGCTGATACATAGTTGAGCTATAGGCCTGCCTAGAGCCTATCCGATAGCCAAGTCTTCACTGGTGCCTATCTGATTCCGAAGTGTTAACTGGTTCCTATCTCAATCCCAAGTGAACGATGTCGTTCAGTGGTGACCACGAGCGGGATAGCAGCAGAGGGCGCTCGTGCTGGCGTCGTGCGTGCATGGCGGCGCGCGGCGAAAGTAGGTGGCGCGCACTTTAGACTTGTGCGACACCACAACAAGATTCACCAGATTCCCGATTCCAGAGATATTCTTCCACCTCCTTTCCCTCACGGGACTAAACCGTTTAGTTTACTCCCCTCTAAGCACCAAAACAACAACTTCCCTCACCTTTAATTTCCCGCACGCCACAAACATATCTGATATTACTGAGCTGTCGCTTGGCAAGCCGCTCATTCTCGCAGACAATAACTCTGCCCATACCGCTTTGTTTAACGGTCGCATTTATGTTCCGCAGTTATTAACAATACTACCAGTTGTAAACGTGGACCTTCCGCGACAGCGACTCCTCTGCTGCTATGGTGAGTTTTATCATATAAAAAGCATTCTAATCATTTCCATACTGTACCCCTTTAGTCCCTAGTTATTCTACTTCAAATAGCCGTTACGTACTTTGTACGTTTACCTCTTTGCAGGGACCCAATGTCAGAACACAAATTGTTAAGCTACCTCCTCCACAGTTTTAAATAGTTCTGTGGCTCCATCTCTACCTAAGTAAGTTCTGACTTTTCAAAATTTACTCACTTTAGCCATATTGGATTCGCTGCCTGCCGGGTACACAGACAGCGCGAAACGCGTTATTGGGTATAATCTCTATATATAAAATGAAGTGTCCGAATTGACTGTCTGACTGACTGACTCATCATCGCCCAGCCCAAACCACTGAAGATAGAAACGTGAAGTTTGTGGAGGGTGTTGATCTTACTTTGTAGGCGTCATTTAAGAAGCGATTTTTTGATATTACGTCCGTAAGGGGGTGAAATAGGGGATGAAACGTTTTTTGAAAATACGTAGCTATTTAGGCAATTTTGAAGCTAGAACTACAAAATTTCGGATTTTAATTCAGGGTTCGAATTTAAAACACACGTGTTTCGGCATTTTTTGAAATTCGACAAATAAGGGGGTAAATAGGTGACGCAAAAAATTGATTTTCAAAAATATGTTGCTGTTAACTCAAATTTTAAGCTCCATCTACGAAACTTAAGATACGGATTCTTCATCACGATTAAAAAGAAACAACTGGTGCAGACTAACCAGCCTACGCATGCGAAGCGGCGGGGGTTCAGATAGTAAAGAATATTGCCGCGAGACACCCCGTACACCGACTGCCGGCGTGGCGCAGGGGATGGCGTCACGGACTGCGGTGTAGCAGATCACCGGTTCGATCCCGTCCTCCGCCAAAAATTTATTTCTTTGTAATTAACAAACCCGGCATGTTCTACATCTTATGTTCACTTGTAAATTCTACTTGTTTATTATGTTAAATGTTCTTCTAATTTCTGGTACATTCTGTCTGTGTATAAGTAGCAGTCAGTGCAGTCAGTGCTGCGTGTATGTTGAGTTCGTAAAAAACGTGCTTTCAGTATAAGTGCTGTGTTCAGTTGCCTTCGAAGTCAAGCCTGCTTCCATTTCAACGCGACAGTATTGCAACGGAGACTGCGAATTATTTAATTATTCACCACTGTTACTGCACCAGTCGCCACCACCATCATGGAATGGATTGAAAGGTACGAAGTTCTTTTTGACCTAACAACAGTCATCGGATTGAGCTTTTTCATATGCGCTTTTGAACACTTGCATTGATTAATTGCATGTACTTTACTTCCATGTTTTCCCAACTTGTCATTCCACTAACGCAACGGTGCGAATTATTCGCACGGGTCTTATTCGCACATGTCCTCTTAAAAAGAATGGATGGAAACAAAGGTCATTCGGTCAGAACAAACTACCCGGCCGATTATATATATATATATATATATATATATATATATATATATATATATATATTCCCTTTAAAAGAGAGCGATTGAACTTGAGTAATTATGACTTCTTCTTCTTCCTTTGTTCTTCCCAAATTCTCTTCATGCGTTCACTGTGTTCTGTCTTGTGTTCTTCTGACCACTTTTTCCTGTTGTGTTCTCCGTGTGTTCTTGTTTAAGTTTATGATTCTTTATAATGTTCCTGAACTGTTCTCTATTGCTTATGTTGTCTTGTGTGATTCCCAGTTCTTTAATATCCTCTTCTGTTTCAGTGATCCACTTCGTCTTGTTTTTGCTTTTGTTTGCTATCTCAAATTTTTGCCTTGTGAGCCTGGTTTCATTCATCCTGATGATATGACCATAAAATTTCATCCTTCTCTATCTGATGGTGTCTGTTATTGTTTCCATATCTTTGTAAATCTCTCTAGTTGGCCGCTTTACCGAAATTCCTTCCCGAAATACTGAACCATATATTTTCCTCAAATTTTTTCTTTCCTGTTTTTCAATCCCTCTGATCTTCGTATGACCATGAATCACTGTAGTTTCTGCAGCAAAGAGTGCCTCTGGTAGGACTACTGTCTTGTAATGCCTTAGTTTTGCATTGACCGAAATAGATTTCTTATATATATATATATATATATATATATATATATATATATATATATATATATATATATATATAAATTTGCTGCGTGGCGCCCCCGCCTCGTGAAGACCACGAGCCCATCGATATCGACCAGGATGTTCCCATCGCCATGGACATTTGTGGGGCTGTGCACACTTATGTAAGGGGGAGGAATGCTGTGACAGCCCCTGACAGTGTAGAACGCCCGCATAACAGGCAGCCAAGGCGTGCTGCCGAGCTCCCTTTCGTAGGCGCTCGCACGTAATAAGATAAACGTAAACAACTGCCAACGGCAGAAGAAGCGGCGTTGTACGGCGAGACTACATTACGATCAGCGAAGTGACAGTGTCTAGTCAATCACAACACGGTACCGGTTGTAGCCCTCCTCCGATGCCGGCTTTAAAAGCGCACCGATGGAGAGTGGAGGGCGTCACTGTCTGCAACTCCGACTCCCGTATGTTCTACCCCTCCGCCGGGGTGCCCCAAGGCTCAGTCCTCTCTCCCTTCCTTTATCTCCTCTACTCTGCCGACAGGCCTCAACTCAAACCTCCTGTCTATCTCCTCCAATATGCTGACGACACCGCCTTCCTGGCCCTCGCCCCCTCCCTTGCCCGTTCCCAGGTTTTGCTCCAGTCCCACCTCACAGAGTTCGCCTCACTGAGTTCGCCTCCTCTCCGTCAATCCAGAAAAATCCCAGGCAATAGTCATAGGTCGTACTACCCGCTCCTTCCATCTGCACGATTTCTATCTTACCCTCCACAACCGCCCAATCCGTCACACCCCCACCCTAAAATACCTTGGCCTTACCCTCGACCGCCAACTGTCCTGGACTCCATACCTCAAATCCCTCCGTGAGAAAGCCCTGTCCCACCTCAACCTCCTTAAACTCCGTACCGGCCGGACGTGGGGCCTCAACCATTCCACTGTCCTTCACACCTATAAATCAATCATGCGCCCCGTCCTTTTGTTCCTTCCACCCCGCCTGGATATCATCCCCTCCTACTTTTTACAAATCCCTCCAAATTCTAGAGCGCCACACCCTCCACCTCGCATACTGTATCAGACTCCCTTAACCCAACGCGGGTCCTCTATGACCTCATCCCCTTCCCTCCTCTCCTCCAAATACCTCGAACATCTCCGACTCCTTTACACAACCCGCAAAATAGAGTCCCAAAACCCTCTGGTATACCCTATCCTCACCAATCCCGGGCCTCTGCCACGCCTCCGCCAAACCATTCCTCCCGGCCTTCACCTACATACGCTCCGTATCCTATCCCAGGGCAATTTCCGTACCCTTCCTCTACCGGATACCGAACTTCGTCCCAATATCTACCCATCCTACCAACTCTGAGCCCTTCCCCGTAGCATCAGCACCCCTCCCCTCTCTCCCGTCCCTTTTCATTCCCACCCGCTTGGCTACCCCTCTCCCATGCCCAGAGTCTCGTCAATCCTTCTCTCCCCTCCTTTCTCTCTCTTCCCTCCCCTTCCCCCTCCCCCGCTCTTCCCCCATCCCTGTCCCACCTCCTTCCCCCTCCATCCCCCTCCCCACCCCTCGCGGGGGCGTCTCGACTTTTTACCAACGTGTACAGTGCCAGTGTCTCCAGTGCCGTGTGTTTTTAACCAGTGCCTCCGTGATCGCCGTCCCTCAGTTTTATTCTGTGCGCCGTCCACTGTCTTCGTGTTTGTCCTTAGTGTCGCCGTGGCCCACTGTTTTTACTGACTATGTGTGTTTTATTACTACTCGTCTGTTCTCGTTCTCTGATGTGTTTGTCCCGTTTGTCCATGTACGTTTTAGTCCGTCAAAAACTCAGTGTATCAATTGTTTTTACATTCCGCATTTTTATTCCTCTTTTTACACATTGTTTTTACTCTGTCTTAACATGTATGTCACATGGCAGAAGAGCAGCCACCACAGCTGCTGCCAGCCTGCCAACTGTTTTCACACAGTTGGCTTCAAAAATACAATAAAGGAAAAAAAGTGTGGAGGGCAGTGCATACTCATCCAGAGGCCGTTCCCACGCCGGATCCAGATGTCGCTGCACTCAGAGTATTTTTAGTAGTAGTGTAGTTGTTTTGCTTTGGCGTAGAGCTACGTTTAATAGATTGTCTGAATGTTTTAACTATTATACTTGTTGTTAGTTGTCCCTAAGTGACTGATCATCTCTTTTCTTGACGTTGTGTTATTGTACTCCCAGAGGATTCTTTTGTTTAATAAACCGTAAGCAATATTTTAGGAGTTGTTGTCTTTCCTGCAGATCGCAGGACTTAACAGTTTTGTGCACCTTTCAAGGAGACGCTTCAGTCTCGTAAATTCAGTTTGGCATGAGACATCGCATGTCATTCGTTTAAGTCAAAGGAGTCCACTCATAGGCGTTTTTACGCGCCCTATCAATAAAATTCCGAAAAATACGGCTCTAGAGATTAACACAGTTTATTTAAAACTTGTATACTAAGAAATAACTTCTGCACTGTATGGCGCAGTAGCTCAGGCAGCAAGATGCTTGCCCGTCATGCTGTTGACCAAAGTTCGATCTTAACAGTTGAAAACACTGTATTCTTATTAATTCTTTGAAATTTTATGACAATTATTAAATAAAATTATTGGTATAGAATATCATCAATTAAATCATTAAGAACTTTATTTTACTCATGAAACGACAGTTTCAGCTTGTGGTGTCGCACAAGTCTAAAGTGCGCGCCACCTACTATCGCCGCGCGCCGCCATGCACGCACGGCGCGGCGTTCTTACGACGTCAGCCACGAGCTCCCTCTGCTACAACTCCGCTCGTGGCCACCTCTGAACGACATCGTTCACTTGGGACTGAGATAGGAACCAGTTAACACCTCGGAATCAGATAGGCCCCAGTGAAGACTTGGCTATCGTACAGACACTAGGCAGGCCTCTAGCTCAACAATGTATCAGCATTCTGCAGTACTGAGCTATGTAAAAGTTAAGTATTACTAAGTCTCTAAGAAATATATATCTCGTTCTAATTTACTCTAGTGTGTCTAGTTTCTGCTGTCCCACTGGTTGGTCACCTCCTACCTGCACAAGCGTGCATCCTTCATTCATGTGTCTGTCTTTCTACTCGGCCACCGACACCTACGACGGAAACGAGACACAAAAGCGGCGACGAGGCTGGGACACAAAAGAAATAAAACAATGACATTCGTGAAAAATGGGCGCATCACGTGATAATATTCTACATCTGCTTCTAAACTAATGGACCGATTTCAACCAAATTTGTAACATATATTCTTTAAGGTCAGTAATCATTTTCTATGATGGCAAAAACTACCTACGATACGTAGTTCATACGATATCACGTCATAAACATTGATACCTGTCCCATCTCGCGGCGTGTGATAGCGTGATTTTATTCGTCAACTATTTGAAAATGTGAGCACTTACCGACTTGAAATAAATTGTAAACATAATTTTAAATCTTTAGAAAACTTTTTCTCGCTGACAACCCCAACAAAGTAATGAAAAGAAAAAAGTTTATCGCTTACTACTTTTCCGATGTTCACGATGTGTGTCTACAGCATTTAGCATGACGTTACGAGTTATTACTTCTACACTGTAAATTTTATTCGCGAGACAATTCACAGACAGTATACATACATACCACTGAATGTTCCTCCGATACTATTTCACAGTTTGACATATAGTTCATGAAAAACCGCATCATTACGTCTTTATTGCTAAAAACATTCACAACATTTTTGCAGACATTAGGCACATATACCACATATATTTCAGGACATATAACGTCATAAACAATGAAATTCCGAATAACTGCTACATGATATGCTATTTTGCACATCTCCTCAGAAAATAACCGACCGGTTTCAGCTAAACTTGGTACACATATTGCTTACCATCAGACAACCTACGATACATAGTTCAGGAGATACGACGTCGTGAACAGTGAGTCACAAAAACATTCCCATCATAGGTATCAATAAATATTTTATAGGCATGTTTTGCATTAAATTAATGTTATACATCATATATATTTTATTACTATTTTTCTTTCTTTGGATACAGGACCTAAAATATTGTGCATTATTCATAGTTCTTTGATTTACTGTTGAATAATTTTAATCTGTTTTCATGGATACATGAAGATGTAATCTTTTCGAGTTTTCTTTTTTAATATAAGACAGGGAAAATGCTACACATAAGGAAAATATCGGCTTTAGCATGTAGGTTTCTTATAAATCTGCCCAACAAATAGAAGACTGGTGCAACAAGGATCTAAATTTGTCTTATATCGCTGTACCTGAAAGAGATGCTGGACATAGCCCAAGCATTCTGTGACGGTGTAATGTTTAATTTGCAGAAACTATTATCTGAAAACAAAAAAAATATGAGCGTATAGGAAATTAAATTTCAAATAGTTTCTATTTGATGAAACTCGACTCGAGATGGCGAAATTTGCCCAAAAAATTCGCCAAGTAGCAAAAAAAAAAAAAAAAAAAAAAAACGATTTTCCTTTATTAAATAAAACTTAAACTCTGATAGGAAAATGTCAAATTTTGAAAGACTTCAAGATTACCTATCGATTGATATTTTTTTACGAATCGATTACTTTGTTACATTTTTAAGTATTTCGAAAAAACACTTAAGAACTAAAAAAACTAGATTCCTTATAACTCTAGAACATTCACGTTCCCAAACTTACTATTTGGCCTAATTATGGCACGAATCAAGTTAAAAAAGTACTTGATCGCACAAATTAAAAATTATGCAGTATTTTTTGAGATTTATATATAAATTTTTAAGGACTTCTCGATAATTGGCTAGAGTTGCCCAGGGGATCGACCTTGAATTACGGCTTTAGGTCTGTTTTCTTCGTGAAGAATTATTATATCATACTATTTAATAATTTTTTAGATTTTGTTAATTATGTCAAAGAATGATTTTGGAAAACGTCTACTTTTAACGACTTTTTTAATGACTATTTTTTTTTAATTTTTTTAATGAAATGTCAAAATATGTTGCTGACATTTTTTCACGGATTATAAAATGTATAACGTTGCTCTACGACCTTCTGGAGCCGAAATAAATATTTTTCTTTTATGGCATCTAGTGGCCTAATGAAAAATAACATTGTTAATCTATGAAATGCCAAAATGCTGCTTCACTTTATAGATGTTAAAAACTGTTTATTATTATCGCAATAGGCCTATTTTGTCACTGTGGCCATCATCAGGCTATTTCCATATAGCATCGTGGAGGTATAATTTATTATGACTGCAATGATTGCAGGATACATGTTCTTTATATGGTATATATATTACGTTAATCAGGTCTTAATTCTTTACAGCTAATCTGTCAGAGCATCGCTGGAGGATATGTCAAACTGACAGATTAGCTGTAAAGAATTAAGACCTGATTAACGTAATATATATACCATCTAAAGAACATGTATCCTGCAATCATTGCAGTCATTATAATAAATTATACCTCCACGATGCTATATGGAAATAGCCTGATGATGGCCACAGTGCCGAAATAGGCCTATTGCGATAATAATAAACAGTTTTTAACATCTATAAAGTGAAGCAGCATTTTGGCATTTCATAGATTAACAATATGTCCTTAAAAGACATACACAATACTGCAGGCCCAAATGAAATGAAAAATAAAATCTTCTTCATTCTTTTGCAAGCAAAAGGCCACTTCTATTATGCTATTCTAGACTATATATTCCGATCTAGACTGTTCTTATATGAAAGGGGAAAAATGTGTGGCGCCGTTTCGCAAAGGAAACAAAATTGTTTCCAAAATATAGCAAAGATTTGGCAAGTGCTGGCTGTCGAGGATATTCCCAGAGAGAATACGCGCCAGTCCTGCCTCCCTGCCACCCCCCTTCCCTGTTCACCTTCCCCAACGGCCGCTCACCCTCTCCCGCTCGTCCGCTATAGTCAAGTCACTGCGCTCTTGCACGTTTCACTTCAACAATGTGTTAGCAATTGCAGAAAACCATGTAACAGATCCACATATTCTTTTCATATTGGTACTAGTATTCAATATTAAGCTCCATGAAGCACGTCGCTGTATAATGTTCATTATGACCACTAGGTTTTTTTTTCTAAGAAAACTATTTATTTCGTATCCAGAAGGCCGTAGAGCAATGCATTATAATCTGTGAAAAAAATTCAGTAACAAATTTTTTTAACAGTTTCTTTCATAACTTTAAAATAGAAATAGTCAGTTGAAGAAAACAGGTCGAAAACTGTAAGGTTTTCAATGTCATTCTTTGACCCTTACCATTAACAAAATTGATTAAATAGAATGATACAAAAGCTCTTCAGTAAAGTAACAGACCAAAAGTCGTTACTCTAGGTCGATCCCCTGGGCAACTCTAGCCAATCATCGAGGAGCCGTTGTTAAATGTACATGTTGCAGCCAAAGTCCGAAATCGGCCAGATCGGGAACTGGCCGGCCAAGTCGCGAAGTGGCCAATATCGCCTCCAATTGGGAAGAAAAGCATTTTTGAAAAAGAGAAATTTGCTAACATCGAATATTAATTTAAGGGTAAGGAAGTCTTTTCTGACAGCATTTGTGTGGAGTGTTGCCTTGTACGGGAGTGAAACATGGACGATAAGCAGTGTGGACAGGAAGAGAATAGAGGCTTTTGAAATGTGGTGCTACAGGAGAATGCTGAAGATTAAGTGGGTAGATCACATAACTAATGAAGAGGTTGAAACGTGTCCATAAAAAATTATTTTTATAAGAAAATGTCTAATATTGTGCCTCCTGTTTTGTATCGAGTAACTTGCTTGCAAGAAAATGTATAATATCGCTTCTACTGTATGTATCGATATGTGTAAAGTTTCATCTCTGGCAAAGATCATGTATTGCATAGCATTGTAGCTCGCACTGAGAGAGAGTAGCACTAGTGGTTCAGCTCGCTTAGAGAGCGGTTGGGTTGTGTGTATGGCTCCGATGTAGAGCAGAGGCTGCTTTGCCAGCAAGTCAGAAGTTGTATTATGTAGGTAATGTAATTCTGTTTATCAATAATAAGTAACTTAACCCTGTTTCATATTTCATTTACGTAGTTAGAAAATTAACCTACTTCCTTCATTTGATAATTACTTGATTTAGTGGAGTGTTGATTTGAATAACATTATTGAACATATTTCATTATTGGTGCGATAGTAAGATAATAGTTGATTTGGATTTCAATAATAACTGATCGACATAAATTCTCACAGTCAAGCATTAAGAAAGTGATTTGTGGTTTTTCTTATATCTTTCTCGCAGTCAAAATTTTTGAGTATAGTCAGTGTCTGTTTCAAAAGGTTACATGTCACAGTTGTTTTGTTAAAAATATCCGTTGCGCACATAATCAGTTTAATGCACTGTTTCTTATACATCAATATCAGGGCCATAATTAAACCAAATAGCTGTGTTAATGAACAATTTATTGTCTGATTTAACGAAAGGTTCTACATTCCAAAACACGCGTACAGCTTTTATCTGGCGACCCTGCCAGGATAGTTCACAAACAGGATCGTGACGTAGTTAGATACGTAGTCTTATTTCAGTTAGTTTGTCTTTTCCACTAACCAACTTACCTTTTGGCTCTTAATTTAATTTTTGTAGCACCATCCTCTGTTGTAGCAACAGTAGCATAGTAATTGTTTCTGTAGTCTGTTACTTACCATTCTTGAGATTGTGTAGTATTGTTTATAGTAGATGAATTGAATATACAAATAATTGCATTACTACTGAACAAGCCTCTCTTTTATATTTCTGATGTTTGTTGTGATGAAAGTTCTAGTACCGCGGAACTCGTGTGATAATTAACGGTTCGCGTAATCTCGATTGTGACTGTATGTTGCACTAGCCCGATTCAGCCTATTGTTCTCTCATAATTACCGTGTGTAATTTTCAAAAAATATGCAGTAGGTGAAAATAAATATTAGTGGTCACTTTACTGCAAAATTCTGTTAACAATGTCGAAGAATAGGAGAGTTCGCGCTGATGCTAAAACTGCTTCCGAAAATGAGACCTTGAATGATGCAAGGAGAGAAACTGAATTTTTACAAGAGTCTTCTCACTGCACTGATACAAATACGACAGTAAATACCGTGTCCGAAAACGCGGAACAGATTAGTTCAGGAATAGACAATATGGATAATGACAAAGTACAGGATTCGACAATACAGAATTCCGATTCTTGTAACGTGGTTGCGGAAAATAATGCATCGGTTCCGCCTAGCTCTGCTGCAAAAAATACTTGTGCGACAGCTATGGAAAACGTATTACCAAATGATTTCATGCAGATATTACTGTCACAGATCTCTAAGTTAAATGAGGAACAATCTCAGAAATTAGGTGAAAAACTTGAGAAACAAGGTGAAAAACTTGAGAAAATAGAACAGACGTGCGATTCGAGGTTTGTGAGTATTCAAAGTAGTTTTAATAAAATAAATGAGGACAACAATCGGTTCAGGGAACAACTGCTCAATACTTTCAAACGTGAATCTCAGCAAATAGGACAAGATATTCGCGACGAGATTAACCCGGTAGTGGAAAGCCTTGCGTCACGAGTCGAAAATATAGAAACCACCGAACTCGCTCAATTGAAGCAACAGAGTAATCTATTTGATGAAAAGTTGCAGAACTTCCAGTCAGCCACGACGGAACAGATCAATAAAATTAATAAACAGTTTGAGAATATTACTGTTAAAATTACCCAAATCAGTGATAACAGTGATAAAAGTTCTGATGTAACGCATCCTACCCCGTTTAATGAAACTAATGAATATGTCGCCCTTGACCGTTTCAAACAAGGTCAAATGACCATTAATCAGCAATACAAGGCTGAGGTCAGGAAATTAGATGATCGCGTGGCGCGAATAGAGAGGAAATTTGACCACACTTATGGAAATGCATACGAAGATGTAGAAGAAAATTTGAACGAAAATGACAATGATGATTCGACTCAAGTAGGTCGCTTGGTACGTGAACGAAGTGTACCTTGTAGTAACAACAATGAAGACGCAGTGCGTAGTTTACGCCCACTTACGCCGCACGGGCGAAAGGAAGCGTTTGACTACAAGCATTTCCTGACTGTACGTAAATTCAAGACATTTAAAAACTCTCCGAATGACTTGCACCCTAAAGAGTGGTTGCAGCAATTCGATTATTGTCTTCCCCCGAATTGGCCACTTGAGCACAGATTAGAATTTATATGTGGTTATCTGGAAGGCGAGCCAGCCACCAGAATGAGAGCTATTGCACAAGAGTGCTATAGCGAGAATCAGTTCCGACGCTCATTTCTATCCGCATACTGGTCGGAAGCGGCACAAGACCGCGTTAAAAACAGTATTGCGACATTCAAAACTTTTGAGCGATCAAATTTCTCGAGCCCAGTGGAATATTTCCAAAACTTAGTATACAAAAATCAATTTTTATCGGCACCTTACTGCCCTGCGGAATTAATCAGAATTTGTTTGAACAAATTGCCTCTACACTTGCGTCAAATTGCCATTGCGGCACGATGCAAGAATGATATTGAAGCCTTTAGAAATCTCTTACAAGACTTAGAAGAAGAAGACGAGGAAAATTCCTCGCGCAGTCGATATTTTGAAACAAACAGATATGATCGCCGGTCGCAACAAAGCCCGCCGCGTACTAAACGTTATTCAGAGCACGACGATAAACCAAAAAATAATTCTTTCACTAATGAATCTTACAAACAAAGTCGCGACAATGAGAACGGTGAGTTTCATGATCGTGACATTAACCGTGGAAGTTTTCGTGGCCGCAACCGAGGTGGTGGTTTTGGTCGCGTAGGACGCTACAATAATTACTATCATAACAGCAATACTTCGAATGATACTAATTGGCGTGATAGACGCAATACTGATAGTGATCGCGAGACTGAAAATCACAACAATAACGCTGAGAAGCGTAGTCGGGAGGGCACACACGATAATTCTCGTGATTGCCGTCCACGACACGAAAACACAAACCGGGGCCAAAGCAGATCGCATACCCCGGAAAGACAAGAGCAAAACATTGAAATCAGACCTGCTAATCCACGCTCTAATTCATCAAAAGGGATTTTCAAGGCATAAAATTTGGGGTAGAGAGTCCATTAATCTGTTTTGGACACACCAAGTGGCGATTGGTGCCCCGTTCTCGAGCTGAGTGTCACTATTCTTCCGCTTTTCCTTAGTGCGCTCTATCTACTCTTTTTCTCACTGTTACTTTTCTCTAACTCTGAATACTTATGCTCTGTGCTACGCTGGGATATTATCATACGAAACTTTGATTATCTTGCAATTTGCATATAACGAACTCTGTGGCTGTGCAAGACAAATAAAATTAATGGAAATTTTTGATTGTGTAATCTAATCAAGTTCCTATGTTTCAGAAAATATCAGATTTCTCTTCTGTGTTACTAATTGCATAACTTACGAAGTTCTGAGCGAGTGAAGAAGATTTTGAGTTGACATGAGCATTTGGTAAGCCAAGAACATTATGGAGGATGATGAGTAAGGCAATACACAATATGTCATGGTGGTCTTTAAAATGCATTATTGTTTATGGATAAATGATGGTAAGGAAGGTATTGGTAACAGTCAAAGATGTTTGATAAATGTAATTATGTGGACGAGATTATACAATGATTATGAAGCAATTATGAGGAGAATCGCTATGTTGCTAATGATGACGAGATTATACAATGATTATGAAGCAATTATGAGGAGAATCGCTATGTTGCTAATGATGCTATGTTCTGTTCTTTTCTTATGTGCTTACTCGCACTGCCCTTTTGTGTTTTCTCTTTGTGCTTATGTGCACCATTTTGTATGTTGATGCATTGTGCCTTCAATGGCATGTGTGATTGGTGAGATTCATATCCTTCTGATGATCTGTAATTATTTGTAATTATGTGTAATGAATATTTCCAATTATGCTTGCAGCTATGCGTATTGCTCTTGTAATCAAAGCCTACCGCTATGCTCACTAATTATATACCTAAGCCCTACCACTATGCTAATTAATTTTATAATGAAGCTCAATGACAATGTATGGTTATGCTTATACGTTGCACACAGCCATCTATCTTGCAAACTTGCAGCTATGCCATAAATTGCGCCTAGTTAAGTTTAGAAAGATAATGCACAGAAGTATTTTGCTTTTGCTTACTACTATCTTCCAAATTTTATTGATGATCTTGTTGATGAAAATCTGCAGCTATGCCTAACGAATATTACGTCTGTGTTTATGTTATTGGATGATTTACTGTGATGTACATCTAGTACTGTGCCAAAATTTGCACTAATTGTTTTGTTTGACCCTACTGTTGACTCAGACAGACACAGACATGACCTGATGACTTGAACCTCTTTTGATATTCTCACGAAACTACCCTGATGTGTTATACCTTAAGGCAATGAAATATGTAGCTCAGTTAAGACGAAAGCCTGGCCATGGCAACTTATGTAATTTAAGTGTTATAATTTGTGGTAATGTAATCACCATGATAGTGATATATATTAATTTAAAGAGATATGAACTAATGGTAATTGGAATGTCAATTTAAGTTATATCATGCCAAATTGATGACAAGCACCCTCAATGTATTTCATACGATTATGTGTTTGTAAAGCAATATGTACATAGTATGTACAGCCTTGTGCTTATATGAAATGACACTAATGTTGTAGATACTCTAAAATAAGAATTAAATTACTCATTAGTATTCAAATGTATCCGTCTTCAAGACACTACTTGTAATGTAAAAATATGGTTTAATACCATGACCCCATTTGTACCACTTGAATTTGTGGGAAAATATTTCTGTAGATATGTTCTAATCAATGACTTTTCTTTCAGTCTAAACTGAAATATCATGACTATGTTACTAATTGGTGTGTAAAATGCTTTATTTCATGTACTTTGGACACGCATGGGAAGTGGCGATTTCGCACACGAGATTCCAGAATGCACACAGAACAATGGACGAGTTACTATACACCACTGATTTTGGGCCTTTTAATGAAGATGTTTGTTGGATGATGTTTGGCCACACAGTACTGTCCATTGCAGCCTTGGCCACCCACCACCAGTTTGCTCTAATTTTGGCTATGCTGATGCAGTCTGCTAATAGCTCTGTTGGTTGGAGCACACTTGGTTGTCGAATTGCATGGAGGAATACATCAGAACCTTTTCCCCATGACTTCCACTTCAATGCAACCAGCCAGCCCGCCTACAGTGTGGTGTAATCTTACAGTGTTTTGTGTTCGTGTGCAGACCTAAAATGAATGTTAGGAGCTAATGTGCTACTCGTGTGCATATACTATTCAGTGCCTCCCATTGCAAACGTTGTCCACAGGTTCATTACCAGTGTTTAGGTATATTTCATGGTTCTTTCACAGTCAGTGACCAAAATAAAATTGTGCTCTTGATAGATACATATACTTAGTCTGAAATGTCATTGTGCCTATTCGATTGACAAACGTTATATTGAAATCCTATTGTGCTGAAGCAGTAACATTATTTTGTACATGATCAGAAGCCTATGTAGTCAAAAAATTTTACATGTATGTTCTAGCATCCATGAAAGTATAGCATTTTAAATGCATCACAGAATACAAAACTGACACTTTATCTTATACTAAGTGCACTAAAAATTTACATAGACTACATTGTGCACAAGATACAAATGTTCATTTTATGTTCCCAAAAATACTGATCTCTTGTACAAAATTTAAACCCATGGAACTTACACTACTGTGTGTATTACTTGTAATTACCACATTTTCTTTAAAGAATGATGACATTAGTTAAAATATCTTTTGTAAAACTTTGTATATGTTCATGTTTATTATTGTATTTTTTTTCCATTTGTGTATTACTTCTAGCTATCTCATTTTCTCCACTATATCATTTGTCAAACTATGTTTTCTGAAATTCTATATATATACTTATGTTTACCATTATGTATAATTGTCATATATTCCACTTATTGCTGATGTTCTGTAAATTTTGACATTTGCTTATGCCTGTCACACCCTGTACCTCTCCATGCGTGATTTTTGATGGTACTGTTCTGTAAAATGGCATGTATTTATGACTGTCACATTTTTTTTTTTTAATTTTCTATGTACTCCATCTGTTGTTTTGATCTTGTTATATTTTGGATGTCATTAATGGATTTTTGGACTTGAAATTCAGTAATTTTGCTGGCTAGGCAATGCCATTGGCATCACCCACCCTACAAAATTTTAATAGGTAGGAGGGGGGTGATGAAACGTGTCCATAAAAAATTATTTTTATAAGAAAATGTCTAATATTGTGCCTCCTGTTTTGTATCGAGTAACTTGCTTGCAAGAAAATGTATAATATCGCTTCTACTGTATGTATCGATATGTGTAAAGTTTCATCTCTGGCAAAGATCATGTATTGCATAGCATTGTAGCTCGCACTGAGAGAGAGTAGCACTAGTGGTTCAGCTCGCTTAGAGAGCGGTTGGGTTGTGTGTATGGCTCCGATGTAGAGCAGAGGCTGCTTTGCCAGCAAGTCAGAAGTTGTATTATGTAGGTAATGTAATGCTGTTTATCAATAATAAGTAACTTAACCCTGTTTCATATTTCATTTACGTAGTTAGAAAATTAACCTACTTCCTTCATTTGATAATTACTTGATTTAGTGGAGTGTTGATTTGAATAACATTATTGAACATATTTCATTATTGGTGCGATAGTAAGATAATAGTTGATTTGGATTTCAATAATAACTGATCGACATAAATTCTCACAGTCAAGCATTAAGAAAGTGATTTGTGGTTTTTCTTATATCTTTCTCGCAGTCAAAATTTTTGAGTATAGTCAGTGTCTGTTTCAAAAGGTTACATGTCACAGTTGTTTTGTTAAAAATATCCGTTGCGCACATAATCAGTTTAATGCACTGTTTCTTATACATCAATATCAGGGCCATAATTAAACCAAATAGCTGTGTTAATGAACAATTTATTGTCTGATTTAACGAAAGGTTCTACATTCCAAAACACGCGTACAGCTTTTAAGGTACTGAATAGAATTGGCGAGAAAAGGAATTTTTGGCATACCCTGACTAAAAGAAGGGATCGCTTGGTAGGACACATTCTTAGACATCGTGGAATCGTAAATTTAGCATTGGAGGGAAGTGTGTGGGGTAAAAATCGCAGAGGGAGACCAAGAGACGCGTATAGTAAGCAGAATCAAGTGGATGTGGGTTGTCGTTCTTATGAGGAGATGAAAAGGCTTGCTCAGGATAGAGTAGGGTGGAGAGCTGCATCAAACCAGTCTCCGGACTGAAGACCATAACAACAACATTGGCCGGCCAATGTCCGATCTTTTCCCTGGTTTCGGGATTTGGCCGGCCAGTTCGCAAAGTGGCGTAGACCGATCGGCCAGAATCGGGAGATAAATAAAGATGGACTGAAAGTGTATAATTTCAAGCTGTATGCAATTTATTTATCAGTCTCAGTAATAAAAAGTATACAATCCGTCCACATTATAAATATTTTTAATACAGGCGGTATTCACTTATTACAACAAGTTAAGCTTTTATTATATTTGCAATTACACAATACTTTCTTATTTCTGGATTTGCAGTGATTTGTGGCGCATTTAGTAGAGCAGTTGCATCGATTGTATCATTGGCCACTGGTCAGTGACTGTAAGGACGATATGGTTCGCAATTATTTTTCTTCTTTGGGCAGGGATTCCAGCGTGATCAGTTTCTCGGGCAGAATAGAGAATACGTTTCTGGAATACAGTTGCTTCAGAACACCATGCCCTGTTCCCGGCTTGTAGAAAGTGCCTTCGACGTTCATCACAACGGCAAGAACGCTCCTGGGATCTCCGCGACCTCTGTCGACATCTTGTATACGGATACGAACATTGTTTCCAACTTTTTCAGGCGCGAATTTTGCGTCTGAATTTTTAAGCATCTTAGCACCTTGTGCTTGCAAATTGTCGTGACCTCCCTCCCTCTTGTTCCTGATTTCTTGCTTGTTATAACATAGTTTGCAAATAACTTTCCTCAATATCCTTCATCTGCTTCATTACTTCTTCCACATATTGCATGGAGACTTTTGCCGCAGAATATACAACAATGAGCTGCACCACACTCTTCTTCACAAAACACACACTATATTTTCGGCTTATTATTGTCGTATAACTGATCTTGACTTTCCGACGGTTCGATCTCCACGGTGTCAGTTTCATCGTTGGGAGTAGTCCATAAATTTATAGCGTCGTCCATTTCTCTTTCAACTTTCCCAAGGTCTTCCACAGTGACTTTGTTATCAATAATTTCTTTAGGCATATCTTTTAATTATTAGTACTTGCATGTACTTGAAGAACTTAAAAGTCTATTTTCTCGAGAATTTTTGAGAATTGCGTTGAATGGCATTGTCTGATTATTATTTGAGTTCTGAACTTCACGTACAATAAATATCAAAAGATTCTAAAATCCGATACCCACGTGATCTCCTAGTTAGAAGCAAATAATTAATACCAGTATGTTCGATTACTGATTTATGGCAAAGTGGGGGCAGATAACAATAAAAAACATCGGCAAACAAAAAATCTACTGAAAAATGCACTAATACGAGAAAGAAAATTGCCACAAAACGTAACGGTACCCACAATTAATCCAATTTGTGAGGAAGAAAAACAGGAAAGACGACCTTCTGCGAAAGGCAGCAGCTACCACGTACACGGCACAGTTAACACTGAGACTGAGACATGTGGTGACTAGCGTACATTGTGGCCACATCACAGCACCCAGTGCGATTTACACTGGGATTCCCCGACATGTGTGCTGTCACATCGCGTTGTCTGCACAACCTTATTATTTACAGTTATTTGTAGGTCTAACCTCTATAACGCGGCATCCCAGTGAAGAGCTGCTGCACGACGACTAACGCCGTCTAAGACAAGTCATTCTATTTATACGACATCGCGAACTGGTTGGCCCAAGTCGGATATGAGTCGCTTCTTTCAAGTAATCGGACTTTGGCCAATCCACCCGGCCAAAGTGCGAAGTGGCCGGCCAGTTCGCGATCTGGCCGCTCTTTGGGCTTTGGCTATAGAAATTAGATATATCTCGAAAACTACTGAATATTTTTAATTTGTGGGAACAAGCACTTTGATTCGTGCCATAATTACGCCAAATAATAAGTTTGGGAACGTGAACGTTGACGAGTTATAAGGATTCTAGTTTTTTTTTCAGTTTTATAAAGTTTTTTTTTTTCGAAATATCTCGAAACGCAACAAAATAATCGCTACGTACAAAAAAGCAATAGATAGATAATTTTAAGGCCTATAACTTTCTAATTTAACAATTTCCTATCGGGGTTGTAGTTTTTGATTTACTTAAGAAAAACAGTTTTTTTGCAACTTAACGTATTTTTTAGGCAAATTTAGCCATATTGGCTCGAGTTTCATAACATAATTTTAAAATTTAATTTCGTATACGCTCATATGTTTTTATAATTTTATTTCATTTTTAATTTTTTAAGGTAATAATTTTTACACCTACGTCTCACTAATGCTTGGACTAACAAAACTCGAATCGAATCCACGCGTGGCACTTTCGCGGCGTCACTTGTCGACTGAACACTGCCCCACGCCATCCTCAGCTGACAGCACGGCAGCTGGCCACCCTAACTGAGCCCCCGACCATCCTAACTGAGCCCCCGGCCACCCTAACTGAGCCCCAGCCGACTCCCAGAGTATTACGGCCACACCTCGCGCGCCTTTCGGGGCCCCCTGATTGCTGTCCCTCGTTCGCCGGGATAATCCAGCTGAAAGCGCGATCTGGCGGCAATTACTCTGATTAATTCTTCCAGCTGGTGTCGGCCCGACCACATCCATTAGCGCCGGCAAATTCTGCCGCGTTCCATTAGGGGCTCATCTTAGGCCCGTAGGGGCGCGATCGACAACCCCGGGGGCTGATGCCACATTCCTCTTCGTCGGAGCCAATGAATGGTCGCCATCAAAGCGTTACCACCACTCTGGGCTTGGATCAGAGGTTGAAAGGCAACTTCAATGACGCAGTTCCCCATTGCACTGTGCGCGTACTTCGACATACAGATGTAAGACTGAACGACCAACCTCCGCATCGTTAGGAATGTTTCTGAATACGGGAAGTCAGGTTTTCCTGCGTTTTATATAAATCTCTTTCGAGTGTTTGGAGCACTTTGCCGTAAGGCAATTAAGTTCCCTTCATTCTGCAGGCCGTTGGCAGAATGAGGCTGAATTGCTATTTCAGAAATTATTCGTCGTCATTATTATTGGTTTTTATTCAACGTTTAAGAATGTTATACTGTTAAATTTAACCCTACAAGCACCAAGCCCAGGCAAAAATTGTTCACACACATGTCAGAGACACACAGAAGCTTGACCTTACAACATACGATACGATATATGACATAATAAGAGACGAACATAAATGGACACAACTCAACACACTAGCAGACAAGATATCCAAAACAACCTACGAAGAATACAAAAGCACAATGCCCCACAGGAGACGTGTCCATACGCCCCGCAGAGTGGACAGGTATAGTTGGGAAGAAACAGATGAGGTAGAAGGCGATGAAACTTTCACAAATGAAGGAAGTGACACCGATGAGACTCAACATTGACAGGGGAGCAATCTCCCAATGTCATCGACCCAAACCAGACCTTCTTTAAATTAATGTGGATACTAACACCTGAGATACAAGAAAAAAATAACAATATAAAGAACAGAGAGTAATATCACCAAAACCGTGGAAACTGTGATGGGTGATCAGTGGCTTCAAGGAAACATTCTAAGGTACTCAACACCCAGAACAGTATAATGCAGCTAACCATAAGGACACAAAACCTCCCTTTTTTTTAGATATAATTTCTTCCTTTCCTATTCCATTGCTTAGCCCATAATTACAACTAGCAAATTTCAGAATACATTGAATTTCGACATGTGTATAACAACCATGTAACCAATCATGTTTTTATGTTCCCCACTACATCTAATTATTGTAAAATGCACGAAATGTAATTTGTTATATTATAATTGTAGCAGCAATGGAAAGCACTTGTATACATGTATTTTCTCTTTGCTTTTATTTTATTTTTTCTTCTTATCTCTAGTTATCTTAAATACTCAAAATATGTAACATTAATTAACTAATGCATAACATGGAAAATTACAAATGTACATCCTGCTTTATATTAAAAGGTTGCAGGATTATAAATGATAAATAAATAAATAAATTAAATAAAATAATAAATTACCATACATTTTAAAAAAAATTATAATAAAAATCATTCTTTGTTTCTGAGCCTTTTTATACTTGGTCTCATCTTATAAAGTAATAGACCATACATATCTATGATTACAGTTTTAATAACTGCAAATAAAATATAGAAATTTTATGCCCAAGGACACATTTTGCCCTGGATTAGTACTCCATGCAACCCTAAATGTCTTCCTTACAACCATCAAAGCGATTCGAGAACAGTGCAGTGTTGCCAGATGTCCTGGGTACCGATATGGTAAAGTGACAATGACGTCTTCAACATGTCGTCACTACTAGTTTCGGAACAAAATGGCCACCAGGGATAGCCCAGGATCACGCAACACGTCTCCACCTATGAGTAATCCAAGATGGCGTCTACTAGGAATTCCGAATTTTGAATTGTCCTTTAATGTTTATAACAATACTACATCCAGCATGGTGCTGCTACTGCTAGAGTCAATGTCTTCACGCGACTGTGTTTTAGTCTCAGAGTGATGAACTTTCCTCCCAAATTCACAGTGGGGGACGGGAACGGAGATGGTTCTGGTGTTGACATCTGGCGGTAGAAATTATAAATTTTTTCCCACCAAAAGGAATTGAATTGATGGCCAATTGCGTTCATGGGAATTTCAAAGTTCCCACTAGACTCCTCTTGGACTACATCATAGGGGAGGTGAAAGAGGGGGACGTGGTCCTGGGTCTTTCTTCGCAGCCATCTTATATTGCAAACAGAATTACTTAAAATAAAGGCATTTACAGAATTTACGGCTTATTGTAACACCCGGGCAAAATTCGTCCTTGGTTGGTGCTCCGAGTAATGCAAACTATCTTGGTGCTGCTAGGGTTAATAAATATTTAAAATAATAGAAAAATGAAATTGAAAACTAATTTTTGGGATTATTCATCAGTTGAAAAGCTCATTGAGCCATGAAATTGCTACGTATGAAAATTTTAGAGTCACTATTTCATTCATGTACTTGATTCATTATTGCTTTGAGTATATGCCCGACTATATAATTCTTACGTATCTGTAGTAATTTCGACGTTCGTGCTTATATAGTTTTCTTACCGGGCACTGAATGTAAACAAACTTTTATATATAACTAGCTGAAAAACCCAGGTTCCCCGGGTATTTATTTATTTATTCATTACTGCCAAATTTCAGGTATAATCATTTGTATAAGGACTGTATGTCTGTACGATCTGTTGGGAATACAACTAGTAGTTAAGAAGTAATAGATTAAAAATTGGTGTGTGATGGGGTGGTTTTCCATGAATGTCACGGTTTATGTGCTCATATCTCATGAACTACGTGTCGGAATGTGATACAATTTAGAAGCTACATTCAACTATGTGTATACTGTCTGTAAAATTTCCTGTCACTGCAATTTGTAGTGTTCAAATTATAAATTATAACGTCATACCGAGAGCCGTAGTTTTAATCCATAAATAGCAGAAAAGTAGTAAGCGAGAAACTTTTTTCCTTTCATCATTTTACTATGGCTGCCAGCGAGAAAAAGTTTAATAAAGGTTTGAAATTATGTTCAAAGTTTGTTGCAAGTCGATAAGTACTGTCATTCTCATACAGTGTATTTCGTAATTCTCGCCGCATTATATGGCATTTTTTCCGATTTCTATTGGTTATGACGTAATATCTTTTGAACCATGTCATTCTTAACCATGCAGCAATTGTTACCTCACGGTAAGGAATGTCTGTACGAAATTTGGTTGAAATCGGCCCAATGGTTTAGGAGAAAATGAGCAGCATTGTCGCAAAATGCAGCAGTTTTTCGCGCATCTGATTGTTTATGACGTCATATCTCGTGAACTATATATCGTATGTGATTCTTACACTTACAGCGACCGTCCTCGTGGATTGAAGCTTATGTGTACAAAATTTCATAAAGATTGGAACAAAACTGTAGATTTGTATGCAACACGTACAAATATACGGACACTCTGCTTTATATATTAGATTATATTTCACAAAAGTTGAGACAACTTATATATCACGTCTGAATCTGTTAACAAATAGTAGCAGACTGTATTAATTCTTCTATCTTAAAACATTTGATAGGCCGTTACTCTTTCGCTAGTTCAATCAGAATTATCTATAGCTATATCTGTAATTAATCTGCAATCGATATTTTCTTTATCGTGTGCTGGATCAAATGAAATATATCGCATTTCTGAATAAAAATAAAGAAATATCTCGCCTTAAAATGGAGAGGAAAAATTTATCCCCCTACTCTCCTTTCTATTCCTTGTCTCTAATCATATGTATCGTCACAATGTGACGAGTTTAAAATCCTGGAAGGCGGTTATTAACACAATTCAGATCGCAGATTTCTTATTTCGGTCTGTTGGCGCTGGAAGTAGCTGGCAACACCATCGTGAGCACGCTCAATCCTGCTCTATCCACCACCACCCCCTATCATCATGGTGGTCTTCTCTTAAAGACGATAACGAAACAAAACAAGAAATTCCTTCATTAAAAAACCGGTTTGATTGCAGATTGTTTTATGGTTTGATGACGTGTTTCGCCCTTTAGCAGGGTATCCGAAGATTATTTGCGTGACAGAATTTACGCAAAATTACATAGCTGAATTACAAAAAGTGGAAATGGGATGCGTGCTTATTTTGTGCTAAGTAGTTGCTGGCAGCGGTGGCCGAGGGGACTGAGGCGCTCCAGTCACGGTCTGCACGGTTACTGCGGTCGGGGGTTCGAATTCCCCCTCGGGCATGGATATTTGTGCCGTCCTTAGTATAAGGTAGTTTATAAGTAGTTTGTAAATTTAAGGACTGATGACCCCGTAGTTAAGTCCCATAAGCTATACAAACATTTGAAGTTTGCTAAATAGTTAGAATAAATGGCAAACAAGGCCTCCAAGACGCTCTCCGTGGAATGCCACCATAAATTGGATTGTGGAATTTTGAATTTCCTTGTAGATCTACAAATGATCGGGTAACGACGAATTAAAGTTGAAACATATTCGCTAATGATGGGAGAAACAAAAAATCGATTTTAAATTCCGATTTCGAATTACCTAAAAAAATCAGTTTTGTGCTTTTCACATCTTTACCCAGAATTACCCGATCATTTGTTGGGCTACAAGGAAATCCAAAATTCGAAAAACATAGAAACACCGCAAACCAACTTAGGGTGTCACACCACGGAGCGCGCTTTTTAAGCTTTGCTTATCATTTTTACTATTCACTTAGCACAAAATAATTCTATGTCACAGTACACTCGTTTTGTAATTCCGCCTTGTAGTTATGTGTAAATTCTGTTAAGCAGATAATCTGAGAATGCGCTGCTAAAGGACGAAACGCGTCGATAAAGGAAAAACCATCTGCAATAAAGACGGTTTTTCTATTGAAGGGGTATTTACTCTCACTGACTGCTGTACACCATGGACTGGAAATCATTTTAAACAAGAAATTTGACTGAAACTTTCTGGCAGATTAAAATTGCCAGAACCGGGACTCGAACTTGGGACCTTTGCCTTCCGTCTGAGCTATCCCGACACGACTCACGATGCCACCCCACAACTTTACTTCCGCCAGTACCTCGCCTCCTACTATCCAAAGGTCCCAGGTTCGACTCCCGGTTCCGGCACACAATTTTAACCTGCCAGAAAGTTTCAGTCAAATTTCTTGTTTCATATCAGAGCACACTCCGCTGCAAAGTGAAAGTTTCATTCAAGAAATTTGACTATTTTAATTTTATATAAATTTATCTCATTACCCTTGATGAACAGCAATACGGTGAAGTAATGTCTGCTGAGTCGTAGGAGAGACTGTTCATGTTACACATTCATTTGATGAGTCCGTCCCCATAGTGCACTGGACAGCATACTGATTGGAGTTCCTGGCCGATTCACAGCCTGGTTGGAGATTTTGTCAGTTCGGAGATGAGTCTTGTGTGTCGGCCTCATCATCATTCCATCTTCATCGACGCGCAAGTCGTCCAAGTGGCGTCAGCTAAAAAAGACTTGCACCAAGCAGGCCGAACACGACCCCGTCCCGGTTTAATGGCCACAAATGCCACACGACCACCATCCTCAGATAACGCGAAATTCTAGTTGCAGGTAGTACACCTAATCTGGAAAAAATACAGTAATACTCACCGAGGTATACGGAAACCATTAGCCTTGTACAGGGGTAGATTTGATTAATCAGTCTTAATAGTGTACCAAGTTTGATTCCATGTCAAATCAACCCGTTCAGTGACTGTTTGTAGATGTACAGCAATGATTCGTAATATTCCCTTACTGTCTCAAACGTAGATTTCGGTCACTGTGTGGCCATTATGCCGGCCGCGGTGGCCGAGGTGACTGAGGCGCTCCAGTCACGGTCAGCACGGTCACTACGGTCGGGGGTTCGATCCCCCCTCGGGCATGGATATTTGTGCCGTCCTAGTTCGTAAGTAGTTCATAAGTAGTTTGTAAGTTTAGGGAGTGATGACCCCGTAGTTAAGTCCCATAAGCTTTACAAACACTTGAACATTTTTATTTATTTATTTATTTATTTTTTTTTTTTTATTTTTTATTTTTTTTTTTTTTTTTTTTGGTGGCCATTATCAGTGCTGTAAACGTAGGTTAAAACATAAATCTTCGTTTGGAAGAGCTAATCTTAGACAAGAAGATTCAAAAGTTTTGTATTTCTTAATCTACGTTTTAATCATTGAAGGAAGGAAGCTTAGGCTTTAACGTCCCATCGACAGCGTAGTCATTAGAGACGGAGCTAACGTTCGGATTTTCGAGGAAGGATGTGGGACAAAATCGGCCGTGCCCTTTCAAAGTATCCATCCCGGCATTTGCCTGGAGTGATTTTAAGGAAATCTTGGAAAACCTAAATCTGGAGGCCGCAGGTGGATTTGAACCAACGTCCTTCCGACTACGAGTCCAGTGTCTTACCACTGCGCCACCTCGCTCAGTTTTAATCATTGATAATGGTCGCTCAGTAACCAAAATACAGATTTGCGAAAGTAAACAAATATCTGCGACTGTATTCTATACCTCATGCAAAATCTTACAACTAGGTTTCAGAAACTTTTTCTGCCCTGTCACAGATACAAATGTAATTTGCTCTAAATGTATATACCATCTGATGATCAGCTGCTAGGCAGCTTGAAACCGTTCATGGTTTAACACTCTGAGTGCCAATCACGTCAATTGACGGGATACGGAAATTTCTGTAAAATGCCAATCACGTCATTTGACGTCAGCTTTGTTTTCGTGCTTTTAAAAGCAGAATCAAGTTTATTGAAGGCCTAGATCTACCTTAAATACCTTACTCGGTAAACCAAGTGTCTAAACCAGCCTATAGATCTTTTATTTAGTTTCTAAATCGTCCGACCGGTCGCATTCATTGTATGAAACGGGGCAGGTAGAAAGTTGTGTCCGCTCACTCAGTAGGTAAATCAACGGATATGGCTTCACGCAAATTATTCTTCCCGAAAGTACTGTGAGGTGACTATGACAGAGGGGTGAGACAGCAACATATCGTAGTGACTCTACAGTTTGTTTGCGAAGTAGAGACGTTTTTAGTGGGGCCCTTGGCGTCGGAGTTGTATGTGATTTAGATGCTCTGTGTTCAGTTCTGGATTTATTTCAAAGAGCAGACAATTCTTTACGCCAGACTGAAGTGCACCTGGGGTTACTCCTGCAAGCAGAATGTCCGGCATTCTAAGGGATGGAATGGTTTACATGGGCAGCAGTCAAAGTGTTAATAAATCTTCATCGAGAAGAAAAAACGGCGACTGGTTGCAGTAATTTCTGAAACCTATTTCAAGATACAGTCGCAGGTTTTAATACTAATTTAACGCGGCGTGCAACTCATTCGTCTCCTGCGCCAACCACTTCATGTCGGACTTAGACTTTTAGTGTCTGAGTTAGTGTGGCGCTACTGTCGATTCCTGTCGCACTCACGGCCCCGGGAACGTCGACAGTTGGCAGTGGGGATGCCGCCAGAGGCCGCGCAAATAGTATTGACGGTCACATCTGTCTACTCTGACTGTAGGAATTACAGTTACAGGAGGCGCCCCATACAGCATTTACGAGGGTGCAGCGATTCAGCAGAGGGTGCACCACTTCGCCGAAGTGTGTCCCCACCGTGCACCGTGGTCCGCAGTGCCTCAGGACTTCAAATATTCAAAGGCTTGTAAATCTATGGGATAACTACTGAGGTAATCGTCCATAGGCTTACAAGCTCCTTATACTAACCTAAGGACAACAAAAACTCACCACAAGCCCTAGGGAGGACTCGAACCTCTAACGAGGAGTGACCGCGAACTCCGCAGCACGACGCTACAGAGCGCTCGTCCATTCCACCGCCAATCTCAAGAGTTCTGACTGCAGACTCGGAGTTGTCGCCACATGTTTGCGTCGTGAGACTTAAAATATCGCCCGCGGAAGAGAACTTTTAAACTCAGTGTCTGAGACTTTAAACTTTATCAATCTGGAATTTCTCTAATTTCTCCAGTGTCCAAAGACGAATATCTATTTGTTCATTAAATGCGGGTAAGCAACTATGAACAGCATAGAGAACGCATTATTGTAGCAAAGAAAGACACGAAGCCAACACCCTAAACAGTAGTACATGTTTATATGCCCACTACCTCTGCCGATGATGAGGAGATCGAAGAAATTTATGAGGAGATAGAAGAAATTATTCAGACCTTTAAAGGAAAAGATAAGTTACTTGTGATGGGGGACTGAAACTCAGTAATAGGAAAGGGAAGAAAAGGAAATGTAGTAGATGAATATGAACTGGGGAAAACGAATGAAAGATATCGTCTGGTAGAATTTAGTGTCCCAGCCTCGTCGCCGCTTTTGTGTCTCGTTTCCGTCGTTGGTGGCCGAGTAGGAAGACCGACACAGGAATAAAGATAGCACGCTGGTGCAGGTACGGAGGGGAGCAGCCAGAAACTAGAAACACTAGAGTAAATTAGAACGAGATATATATTGCACAGAATTTATACAATACTTAACTTTTACATAGTACTGCAGAATGTGGATACATAGTTGAGCTAGAGTCCTGCCTAGTGCCTAACTGCTAGCCAAGTCTTCACTGGTGCCTATCGGATTCAGAAGTGTTAACTGGTCCCTATCTCAGTCCCAAGTGAACGATGTCGTTCAGTGGTGGCCACGAGCGGAGTTGCAGCAGAGGGCGCTCGTGGCTGTCGTAAGAACGCCGCGCCGTGCGTGCATGGCGGCGCGCGGCGAAAGTAGGTGGCGCGCACTTTGGACTTGTGCGACACCACACCAAACACTTGGTTCAATCATCGTGAAGAGATACAGGAGACAGTGGGAGGTACCAGACTGACGTTATAATGGTGAGTCAAAGGTTTAGAAACCAGGTTCTAAACTGTAAGACATATCCAGAGGCAGAAATAGTCTCTGACCACAACTTATTTGTTACGAACTGCAGATTAAAACGTAAGAGAATGTAAAAAGGTCCAATATTAAGGAGATGGAATCTGGACGAATTGAAGGAACCAGAGGTGGCTGAGAGTTGTAAGAGGGAGCATTACGCAAGGTTTATCTGAAAGTGGAGAAAGTAATACAGTACAAGATGAATGGGTAGCTCTGAGAGATAGGGTAGTGAAGGCTACAGAGGATCATATAGGCAGAAGACAAGGCCTAATAAAAATCCTTGGATAACTTGATTGATAAAAGGAGAAAATATAAAAATGTATCAAGCGAAGCAGGCAGAAGGGAGTACAGACTTCTGAAAAATAAGGTTGACAGGAAGTGCAGACTGGCTAAGCAAGAGTGGCTTGAGGAGAAATGCAAGACCTAGAGAATGTATAACCAGGGGAAAGATAGATACCGCTTACAGGAAAATAAGAGACATGTGGAGACAAGAAAATCAGAGGTATGAATATCAAACACTCAGATGAAAACCCAATACCAACCAAATAATGAAAAGCTGAAAGATGGAAGGAACATATAGAAGGCCTGTACAAAGGAAGTAAAACTGAGGGCAATATTCGAGAAGTGGAAGACGAAGTACAGGAAGCTGAGATAGGAGACACTATACTGCGAAAAGAATTTGGCAGAGCACTAAACGATCTGAGTAGAAACAAGGCCGCTGGAGTAGATGATGTCCCGTCTGAACTGCTGTTAACGTTATGAGAGCCAGTCATCAACAAATTGTTCCACCTGGTATGCAAGATGAGACAGGGAAAATACCTTCAGACGTTAAGAAAAATATATTGATTCCAATTCATAAGAAAGCAAGTACAGAAAAATGTGAAAATTACAGAATTATCAGTTCAATATGTCATGGTTGCAAAATACTAACACGAAGTATTTACAGACGAATGGAAAAACTGGTGGAATTCGTCCTTGGGGAAGATCAGTTTGGATTTAAGGGAAATGTAGCAACACGCGATGCAGTACTCACATTACGACTTATCTTAGAAGGTAGGTTAAGGAAAGGGAAACCTAGGTTTTTTGCATTTGTGAATCTGGAGAAAGCTTTTGACAAGATTGACTGGAATACACTTTTTTCAGATTCTGAAGGTAACAGGAGTAAAATTTGGGAACGAAGAATTATATTCAACTTATACATAAACCAGACTCCAATTATTAGAGTCGACTGTCATGAAAGGGTCGCAGAGGTTGAGAAGGGAGTAAGGGTTGTAGACTTTCTCCAAAGTTGTTCAATCTATACACTGAGAAAGCTCTGAAGGAATACAAGGAGAAACTTGGAGAGGGATTAAAGGCCAGGAAGAGGGAATAAACATTTTTTAGATTCCTGAAGACATAGTAATTCTGTCAGACACAGCAAAAGACCGGGATGAGCAAATAAACGGAATGGACAGTGTCTTGAAAGTGTAAGTTGAAAATTAATAAGAGTAAAACGAGGGTAATGGAATGTAGTGTTGGAAAATCAAGCGATGCTGAAGGAATTAAATTAGGTAATAAGACAATAGAAGTAGTAAAGGAATTTTATTGTTTAGGTAGCAAGACAAGTTCTGATGATCGAAGTAAAGAAGATATAAATTGCAGAATGGCTATGGGAAGAAAAGCGTTTCAGAAGAAGCAAAAATTGACATCTAATATTACATGAAATGTTAGAAAGTCCTTTCTCAAATCGTTTGTCTGGAGTGTAGCATTGTATGGGTGTGAAACGTTGACAATAAGAAGTTCAGACAAAATGATAGAAGATGTCGAAATGTGATGCTACAGACGAATAATGAAAATTAGATGGATAGATCACGTAACTAATGAGTAGGTGTTCAACAGAATTGGGGAGAAAAGGAGTTTCTGGCATATCCTGACTAATAGGACGGATAGGTTAGTGGGACATATTCTGAGAGCAAGGAATTGTCAACTTAGCATTAGAAGGAAGTATGTGGGGTAAAAATCACCTGACTCAAATGATTGCAGAAATGTTCAAAGAAAGATAGGACCAAATTTCAGAAACGTTCCCCAAGCATAAAATTTTAATTGGTCACGACTTTAACTTATCCTCGATATGTTGACAAAAATACATGTTTAAAACAGGAGGCAACCATAAAACACAGTCCGAAATTGTACTGAACGCATTTTCCGAAAATTATCTCGAGCACTTATTTCATGAACTCACTAGAATAGTAAATGGTTGTGAATATATACTTGACCTCTTTGCAACAAATAATTTGGAGCTAATAAAGCGCATCGAAACAGAAACAGGAATTAGTGAATACAAGAGTTGTCGAAGCGAAGATGAATATCGGATTTTCCAAATCTACCAAAAATAAACAAAAAATATATCTATTCAAAAAAGCAGATAGAATTCGATTAACGCTTTCCTTAGTGAGAATATCCATTTTTGGAAAAACTATCAAGTGTTTGTGTAGATCAAATGTGGCTTACATTCAAAGAAATAACGTCGACAACCATTGACAGACTTGTACCAAACAAATTACCAAAAAAGGGGTCTGGCCCGCTGTGATAGACAAAACTGGTTAGCTCATTCTTTCAAAAGCAAAGAGAAAAGCATTGCCAAATTCAAACGGACACAAAATCATGAAAACTGTGAGTCTTTTACAGGAAACCGAAATTTAGCTCGAACATCAATGCGAGGAGCTTATAATAGTTTCCACAATGAAACCATGTCACACAATTTGGTAGATAAATAAATAAATAATAAATCTAAGAAATGCAAGTTGTGTGTAAAGTATACAAGCGGTAGAACACAATCAATACTTTCAATAGGCGATAGTAATTGTGATGCCACTGATGACATTTCTGCTGAATCAGAATTGCTTAACAAAGCTTTCCGAAATTCCTTTAGGGAAAAAAACCTCTAGAATTCGTATCAAGATCAGCTGCCAGCATGTGTAATGTAGACATTGATAGCCCTGGTGTATTAAAGCAACTTAAATCACTTAACTAAAGTAAGTCTCCCGGTACCGATTGTATACCGCAAAACTACAGGTGTATATCATGGACGTCGGTTTGCAGTAGGATTTTAGAACTTATACTTTCCTCAAATATTATGAACTACCTCGAACAGAACGACCTACTGGCCCACAGTCAACACGGATTCAGAAAGTATCGTTCTTGTGAAACACAGTTAACTCACATGATGTGATAAGTGCTACCTTTAAGCGATGTCAAATAGAGTCCGTATCTTTATATTTCCGAGAGCCTTTTGACACTGTATCTCAAAAGCGTCTTCTAATCAAATTGCGTGCTTATGGAATCTCGCCACAGTTGTGCGCATTGGATTCGTGATTTCCCTTCAGAAAGGACACAGTACGTTGTAAATGATGAAAAGAACAGAGGTAACCTGTCATTTAGGGCCCCTACTGTTCCTCATTAAAAAAAAAAAAAAAAAAAAAAAAAAAAAAAAAAAAAAAAAAAAAAGATTTAGGAGTCAATCCGAGTAGCTCTCTTAGACTGTTCGCGGATGATGCTGTCATATATCGGTTAGTTAAGTCACCAGAAGATCAAAAGCAAGTGCAACATGATTTAGACATCAGCATGGTGCAACAAAAGCCAATTGATCCTTAATAATGAGAAGCGTGAAGTCATCCTTAAGACAACTAAACTGTTACACTTCGAGTAGACGATAAATCACTCAAAACTACAGGCTGTAAATTCAACTAAATACCTAGGAGTAACAATTACGAACAACTTGAAATGGAAAGAACACACAGAAAATATTGTAGGGAAAGCGAACGTAAGCTTAGTTGGTGGAACACTTTGATGATGCAACAGTTCTTCTAAATAATCTGCCTATACTTCACATTCGCGTGGTATTTTGGAGTATTCCTGCGCATTGTGGGATCCCCACCAAGTGGGACTGACATCTTGTAAGATTACCGCCCAGTAGAAATATTGGTAATTAATAGCATTTAATAATTAAACAGTATGAAATTCACTGCAAACATTGACCATGCCAATGCACTAAATGTTACACAATTTTAATCTTATTAATTATGGTAGCAATGTGGGAGGGGAGAGAGGGACAATGGCGAGTGCCAGGCACAGTGCAGTGCACAGCGTGAAATAAAATATTCTAATACTACTTGCATTTGAAGTAATACGATGCAGTCAGGAACCTTTAAGGCTCTCATTACAAAATAGCCTGTTGATAAATAAACAATACATTAGCTGATATAGTCACATCTGGCGTAATATGTTTAATTGACAATGAAAAGTAATAAATTACCAATGAATACAAGACAGTTACACAACTAGCATGGCAATGTTTGTTTATAAAAATAAATATATTAACTATTTCTCATTTTATTTTCAATTAATCTTGTGTATTTTAGCTTGAAATATTCAGTTAAATCACTTATATGTGATATAAGAAATTGCACGATTATAATAAATAGTGCAAAGGATGTTTATACCAATATAAAAACATAATAAGAAATTTAATGTGTAGTGTAATGATTCTGATTTTAAGTAAAGTTTTAGAAATGTATTAGCTGAGCGCTGTACGTTGGCAAATCGGTTAGAACAGCTCACATGGGGAAGTTGATGACGTAGGGAAAAAAACCCGGCAGTTGAGCTTTTGGCGCGCGCGCTAGGGCAGGAAGTGACGAGACGCGAGCACGTGGTGTAGCTGGCCGGGCGGCGTCGCTCTGCATCAGTCGGCATGTGTATCTCCAGGTGGAGACTTTAGATTTGTGTGTGGCAATCGCCACGTGTGGTTGCTCGTCGTAGACTGCACCAAGTTGAATCGAGTGCTATTGTGTGTTGGTGAATATTTAGCCGGTAGAAGGTGTGCATCGAATTGAATTAAAGTGATTGTGTTTTATTAATGTAACACGTGTCGTCGCATAGGCACGAACATAAACGGTGTTTGAGACAGTCACATGGTGTGAAAACAATTTGCGACAAATATTCATTTTTGTCTGGGGGCTCACGAGCTATAACTTTATTTGATAAATGTGTCGACGTACAGACGTATCAGCCACAGGGTTCTAATATTGTGAAATAAACAACATAAAGTGAACTTTCACGTGTTTTCAAAAATAATAGTTAGTACACCCTTTTTCTCTCATGAACTTGACTTTATTATGAATTGTTTTGTTAATCATATGCAGGGAAGGAAAGCTGCGAACGTGTGATATCATCCCCAAAAAACGAGTCAAACAGTCGCAATCACAGTTCCAGTGTTTTTGCATGTTTAGGAATTTGGTTCGCAGTTGGTGGTTGTGAGTTTTAAAACTTAATCATTCCCAATTTTAAACTCTCTCCCCGACCTTCACTCTCGCAATCTCGTTTCGTATTATCGCGATATATGGAGAGTGTGTCTTGGAAATGATGCACGAGCTGCGGTGGAAATCATTAAAAGAGAGGCGTACTTCGTTGCGACGAGATCTATTTACGAAATTTATTTCACCAACTTTCTCTTCCGAATGCGAAAATATTTTGTTAGTACCCGCCTACACAGGGAGGCACCATCATCATAATAAAATAAGAGAAATCAGATCGAAAACGGAAAGATTTAGGTGTTCCTTTTTCCCGCGAGGTTTTAGAGAATGGAACTGTCGAGAAATATCATAAAACCGTGTAACGTTTCTGCTATGTTGCACACTCTTTACACAAATTAGTTGCCAACATATAAACACGAAATATCTGACACCTAAAATAAAACGTCACTACCGGACATGTAAAATATCACATTTTCGTCTTCAGTTTGAAATTCTATTAACACTATTAGTAAAACGCTTTTTAAGAAATAGTACGTTGATTTAAACATAAATTTGGCTGTCCTTTGACGTAATTTTCAATTTTTAATACTTTCGTAAATAATAGCTGCAAACACTAAAATTGCATTACACTTAGTTCCGGAAATTGCTGAACCTATATAGATACTAATTTGTATAAAAACAACAATACTACATGTTATAACTATTGCACAACATGATTTCAAATATATGTTTGTTTAAATAAATTAGAGCAGACCATGTTTTATATATCACTGGATCCTAAATTAAATACTGATCATTTTTCATGCACTAAAATTAATAATCCGTTTGGTACTAAGAAACTACCTTCGAAATTAACAATACCACGTCAACCATATACAAATCCGTATTAATAAAAAATTAGACCGCAAACTGAAATACATAAAAATTCCATGTCACAATAATAGTACACCTACACAATATTGGCGAAACAAATATGTGTGCACTTCGAAAACACAAATAATGTAAATAATTTGAGCACTGTAAAGACCAGTCAAAGGATGACTTTAAATTTGTGTACCACATTAAATACAAATTTCATGAAACATGTACATACATTGAGATAAATAGTTAAAACTTAAATGTAATGTTTTAGTTTCTGTATTTTGGCATATTCAATGTAAAAGAATATTGTTTAATTGTGTATTACAAAACTATGACAATCTTATTACGCGGTTACGTAGAAAGATGTTTGAGAGAAACGATGTTTTGTTAGTCTTCTAACAGTCACAAACCTGTAAGCAGCTCCGTTGGCTTGCCGCTACATCTTTTTTTTTTTTTTTTTTTTTTTTTTTTTATTGTGCAACAATGTGATTGATTTAAACTTTATTTAAATGGAAATAAAATCGTTTCCATATCAACTGACATGTTCATGATTTACGAAAAGATCCTGTAACATCAAATCTTTTAGTTAATGCCGAAGACAGCTCAGAACGTAATGGACTTCAGCCAGCATATAAGTTCGTTTTATATCAACCTCACCTACAGTGGAATGAATTTGTTATAAAAAATGGTAAAGCAGTCAACAATCCAAAGATTTGTTTGAACACCACAGTGCTTTACTAGGCATGGTCCTGTTTGGAGGTGGTATGCCGTTGCCTTCCTCCGACCTTCCAACTGACTTACCCAGCCAGTTAAAGGGGGACCTACAGTTTAATGTGGGTTCCGAACCACGGTGCTACTCAGTATTTTTCACATGAGCGATACTGCCAGAGATGAAAGAAGTGGAAAGTGACAGATAAAAACCCTAGCACCTAGCGGGGATCGAACTCGCGACCTTTGAATTTGTATTCTGGCACTCTACCACTGTGCAACCGAGGCGCACGATTCGTTATAGAGACTGTGAACTAATAAAACTTTCCGTGATTTAGGAAAATATTAGGGCTCAGTTTGAGTCATTCCCAAAAGGGGTGACTGTCGTTAGAACCGGTTGGATGAAACCTCGTCATGCGCTTCAATGTGACTTGTCAAGTATTTAAATCTCATAAGAGACTAACGATCATCTTCCAGTGTCCATCGTCACTACTGCAAGAGCACGAGAGACTTGAATGCGTTCCAGCCGACTAGCCTTAATCCTCTCATACCATTTTCAATACTTTTTATTAAATCCGCCTAACAGATAGTTCTTCACTCTCTCATTCTGAAATTTAACCCACTTTTAAAATATTCGCCACTTCTTATTCTGTGTATACGCTGAACGGTAGTGAGGAAAGGCTACATCCTTTTTAATGCACACACTTTGTTCTTGGTCTTGAATACATTATGTATCACCGATCTTTCCTTAAAGCGTCCTATAGATCTTCCAATGTTTGGCACCATTTTACGTTGTCGAACGCTTTTTCGAGATTGATAGTTCCTGTGAAAGAGTTTTGATATTTCTTGTCTTGCTTCTACTATCAAGTGCTGTTTGAGGACTGCCTCTTTGGTGATGTCATCTTTCCTAAAGCAACAGATGCAAAGATTCTAAATTTTCTTTTTCATTCTTCTGTGTAAAAATGACAAATTTCCACATTGATGGGGAGATATGAAATACTTATTATATATATATATATATATATATATATAGTTCGTTCACCGTTGTAGCCACTAATAAGACCTTTTTTATTTACACGTTCTATGGATCTAACTGTTAAATATTTTATGCGGAGTACATTAATCCCTATTACTCTAAATCTGCATTGATGATGTTTAATCAACGAAATGGATATGTGATTTTTTAAATAAATAGTTGACATCACACCACCAAGTAGGAAATTTATTATTTTTATTATAATACTGAGGTGGTCCGGCACATTATCCATTATGGAATCGACATATTCCTCACTTCAGGAACTTTTATTCATTATCAGTTAAGTTGATTGTGCGTAGTTACCACACTCATGTGCACTTGCTATTTTCGGCATGTATGGATGACAGTAAACCGCTACTCTCTCGCAGATTGGTCTCACCAACTGAATATAGTTCCCCCCAATGATTTTACAAATCCTGATGAAACGTTATAAATGTCTCACACCTTAAGTTTACCAGCAAAAAGATTTCTAAGTGGCATTTCCATCTTTTTGTCTATTTTGGAAGTCTATAATTCAGTTCGGCAGCAGGTAATTTACCTAGAGTCCGTCTTCGTAGTCTAGTGAACAGCGTGATGGGTTTACCACGCAAGGGACTCGGGTTCAATTTCCGGTTGGCAGTCGGAGAGAATATCCGCTCGGTGAATGAGTGTTATGTTGTCATCATCATAATTAGCTATGCCCAAGTGGCACCAGACAGGCCAACCTTGATCCCAGGTGGGGTCTGAGGGTAAAAATAAATAAATAAATAAATAAATAAAAAGTAAAAATAAAAGATAAAATTCTCATCACAATTCACCTTGAGAGAGCCCGACATTTGCCAGCATTAAACAATAAATAAATAAACATACACAAACCTCTCTGCCTAATATTGCTTCCAGTAGCGCAAAATACTTCCATGTTTGTAGTAGTAGGTCAATTTCACACAGCAACTGTTATCACCGGTTTAACAGAAAGGACTGATTCGCCTCTTCGTCTTTGTGAATTGCGAGAGAGACAATATTTCACACAAATCTGGACGTCCTCTTTGCGAGAATACTGAAGTATTTCCTTGGTGAGGAACTGAGAGCCACGAATTTTATCACACTTACTTTGTTTCGCGAGATATACGATGTACACGCTCCATCCCCCGTGGCCTGGTTGTCGAGTCCTCTGGTGAAAGTTATCAAGCTTACGGAGCTGTCCGAATGCACTCTGGAAGATTGAGATCTTCGTCAGTGCCAACTCCACATTAATTAAGAGTCGCCTCCAGTTTCAACCTCGTTCTTCTTCATGCGTCTCTTATTCGATGCATACATTTAGTATCCATACATAGTAACATCAGTGTAACCACCCTCGTATCCAAAATTTCTACTACAAACTGGTATTTTCCAAGGTGGAATTCACCGTTTATTTTGCCGCATGATAAACTTGGCACAATCAAATGGAAACAGTATATATATATATATATATATATATATATATATATATATATATATGAATTGCTTTTCGTTAGTCTCGCTAAAACTCGAGAACGGTTGAACCGGTTTGGCTAATTTTAGTCTTGAAATAGTTGCGAAAGTCGAGGGAAGGTTTAAATGCTGATAAAATATGGAGAAGTTGTCCGAAAACGGGGAAAATCGGTGAAAACAGTTCTTTTCCAGTGAGCTATCAATGCCGTTCGTCCAATTGCGATAAAATTTTGCACATTTTGTGTTGACAGCAAGAGGAAGGTTTGCATAAAATAAAAATTTGGAAAAGTCGCCCGGAAAGTAGGTAAATTTAGGAAAAACAGAAAGCATTTGTATTCTATGAATAACAAACAATTGCCACGTGGTTTTAAGAGCATCACTTGAGTACGGCTTGACAGAACAAGGTTTGTATGAAATAAAGTTTTCGGAAAATCTACGGGAAAACTGGAACATTTGAAAAAACTGAAAGTGCGTTTTTCAATGTGTTTTTGATTGAATTCAGCACTATAACTGCCTATTCGTGGTGTAATTCTTGATTTGTTTTGTTCATTATGATCTTGGAAAAATTTTCAGTAAAAAAAAAAAAAGAAATAGGAACTACTAAAAAGGAAAGTCGCAAAATTCGAACCAAGTTCCTTTTTCAATGTGTTTGTAAATGTACTCAATACTATAAGTTGAGAACAGTTTTTCGATTGCGATAAATTTTTGAATATTTGACGTTTATTCGTTTGATTGGGATAAGATTTTGCATATTTGACGTTCACAGCAAGAGTAACGTTCTTATGAAATAAAAATTTGGAAGTGTTTCCCGGCAAACTGGAAAATTTTTCTATGAAATATCAATATCATCATCCGATTGCAATAAAACTTTACACATTCGACGTTCAAAGCGAGAGGAACGTTTGAGTGAAGTAAAAGTTTTGAATAGTTGGCCAGAAAATAGGAAAATTTGTGGAAATCTGAAAGAGCTCTTTTCTTTGGGATATCGATATCATTTTCCTACGATTGCGATAAACTTTTGCACATTTGACGCTCAAAGCAAGAGTACATACATATTAGTAAATACAATGCATTGCCGGGTGGACTTGTACAGAAGTGCTAGTCTTTCATGGTTCGCAGGAGAGCTTCTATGAAGTTTGGAAAGTAGGGGGCGAGGTACTGGCGGAAGTAAAGTTGTGAGGCGGCTTCGTGAGTCGTGTCGGGATAGCACAGTCAGTAGTGCACTTGCCCGCGAAAGGCAAAGGTCCCAGGTTGGAGTCCCGGTTCCGGCACACAATTTTAATCTGCCAGGAAATTTCAGCTCTAAGTTTGTTTGAAAACATCTCATGACTTACAAAAGTCCAGTATTATTCGATTTCTTTTATAATAAAAGAGTAGAGTCAACTCTACAAAAATATTACTTTCGATATCAACAGACCAAAATTACCTGGAAGTGATTAAGAAATCCCTTCGCCTCTAATTTCCACGCTGTCGACGAGACGTTAAACCTTAATCTTCCTTACTTTAATAAATTCTACGTCGTAGAATCAGAGATACCCTTGGTAATCCTTTACACAATATTTTGGCCCCGAAACCGTGTTCCACATTCCTTCCGTCTGCTAATCCTTCTAGAATCACTCTCCAGAACAAATAATAAAAAGTGACCACTATTTAACTTCCAACCCTCGTATCTAAAAGCTATCAATTGCACTATTCTAACACACAGTTTATAATTGTAATATTTGACCTATTGTGCTGTTAGACTTCTTGTTACGGTTGGAGATCATTTTTAAGTTTTAATTCTAACAATAACCACGCGAAATGTCATAAGTATAGTGTTTATTGCCCATGGAATCGATTGGCTAAACAACCAGCAACTCCTAATATGTTTGCTGGTTCCTCTTTTGTGACGTAGAAACGTAGAGCTTTCGTTTAACTATTATGACAGTGACTGTCTGCACAGGAACTGATTTCCAATATTAAGCGTAGAAAAAGTTCGAAGAGAAGAAAGAATATGGCTTGTAGTATATTGGTTACTTTGCGTTGGAGTGGCCGTAAGCTTTAAGGCACTTTGCTGCAGAGTGCGCGCCCACTTCCCGTAGGAGGTTAAAATGATCCCTAGGTCATCGGTATGTGAGTTGTCCTTAGCATAACTCAGTTGACGTAGTTTGTGAGTCTAGTGACCAATGCAGTTTGGTCCCATGGCTTTATAAACATCTAATATATAAAGCAGAGAGTCCTTATGTGTGTACGTGTTGCACAAAAATCTACAGTTTTGTTACAATCTTTATGACATTTTGTACACGTAAGCTTCAATCCATGAGGACGGTCGCCGTAAGTGTAAGAATCACACACGATATACTTAGTTCACGAGATATTACGTCATAAACAATGAGATGCGAGAAAAACTGCTGCATTTTGCGACAATACTGCTCATTTTCTCCTAAACCACTGCACCGATTTCAACCAAATTTGCTACACACATTCCTTACCGTGAGGTAACCATTGCTGCATGGTTACGAATCACATACGGCACATGGTTCAAAAGATATTACGTCATAACCAATAGAAATCGCAAAAAATGCCGTATAATGCGACGAGACTTTCGAAATACACTGTATGAGAATGACAGTAGTTAGCGACTTGCTACAAACTTTGAACATAATTTCAAACCTTTGTTAAACTGTTTCTCGCTAGCAACCATAGTAAAATAGCGAAAGAAAAAAAGTTTCTCGCTTACTTCTTTTCCGCTGTTTATGGAGTAAAACTACGGCTCTCGGTATGACGTTACAGTTTATAATTTAAACACTACAAATTGTAGCGACAGGAAATTTTACTGACAGTATACACATTTATAGTTGAATGTAGCTTCTAAATTGTATCACATTCCGACACGTAGTTCATGAGATTTGAGCACGTAAACAGTAACGTTCCGCTGTTAATGGACTAAAACTACGGCATTTGGTATGACGTTACAATTTATAATTTCTACACTACAAATTGTAGCCTCAGGAATTTTTTCAGGCAGTATACACACATATAGTTGAGTGTAACTTGTAAATTGTTTCACAGTGTGACAAGTAGTTGATGAAAAAATGTTCAAATGTTTGTATAGCTTAGTGGACTTAACTACGGGGTCATCAATCCCTAAAGTTACATACTACTTATGAACTAACTGATCCTAAGGACGGCACAAATATCCATGCCCGAGGGGGATTCGAACCCCCGACCGTAGTGGCTGTGCAGACCGTGACTGGAGCGCCTCAGTCCCCTCGGCCACCGCGACCAGCTAGTAGTTGATGAGGTATGAGCATATAAACAGTAACGTTTATGGAAAATCGCCCCCAACAGGCACCAAGTTTTATTTAATTACTTGTTTACGACAAATTGTATTTTACAGACATACAGCACTTATAAAAATGAATATATACTTGAAAAAGGGCAGGAATAAATAAATAAATATCCGGGCGACGCCGGGTTTTCAGCTAGTTTATTATATTGGTGATGATATTTACATTAAAACTCGGAAAAAATTACCACTAAAGCCACTATGGCCATAGAGACCTGGAAACACGGACAATGTCTTTGTATTCAGAATGCGAGAAAAAAAAAAAAAAGACGAAGATAGTCTTTTAATAATGTTAGAAATTAAGGTTACCACATATCTCCTGTAGGGTACTGAGACAGTGCAAGGCTTTCTTTCGAACTATGACTGATTTTTAGCCGTAGGGTCAACTGTACATGTCTGCTTTTCTACGCAGCAGCAATAACCGCGCAAAATTTATGTACGTAGGATCCAGTAGTTTATGTAAGCGTTGGTATGTAACGCAATTTATTAAGTAACACAAGCCGCGGATAGCTATCAACTCACCAAAATGGCGACCGTCGAGCCGCATGGAAGCACGTAAAAGAAGCAATTACTCACGAGCACACACATCTTATAGCAGGTGTGGAGAAATCCGTTAAAGGGAGCGCAGGTGCCTGCGAAATGTTCAAATGTTTGTAAATCTATCGGACTGAAATGCGTGGTCATCAGTCCGTAGCTTTCAAACTACTTAAACTAACGTAAACTAACCTATGGACAACACAAAGAGTTTGTGACACTTGCGAGGAATGACACTTGCGGAGAAAGGGAATGTGTAGACACTTGCGGGGAGACCCGGACGCTGCAGGTAGTGAACAGGGTGTTCCAGAAGTAGGGATACACCACCCCTGCTCCACGTCCTCCAGCCGCTACCTGTTCAGTATTCAGGGAAAGGCCCACCGAGCGAGGTGGAGCTGTAGTAACGGCCCGGAGATATCACAGCCTCATTCAACAGGGAGATAACACGTCATACAAACATCACTCGATTTACAATACAGCACTATGTGTAGAGGAATGTGATGAAATCGGAATTGAGCACAACCGTTGCTAACTACAATTTCGGATTTACTGCATTTTGAGTCAGAATTCGCATCTATATACGCATTTATCGCAAATGCGAATTTTTTCTGTCCCTAGTAATACCTCTAAAAATAAACAGCTGATCAAGGCACTAAAAGCAAGGGCAGATCTTTGGGTGTATTACTACAAATATCTAAAACACAATTTGATCGTGGAATTATATACAATCTCATTATAAAGGTTTTTTGTAGCTGGTTTTGAGCAGCTTTTAAATATGTTAGGAATAGCAATATGAAATATAGACAGCTACACCTTATGTTTATTATGAAATATCGATTTCGGCTAATTTCAGGTCATCTTCAAGTCTCAAACAACAATTGTTACTTATGCATTTTTCCAGTGGCACTCATAACCTTTAACTCTTTACACACGAGGTCTAACATTGTTAATCCCGTTAGCGATGAAAACAGAACGCAGAATCTTTCGTCTAAATGATACGTATATTGGTGTGATGTCTTATTTCGAAAGAACAGACATCACACCAATATATATATATATATAGCTCTCGGTAAAGTGGAACAGTACGATGTCGTTACGTAGCACAGCACAGCCGACTGGAAACGCAGGAGAAATGCAAACAACGTTCTCTCCTCAGAGGTACGATTAGGTTCGACGTAGACTTCTACAACATACAGTCTACACTGCGAAGATTACACCAAAAAATTTAACGTTTCGTCTACTTTGGCGATAGCAACCAAATTTTAAAATCGTGTCTACTATGTAAAGATTTAGCAACATAAAACGCTTCAAGTCCATAACTTCACTGATTTTCGAGTTCTGAATTTTTAAAATGTTTTTAATGTTATTACAGAAAAAACAAATATGGGACTCACACTACAATTTTCATATGGCAGATTTTGTAGGTAAATTCACAAGACATAATTCAACGGTTGTGTGCATTCATCTTATGAGAAATATCAATCATTTGTTTTCAGTGTCTATTTCAAATTTCTACATTTAAGTTTCTTCAATTATTAGTACTTAAATGTGGTTATGAAATAAATAAATTACGTGTACATGTGTAGTCTTATGCGGCCAAACTACTTAGGTCACTGGTCGCTAGAGTTACACACTAATTAATCTTACTTAAAATAACTTAGGCAAAGTACAAACAAACGTACCCATGTCCGAGGAAGTACTCGAACCTGCGACCGGACCGGCCGCGCAATTTGTGACACAAATTACATGTTTGATAATATTAATGCATAGAAGTATGAAATCACGTCAAGACTACTTCCTGCAAAAATTTTGACAAAAAAAGTTGGCACTGAGTTTAGAAAAACAAAATTCTGGTATACTGGATTTTAACATTTTATCAAAAACTGAATGTTACCTTTTTTACTACAAGAGATACAGCCATTCAAATTTACGGCCACCATAACGTTTTCCCTTCCTGAGTAAATGAGCTGCTTCTTGTAGTTTCAACACCTTTTTCTTGAATGTTCTGAATATAAATCTTCACACAGACTTCTTGAGGAGGAGAGTGATACGGATATCTGATTGTAAACCACTGCCTATTACCTTAGACCTTTTTGACTGTACTGAACAGTAGTTCCGCGTATTCCGTAATTTATATTTATACAGTTAACAGGCAATGTAATTTATAACCAACTATTGGCTGCCAATTTCGCTTCATTTTTCCTGGAAGTCTTGCAACTTATTTCTCCCTGTTGGTTTATGCCAAGTCCGGAGTAAAAATGGTTCTGTATGACGGTGATGGAAAATAGTATTTATCTTCAGCATTTTTCGGTGTGTGACATTCCCTTACACATTCCGTATTTCATATATTTCTTAGATGTATTGTAATTCGAATGCATCCAAATCGTCTTGGGGTCTGCGAATAAACGCTTTAAGTATGTAAAATACTCATTGTCTTATTATTAACGTTTTTAATTGAAGGTTTAAGGTTGCATCTCCTATTAAAAAACATAGTAGCTATTTTTAAAGAAATGGAAGTTGCGTGATAGTGGGGTTAACTACATAGCGGTCAATTACATCAACGTATCTGTGCAGGATGCCTAATATATTTATTGCTTGCGCAGGTTGTGACACAACAACACAGTGACCAACGGTGCTTTCCAGTCATGTGTGCGTACAGGGTGATATATAAAACGATGCTTTATGTAATTTTCCTCATTATTTGTATTTTTTTTTGTAATTTATTGTGTATTTGTATATTTGTTTCTGAGATATATTTGCATTGTCCTGCTAATTTCCATATATGTCAAAAATATTGTAAATGTAGTAGACACGCTGGTTTAGCAAGGGCTTTGCTATTGTATAGAATCATCTTTGAGTAGAGAGTTTTTTATCGCTGGTAGCGCAGAGGCGCACAGCGAGAAGGAGTCGTTGAGAAGTAGCGGCGGACAGACGCATTGTGTGCTCAGTGGTGTACGGAAAATGTACGTGGATTGGCACTAGTGGAGGAGACGGCGAAGAGGCAATATTATTTATTCATGCGGCCACAGCTCAAATAATTAATAAATGCATCAAGAGGAATGCTGGGGGCCGTAAATTGTAATTAACATTCGTCGCCAAAAAGAGCCTGTGTTTGCCAATTGTTAAGTGCCAACAGTCTTCAATCAGCAGCACCACGTCGCACATCAAATTCAGTAAGATCTGTCCTGTTTGTCTTAGCATGTACAGCTAACCAGCGTATTAGTGATGATTGTTCAATAGCGAACACTGTTATTTGTGAACCTGTGTTTAAAAATCATTACCCATAGTCATTGTCCAGACAGGTTCCTTCCTCATCCATTGTTTTTCCGAGGACATTCTCAAAGTTATAGAAAACTAAAAATCAGAGTCATTAAAGACAATGTGACAGTCGTTAATAAAAAATGTGTTCAGAAAAGTTTTACTAAACGTAGCTTATGCCAGTGTTGCTGATCAATAGGTTTGCTAAGTTGAACGAAACTGCTAGATTAACTTTCAATTTCAAAAGATATTTCAATAACAGTGTAAAAGATTGTTTTCCACTGCATATTATTTTGAGGTAAAGTTTGTTTTAACTTGCAAGTACTGACTAGTGAGAATAGTAATTGTTTACAAGTGTTTGAATGCTAATAATTCCTGGTTAAAGATAGAGCAAAAGTTAATCAGAAGGTTAAATGGTTCTTTTCTAAATATTCAGTGTTAGCACGACAAGTCATTAATTAATTTTTTGAGCTTGTCATTAGTATAGTTAATAGTTCAGTTACAACTTGATTATTGCTAAAGCGCATGGCATACTCACTGTAGAATAAGTTCTGGTACTTATATAAACAATTAATTATTTGAAGCTGTAAGTAGTAAGTATTAAGGTGAGAGTTTTGCATAATTTGCTGCATGTTGCATTTGCGCGGCTATGGCTTGCATTTTGCTATCTTACATTGAACCCTGTGTTAGTGAACTGTTTCTTAGTGATTAGTATATTGTCAGTGTCTTTTGTACCGAATTTGAAGCACATACTGTGATTTTCTGCCCACCCAAATTCTACGTAATTTTTCACGTTTTTAATTAATTCTGCTGTTATTGACATCCCACCAAATTATTTGCTCGAACATCGAGCTGGCGACCGTAAATCAATAAGTTTTTCACTTTTTTCCAAATTAATCCCTGTGTTCCGTTTGTTCCGCAATTTTTTTTTCATTTAAACATTAATAATTTTATTCCAAATTTTACCTTCCACTTTCTTTATTCCTATCGATCGTTGTTGTCTACCAAAGAGGTGCAGCAACGTTCCGGTTATAGCCTCCGCTACATCATCGGCTTCATTACCGATAGCTTTTTCACCAAATTAAGATAATTAGGCACACGGGTCATTTTTCTAATTATCATATACTAACCGGTGGTGTAGGACGGGTAGGGTTATAAGGTGTCTTGATATGCTTAATGTTCTGAATAATATGCTTTCAGGAGGTATGACTGTGGAAAGTCATCGTCTTGTAGTAGCAGAGACTGTCTTAATAACTCTCCAAACATTATCACTATTAAAAAACTTTTTTGTTTACAGGAGGAACACTCAACGGATTAATATGTAGTTAGAACAAGTTACTATATTGCTCTTCAGCTTTGAAAGGGTTGTGCAATTTCACTGATTTTCGTGTTATGTTAGACAGTGCTGAAACTTGACAACAGCAGTGATAGACTTCTTGGTGTGCCTGTACCCAGGAAAAGCCATTAGCCGCCCCAAGGGCCCCGGGTTCCGCACAAGTGTCACTCCGCGCAAGTGTTCCAACCCCCAACACAAACACCCATGCCCGAGGTGAGCACTCGAACCCCCGACGGCGAACGACCTTGCGCACCGCAGCACGGCGCCCCAGTGCGCACGGCTAATCCGCCGCGGCAAGCCCATCTCCCCCACGTCTTCACTAACATCGTTCGCAGAGCGCACAGAAAGCGTTTTCGTTGGTGCAATCTCACTAAGTTCGTAGTGAAGCAAATTCGTACGAAATGAAATAGCTGAGGATGTGTCTTGACCGTAAAACACGAAATTGTTGACCTCTGTGTATATTTGATCTTGCACTTTCTGACTGAATTTACAAAGCAAATAAATGTGTTTACTACAACTTTTCAGATGTTCTCATAAATTGATTGCAATAAATTTTGGTCCTATTTGGGTTTTTAAAAGAAAATTTCACAATACCGCACGAGTTAGAAATAAATCTTGAAAAGGAGAAGTAATCGCAATTTTACAAGTTTTCTTAGAAAAATGTAGACAGCGAATTAAGCGACTCGCATTGACTTGATGCTGATTTAGCATACTGTTTGCTGTTATTTTCGTCAGGTGCTAATTCAAATTGATATATACGATGTGCAGTGCCCATATTTATGAATAGAACTAATCTGCGGCAGATACAACTGTTAATGTAAATACAAGATATGTTGTGGCAACTGCGAATATGATTCACCGCCAGTGTATGATTTCACGGTGACAGATGAGAAGTACGTGCCTGACCGCTAACAGACCGAATTTCCCGCTTTTAACGTGCAGTCGTTTTACCGTGAATTACCCAATAAATCAGTCAAACCTTAAGGTCGTAAATTCTACCAAATACCTAGGAGTTACAATTACGGACAACTTTGACTGGAGAGAACACATAGAAAATATTGTGGGGAAGGCGAACCAAAGGTTACGTTTCATTGGCAGAACGCTTAGACGATGCACCAGCTCCACCAAAGAGACTGCCTACATCACACTTGTGCGTCCTCTCCTGGAGTACTGTTGCCCCTTGCGGGACCCTCACCACGTGGGACTGACGGAAGATATTGAGAAGGTTCAGAGAAGGGCAGCTCGTTTTGTTTTATCACGTTACGGGGGGGAAAGCGTCACGGAAATGTTGCACGAATTGGGGTGGAAATCATTAAAAGAAAGACGTTATTCATTGCGGCGTGATCTGTTTGCGAAGTTTCAATCACCGACTTTTAGTTCTGAATGTGAAAATATTTTGCTAGCACCCACCTACTTAGGGAGACATGACCATCCCAATAAAATAAGAGAAATCAGATAGAAAACGGAACGATTTAGGTGTTCTTTCTTCCCGCGCGCTATTAGAGAATGGAACGGTAGAGAAAAGTTATGAAAGTGGTTAATGAACCCTCTGCCAGGCACTTAAATGTGATTTGCAGAGTATCGATGTAGATGTAGATGTACCAGCATATGCTTCTCAGAACGGCGTACATGTATCTCTTTCTGATACAATTTGCTTAGATCTATCGAGAAACACGGGAACTGCACGTTGTTTTGAAATCAGCCACAGCAAGGCTTCAAACGAATATAGTAAAATGTTTCCCCCTGTGCGGAATATACATCATAGAAAGTTCTAGAAATCATGGGTAGTAGGCAATGTGTGGCGTATGGAAGTTTTGAGCGTTCTGGAAGGAGTGCGCGGGTACAACAATGGTAACACGATCGCTAGTGAAAAGCAGCAAATTTGGCTTGAGGAAAATTTTTTCAGCAATCAGTCGTAAAAATATATTTATATACATTTTAAGACACCAATTAGTGCACATTTTTACCACCAATTATATATAAACAGTAAAGAGACTTAAAGTGCCTACTAAAATACAATAAAACGTAATTACTTCTACCATAAACATATCTCATACAAATATGTTTTTATATGAAACTTTAAAGAGGGCGCATAGTCGCAAATGAGGCATGCTGATGTCAACTGTGTAAGAATTGTAACAGCTGTGTCAGTACGAACGCTACCTGCAACATGGACTTCTAATTGTTTTTAAGGTATGTTTTTTATCATTAACTTTAACAGAAAGTTGTACAATTGGCTTATAACGTGACATGTATGTTATTCTAACTGGTACTTTTGTATTTATTTTAGCATTCAAAATGTCCACACAGTGGTCGAAATCTATATTTGCGAATAAATAAATATATTTTTACGACTGATTGCTGAATTTTTTTTTTCATAAGTCAAATACAGTCGTGGAGCACAAATTCCACCATGGAATCAAGCCAGCAAATTTGGATTCGAGCCCATGTAATGCACAAAGATACGCCACAAAATTTTCATGTGGCACCAATAAATCGTACAAGTGATGATCATCATATTCACAGTCGCGACTACATTTGTTTCTTTTTCTTGTATCAGACTGGTATGTAGGCCGTGCTGGCTCGATTTTCGTTGTTTTTCCTCTGCTATGCACTGGCGCCAGTTACCAGTCGCTCGCACTCGCGTATCGATATACCTTCGATACTTCCCCACTGGAGGCGTGGCCCGTTTGCGTTCGTCGCTTGTCTCCCTGCTGGCGGTCTTTGACGGGCAGTTCTGCCACAGAATAGGGGGCATACAGAAGGGAAAGCTGGGGGCGGCGCCTTTGATCTCTTTGTTACCAAGCGTTGCGCTTCATGCCATATTGAAAAGCAGTAAACGCGGAACTATAGCCACTTAGTACTTTGACTAGAAATTGACTTTTTACGAATGCAGCTAATCTCATCGACTTTTACGAAAGGAAACGGCTTTTCATTATGCTCTCATCTATTTTGCGCTCTCTTCTTGCACCTAATTGTAATTCAGCGAAAAAAAAGGCCTAAATTTTAATACAACTACGAAAATGTACGGTGGAATCGATGATCGTTTTATTTGGTGCTTATCTCTAGGAAAATCCCAAATAACGTGGAGTTATGTTTGGGAAATTAGTTATAAACAAAAAAGTGACTTTACAACTGCCAGGTTTTATTTGACACGAATAAATTCGCACAAAGTATTGCGTCAGACTTAGCAGTACAACGAGATTACACAGAACTAATGGCGCCTGGGCATATATAAAAGTTGTATTTGCTTTAGGAGTATCATTAATTTACTTATCGCAGAAGGGCATATAGAGGAATCTGTCAACCACAGAGCGGAAACAGCAGAAAATAATTATTCCCCTTAATCTGTTTGAGTATCAGAAGAGCATTCGTTGCCAACATTAGCACACTACGCCTCCAATGCCGCAAGTCAAATTTTACCTGCCTACTTACGCACTATTCTTTGTCATTCATTTTAAATTATTCCTTGCAACGTTAAACTTATAAAATATAAATGTACTTCAACATGTCGATGCTGTTGAACTGCTGCAACAACAGCAACAGCGAGAGTTATCGTCAAGAGAAGCAGCAAGGCTACTTTTAATAATAATGCACACATTGGTCTCATTCGAAACTGATAACATTTAACTTTCACTACACATATAGCGACGTTCACTTACTGCTCAGCATCTTTTGGGAAGGTGAAGAAACTTATATCCTTATTTGTATTCGAATTATTGCGCCAATTAGGTGCTGAACACCATCGGCCGCCTTTTATTTTATTACTGCTCATAATAGAAACGGAACAGCTCCAACTACTGACACACAGTTCTTTCTTTTCACTACACCAAATACTTGTTTACTTTTATGCGAGTCAGGCTGTTAAAATACACAATTAACAAACAAAGACGGCGCATTACCACGCCACAGAGTAGGGAGTGACCACGCGTTTACTGCTTTTCAAGATGGCCGATTCCGCGAATGCGCACTAAATTTTGGACGACAGACTGCAGCGGGAATTTCCTTCTGTATACTCCTTATTCTGTGGTTCTGCCTCGACAAACCCCCCACAACTCCGTAAGCCGCCGCCTGCGAACAGCGGGCAAATTGAAGAGAGCCTCGGCAGCCATTATGGTGGCAAACTCCCGCGCGAAGTTTAAACGTGCGTAACACTCTTTTGATTGGTGTGTGTATTCATTTGCGTTAACTCTCTAAAACTATGTGGCATTTAAATATATAACTACAGAACAGCTTCAGACTCTTTGAATATTCAACAACTATCGATTGTGTGCAAATTTATTACACATATGGTGTAGAAGTCGACCAACGGCGTTTCTTCTTCCTAACTAAACCAAATTATAGCGTTTCATTTTTAGCGTCTAAATGCAGCATATAAACGGAATTCTTCTTCAGACACGATTTTTTTGGCAATTTTTCAGTTTATTCTACGACGATGAAACTTTTGTACAAACATTAATTTCAAAAGAGTTGCACAACACTTTACGCCTTTGCTTGAGTGCCTTCTGTATTCTTCAATATTTAGACATTTCATAGCATCAAAAAATAAAACAAGGCTGTCTGAAACAGCTAATGTAAAAAATCTACCGTGAAAATGACATATCCCATCAGATACGTAACTGTAAAATAGCGTCTTACCTTGTGAATACAGCAACCAGCCAGTACCAAGTACTTTCAAGAGCACGAATTATGCAATAACTCTTCATTAACTAACTGCATCTAACATTAGCTTTAGGGTATATAGCACGAATATTAGTATCTTTAATGCTGTAAGCCAAATACCTTACAGTAGCTTGAACTACTCAAGTCAGCTACTATAGTCACAGGGTTCAACTTCACAATGTGCATCCGGTGTGGCTATGTGTCATTCTATATGGAAACATACGTTCTCCAAACCTCTTTCAGTTGCTATACCTATATGTAAGCAGATGACCTATAAATTCTTTATTGCCGGCCGCGGTGGCCGAGGGGACTGAGGCGCTGCAGTCAAGGTCTGCACGGCCACTACGGTCGGGAGTTCGAAACCCCCCTCGGGCATGGATATTTGTGCCGTCCTTAGGATTAGCTAGTTCATAAGTAGTTTGTAAGTTGAGGGACTGATGACCCCGTAGTTAAGTCCCTTAAGCTATACAAACATTTGAACATTTGAAATTCTTTGTTACAAGTCGCTAATATTAATTTCATAAACAAAAATTGGAATTGCAGTGGGGCAACTGATCTTGTGACTGCTCGTGTAAAATAAGTGTACGTCTACTGATAGTGTACTGCCTAAAGTAGCTCGTTTTTAAGAGATACCAGTATTGTAAAAGTCTATCATGTATTTCATTCAAAATCCTATATTGTCTCGACTAAGAGCCTGTTAAGCACGAGTATTTCTGAACACAAGTAGTAGAGCTACTTGTATTCCTGAGAAGTATAAATGGGAAGACAGTATTCGTTCTTTTTATTCCTACCTTAAATCTATGGACGTAAATGCTGAGTACCTCTTCACTATTATGCTTTACGTATACTGTAATAGTAAAATAACATAGGGCTACCAAATGAGTATATAGCGCAGTATCTATATAACACACGATTTATCTACTAACAACACTGGTATTTATGTGACGCTTGCCACTACGATGGCGGCCGGCCGAAGGTTCAAATTGTCCCACGACAGCAGCGGCGTTAGTGAGTCTAGTTATTTTTTACAAGGTCTTTGGCCCCGACCCAGGAAACGGGGCGCGGTTCTGATCGAGGAAGTAGACGGCTGTCTGGTGTCTGGGTAGTGAGCCGCGGGGCTCGAGTGTTGTTGTTTTTGTTGTTGTGATAGCTTGCTGCGAGCTGGTCTCTGCTGATCTTCAGTGAAGACACTCGGCTGTGGCCTCGCATTTACGCATCGGATGTCAGTTCCCAATTGGAATTGGTGGGCCCTGGACTTAGGTCCCGTCTTCCGTGCCTGCTGTGATTTGGGAGAGACGAGTCATGTGTTCTGTTCATCACCACTCACATCATGACAAAGTGGACAAATGAAATGATTCTGTTTGTCGCACCTGTTCTTGTGGTCACTCCGCTGCGTATGTGATGGTACCTGTGTGTATCAGCAGGACCTGCTGCCTTAAAACCTGAATGTTGCTGTTACTTGATCGCTTCTCCTTACGTGAACATTTTTGGTTTCGGTCCTTCATGTTCTCTGTTATCCCTTTGAGGCCCATGAATAAACATAGGAACAAAACCTTAAAAACTTCCTCCAAAATGTACTTTTACTCTCTCAAAAAGCAATAATATAGAGTAATAATAATAAAAATTTTATTTCACAATAAAATATTTTAAATGGTTTCATAGTGAAACCACTGGGCTGTAACGACAGTTTTCAGTGGGGCTCGATTTGTTAGAAGGGATATTTGAACTATATTCCTGTGAAAAGTCAGTTGTTTCATTTGACAGTACCTGTTGTACCCAATCAGTATGCTCTTTTAGTTCTATATTGGCATCACACACATCACATCGTGATCATTGTTGCCACTACTAACGTGAAGAGACACTTTCAGTGCACACCTTCATTGACAACCTCTTCAAATTCTACTATGGCCTCATCAGTTGAAAGAAGTTAACGTTCATAGTTTCTTCGGGTTTGCTGCCGGATTTTGAAGTCAAACTGACCCAATATTTTTCGGCGGAACACCTGTCCGCCATCCTCAGGGGAACTGCTGCTGCTGGACTCGCCGACAACTGATGCCGAGGGCATGGAACGCCGTCCTATGTAGGCCTGCGAGTGGTGTAAGGCGCATGCGCGGCCTGCCACAGGTACTGCACACAGACAGGTCTGGTGGAAAGGCGGTGCTCGCGATATACCGCAGTCATGGGTTGTCTTTCAGCAATCTGGTGGGTTGCATAAAAGATCGATGTTTTTTCATATCTGATAAAACCGGGTTCCACGCCCTGCTAAGCGGAAAACCCTTGTCTCTATTAATTAAATTTTCTGACAGCCTGATTTCAGTAGACTCTTTATACACATTGTCCCAAAAACCGGACGTGCTGGCCACAATACGAGTATCATCGAACAACATCCTATGTTGCTCGTTTAGACAATGTTCCGCAACTGCTGACTTTTCGGGCTGTAGAAGCCTGATGTGACGGCGATGTTCCACACATCTGTCATGAACAGTGCGGATCGTCCTGCCAATGTACGCCTTCCCACACTCGCATGGAATCACACCCTGTTTTTTAAGGCCCAAGTCGTCTTTAACGGATCCTAAAAGTGTCCTGATCTTGGGTGGTGGACAGAACACAAAGGCCTATATAGGACGGCGTTCCATGCGTCGGCGAGTCCAGCAGCAGCAGTTCCCCTGAGGATGGCGGACAGGTGTTCCGCCGAAACATTGGGTCAGTTTGACGTCAGTTTGACGTCAAAATCCGGCAGCAAACCCGAAGAAACTATGAAGAACTATTACGCCGGGAAAGCCTACGAAACTACAGAAGTTAAAGTTGTCCATCAATTTCTTTGTCTGACTCACTTCCAATATCCGAAACAGATGACTCAGTATCACTTGGAATATGAGCAAGCATTCATTAGCACATTTGTTGTTGTGGAGTAAAGTCAGCGCTACACGCCAGACGCAGCAGAACGATCGTGCAGAAGGCAGCGGACGACCGGCAGCCAATCACACGCCGGCGCCGCGCCTCCTGGAGGGGGAAACCGAGAAGCGCGCCCTCTACAAGCGGCTGTGTGTAGGCCGACATGCGTCTGGAAGAGCCCATCTCAACTCGGCTCCGAAATACACAGCCACTAGGACTCAGCGTGGACACGCCGCCGTGAGAAGAGAAGAGACATACTTTATAGAAGTTGAGTATATTGTATTCTTCAGTATTACTAATCGGAATAGCCGTTTTAGAAGTCAACCCCTCCCAACACGTCCTGATAGTGCCTTTCTTGAAAGACAGGCCGGGAAGGGCTAAAAACATGGCGAGGAGGACGACAAAACATTTGTGTTAAGATCACAAGCTCTGAATTGGTGCTTTTACTCTTAATGGTAGTCTATTATCCACGCTGACACGCTGTAAAGAATAAAAGAACCGTTATTGAAGGTCATTACGTTCCAGTGGTTTCATTTTGTAACCACCCACTAAAGTTTACATTACAGTTATCAAGAAAAACATCTTCCAAATATCATGAAATATGTGTATATGTGTTCCAATTATATGTCGTACAGATATCCAAAACTAATTTTGTGCCGGCCGCGATGGCCGAGGAGACTGAGGCGCTCCAGTCTGCACGGTCACTACGGTCGGGGGTTCGAATCCCCCTCGGGCATGGATATTTGTGCCGTCCTTAGTATAAGGTAGTTGATAAGTAGTTTGTAAGTTTAGGGACTGATGATCCCGTAGTTAAGTCCCATAAGCTTAACAAACATTTGAACATTTGAACTAATTTTGTTGTGTAGTCTGGGTCAATAGTACTTGTACTCGGCACAGCGCTACACAATAAAACTTTTACCCAACAACAACCATTTCGCTACTGCAACTAGTAGCTGGCTCTGATGACAGATGTAACCAGAAATCAATTTGTGGTAGTGGTTTCAAGAAGGAACCACTGAGCCGGAAAAGCACGCAAAGGTTTCAGGCTGAAACCACTTGGCCAGAAAGGGTTATAGAGTTTCCATTGGCTTTGTCTCGCTGAGTAAACATATTGGTTAAACCCCAGCAGCTGACATTGCCTGATATCTGTGTGTTGTTTCTTTTGTGTTGGTGGCCTCAATCTTTGGTGACCGGTTATTCGTGGTTTGGGAGATTGGACCTTGCCATTACTATTATTCAAGTCTGACTAGTTAATCCGTGCGAATAATTCACACTCTATCCTGATCAGTCTAGGAAAGATAGTAATGGAGAAAAAGCAGATACAAGTAAATGTCTATAAAAGATGATAAACTTTGAATAGTAGTAACAAATATTAGTCTCATTGTAAGAAAATTTATATAATTAAATACAATATGATTATATCAAAAAGGAAGAACTTCCTGATGTTCTGCAAAACTTATTTATTCGTCACAAGCCGGCTTTCGGATTCTAGGCCATCATCAGTTGTGACAACTAATGATGGACTAAGAAACAGATTCGGTTTGTGACGAATAAATAAGTTTTGCATAGCATCAGGAAGTTGTTCCTTTTTGATATTGTTATCATGTTCTGTCAAGCACCGACGGAAAATTCAGTTAACAATATGGTTCATTTTTAAACATATAAAAATCAGATATTAACTTTTCATGTGTATTTAATTTTTTGAAAATTTCTTTATTTAAAAAAATACTGCTTTGAATACAAATCTTGGAAAAACTACAGTACATAAAAAAAACTTGTAAGAAATAATACGTACCGGCAAGTAACGTTGCGCCCACTGTAAAGTAACGGAGATTTAAAACTTAAATATATTATTTCAAGTTACTATTATAATTATGATGAACAATGAGGTAATTCAGTTCATTCTCGCAGTACAGTACACAACGCTTGCTTGAACAAAGTGATCAATTCCAACAGCTGGTGTTCATCGACGACTGAAACAGAAATCTCGTGATAAACTACACTTTCGTAAAGAACTAAACAACTACAAGAGATGTCGTTCACGTTAAACAGATTGTCAATAGATGGCACCTTCTACATTGCTTTTATATCGCCCGCGCAGTCTGATACTCGGCGAGGTGGCTGATGGGAGCAACCGTAAATACGTGTCCCATTTACCATCGTTCGCCGGGTATTAACTTAGATTGTACAAACAGTACAATTTTTTTCAAAACAGAAGTTTTCTTTTGGAAAACAATAACTTTAAACTATCTGTGTTATTTTTCTTTTCGTCAGTAGTGGAGAATGAAACATTGTAAGTGATACCTCAATCATTAATTTTGGATAAGTAATACGGGAGATATGGCGTACCCACAAAAACACTGATGAGAAATAATATATATATGATGATTAACTCATCTTCTATTAAAGCTTAGTGAGCGCGTCTGGGGTATTTACCTACTGTGTGCCCACTCGTTGCACCGTTACCTGCCCGGGGGCAGACATTATTGCAGGCAGTGTCTTTTTCCCTCTGCGTGGTGTTCCTGCCCACCCATGTTGTATTTTTCGCTATTGTCGTTCATGTACCTTTTCCTTTGACTTGCATTTTGTGTCAAATGTTCAGATGTTTGTTAACCTTATGGGACTTAACTGCGGGGTCATCAGTCCTTTAACTTAAAAACTATTTATGAACTCATTTATAGCCGGCCGCTGTGGCCGAGCAGTCTGCGGCGCGCCAGTCACGGTTTGCACGGCCACTACGCTCGGGGGTTCGAATCCCCCCTCGGGCATAGATATTTGTGCCGTCCTTAGTATAAGGTAGTTGATAAGTAGTTTGTAAGTTTAGGGACTGATGACCACGTAGTTAAGTCCCATAAGCTCTACAAACATTTGAACGCTATACTAAAGACGACACAAACATCCATGCCCGAGGGAGGATTCGAACCTCCAACGCGGGAGGCCACGCGATCCGCAACGTGGCGCTCCAGACCGCTCGGCTACTCTGCTATTCCCACGCGATATCTTGTGTCATCTGTCCACTTTCCTTGATGATCCTTCCCTATCCTGCGAGTCCGGTAGTCGCTGCAGAACCCGTTAATATTCCAGTTTAAGTTCTTATTTAATGAGCCATTCATGCTTCAAGTAACATGGGGCGTGGTATCTGAAATTTTGATTTTTGTCGAGAGACTGTTTTCTCTATTTTAATAACTTATTCCTTTATTTGCTAAGTTGTTTTTAAACAAGTATTATTAGAATCAGCTTAATGTGTTAGATGTTTTACTCACTGAGTTGTTTTGAAATTGGTTCTGTCTGTTGCAGTGTACGTCTTTTCATTTTAACTACTCTCATGTACTGTCTGATAAGATATGGAAGACATTGAAATTTCAGAAGGTCATGAAAGAAAATCTTTCATTATAGGTGAATAATTGTCATATCATCATCAGTTGTGACAGTGTGTCATTTATTTATTTTGTAAGGAGGGGAAATCATTGTCAGATTTAATGCACCTTATAGAATCTCGTTGTCTGTCAGCCCCATTTAAGATTTCGTTAAAATTAATTTATTGAGATTGTGAATCTGATTAAGTTTAAGATATAAATTTTGTGAACATTCTGGAATCTTGATTGTTATTTGAGAACCCGTCGGTTAAAGACCTCTTAAATCTGTGCTTGGCGGCATTACTCTTTTGCCTGTGTAATTAATTTATTTTATGGTATTTTGATTCAATGTAAGTTTTTGAAGTTATTAATTCTCTACTGTGATTTTGAATTCCACTTATCCGCTTACTTCTTCTAATTCTTCGTACCTTTATTTGATTTTTACATTATTATTATTATTATTATTCGGTAATATGATAACAAATGTAATTGTCCAGCACTTGGTGACTATCTTTCGTAAACCCCCCTAACCGCAACTATTATAAAGCAACCTGCCCACCCCCTCTCACTATGTATTATCATAAATGTTAAAAAATCCCATCGTAACTTCACCGCTGCGTCCACCTAATCCTCGATGGGCGAAGTTGCCGTTACATTCTATTTTATGCTTAATCATTTAATAATCGTTCCAATGATTCGACGGTATGGGATGCGGACAATTACTAGGTTGATCCATAACAGTAAACTTTGTTACTTCCTTTATTATGGAACGACAAATGTTAAAAACTCTTCCCTTTAAATACACTGATTTAATAACCGCGTGCCACTACGATGAATGTCTACAAGTCCACACTGAAACATTTCAATATGCAACTGCAACCCGTATGCGACAGGACGGAATGGCAAAAACTTTAGCCACCACTAAACGCAGGTTACGAACTCACTGCCGACATGCTACCGCCTCGCTCTGCGGTCGGCGGGAGACTGCCGCACCCCGGCCAACAAACAAAGAACATTCCAACCGAAGCATTGTTGCCAGCAGCTCTCGCTGCACGCCAATGATAACTATCGTTCGACCAAAACTTACCAAAGCGGTTACTAACCTAAAACCCTGTATCCTCACACCATCTTTTACTACAATATTTTTATTCTTAAATACCGTTGTAAGAAATGCCCGTTTTTTGACAGATTTTTTTAAAAATCTCTTCAATACGATTTTAGTTGCGAAAGCCGGGAGTCTATTCTACTGATTTCGCAGTTTGCAGTGAGCGTTCGAAGTGCAGCTACTGAAATTCAGTTGGAGTTTTGTGACTTTCACTGAAGTCGTGTTTTCAGGAAGAAGTCACTCAATGCAGAAGATACTGAAATATCAAAAATTTGACACACCGACAACAATATATAAACGAAAGAACTGTCTTGCATTCCAGTAACTAACACGCAGAGCGTTTTGTGAAGAGCCAGTTCATCAAACTCACGCAGTTTAGCGTAAATTATTTTTATTATCTTCACTTCCTAATTTTTGTAAGCTGCTAGCTGGTACCCGACACGCTGCTACCGCAGAAGAAATAATTGTGCAAATAACGTTAGAAAATTGAAAGTGTTAGCTTGTGTAATTACGAATGATAGAAATAAATATTAGTCTCCAGGGAGTTACTGCGATCGTTATATGAATAAAATTCTTGAAAGTAACGACTGTGAACATTCGTTCGTCACAGGACAGGTTACTCTGTAACTTCAAAATTTGATCTGAAGATGGGCTGCTGTCCCGAAACCAGTCATGTTTTAGAAAATATAAGCGGTCTGGAGACGGATATTCAAGAATTTTAAATAAATATTCATTTTATAGTTGGTAAAGAATACATTTATTAAAATTTGTACCGGAAAATTAGATTTCATATAACATTTATCGCCTTCGAAATGAGTAGGACACAATGAAACGCCGATCTGCTTGTTTGTGTTACACTGAAACATCTGACTACTAAATTCAGCTTGTTGCGATATCAGTTGTGGCTCGATGACAGGGCTGAGGCGACTGAGCAGCATTCTTTCAAGGACTTTACAGAGATGGCACAGAAGAGATGTAGGTCGGATGTTCTTGGCATCGGAAGCTGGCTTGCCAGGATTCAGGATGGCGATGATCCTGGTCCCTCTCCAGATTTTGGGGGTTTATGCCGACGTGTTAGGCAGTTGTTATAGAATTTAAGTAGCCATCCCATAGACACAGGTCCGAAATACTTTATCTGCTCTACCAATATATCATCAACTCCTCGTGCCTTACTGGATTTGCACATTTTAATAGCAACTTTCAGTTCTTCCAGAGTAAACTTAGCGGAAAGTTCGATTGATTACAGGAGCATATTCGTGGGTCTCTCCGCAGTCTATGACACTGTGCACCACAGAATTATGTTGCACAAACTATATCAGCTAACGAGAGACTATGATTTTACCTGCTTGATAAGCACTTTACTCCAGAATCGTAAATTCTATGTTGAACGTGATGGCAAGAAAAGTAGAAGGAGAATACAGAAAAGCGGTCTGCCCTAAGGCAGCGACCTAGCACCAAGCTTGTTTAACATCTATAGCAACAACTTCCCAACACAAAAAGCTTCATCTACGCTGATGATCTGGCACTAGTATCTCAAGCCAAAGATTTCGAAACTGTAGAGAGACATCTAACATATGGTCTTAAAACTCTGTGAGCATACTGTGAAAAGAACCACTTGTAGCCCAATGCAGCTACACCTCAAGTACGCGCTTTTCACCTACGAAACAAAGACGCCAACAAAAACTTTAAAGTCATATGGAACGGCACGCAGCTGGAACACTGCCATAACCCAGAATACCTGGGGGCACGCTGGATCGTGCGTTGACATTTAGGAAACACTGCCTAAACATAAAACAGAAAGTATCCGCACGCAATAACATCATCAGAAAACTCACAAACAGCGGGTGGGGTGCCCAACCGATAGTACTCAGAACAACGGCAACTACACTATGCTACTCTGCTGCTGAATACGACTGCCCTGTTTGGTATACATCTGTCTGTGCCAGGCATGTGGATGTTGCCCTCAACGAGATCTGCAGAATAACAACAGGATGCCTGAGGGCAACGCCTACTCACAAACTATACAACCTCGCGGGGATAGCTCCACCAGATATAAGACGGGAAGTTGCCGCAAATACAGAGAGACGCAAAGTACAACAAAACGCTGCTCACCCGCTACATGGACACCAAACTCTCACAAGCAGACTGAAATCCAGGAAGAGTTTTATGAAAACTACTGTAAACTGTAGAACATCACTTTCAACAGCACGGCAAAACCTGTGGACAACCAGAAATGCTGATGTCGCAACATGGATTCCACCTCTGGAGGCCCTTCCCCCCAGGTGAAAATCTGCCGTGGAAAACGTGGAGGTCCCACAACTTACTAAGAAGAGGGGAGGGTAGAACAAAGCACAACATGGCCAGATGGAACCACCTCGGGCGAATGTGGATCCGCACAAACGACCAACCATCTGTACAGCTGTCCTCAGTGCCCAAAATCCTGCACGCAGGAGGACCTATTGCAGGCCAACGAGAATGATGTCGAGCTTGCTAATTTTTGGTCTGATTATACTCAGTGACTTTGTAATTTGTTTATATATAACCTCTTTTATTTCTTTAATATTCACAGAATATATGACATCAACTGCGATTGGGCAAAGCTGAAAATGTGTACCCACCTGCAGGATCAGAAGTGACGTCTGTTCTTTCGGAACACACGCCACATATATATATATATATATAATATGCCGGTGACGGGCAATGATCCTATCGTTAGTGGGGAGGGGTGGGCAAGTTGGAAGCCCTTACTCTTACGGGAATTAGTTCCATAACTACGAGTTTAAGTACTGTGGGCAGGGCGAGGCTGGGAATTTGTATCTGACGGGAAGCGTGCTTAGGTAGTCCTTGCAGGTGCGGTGATCACTGTGTCCCCAGTGGTGTAGGGGTAAGCGGAACTGCCTAGAAAGCAGGAGACCCGGGTTAGAATCCCGGCTGGGTACACATTTTCAGCTTTGCCAAATCTAAGTTGATGTCATATATTCTGTGAATATTAAATAATAACAACTGCAGGATCAGAAGTGACGTCTCTTCTTTCGGAACAGACACCACATGTACACTCTTTTGTTTTGTTTCATAGCTGTACTCTTGTCTTTGACCTTTTGAATGCAACGCTTTTGACTCGAATAAATAAATAAATCCCAGTACTTAAGTGGTCCCTAAAATACATTTGCCTGTACGACACTCGCACCACCTACTGAAGGTCCATAACCCTCGCATAATAGTAAGAAGTAAGTTGAAGTATTATCGTAATCAGATGAACGTAATGGCAGCGCATAAGATACGAACAAATATGTGTGAGGTTTCCAATCGTCAATTACTCCCTCCCCTCCTTCCCTTCTCTGTGTTCTCCTACTCCCCCCTCCCCCCGTCTCCCCCTGTCGCTTTCTCTGTCCTTCTCCCCCTCCCTCTGATCATCTTCTTTCACCCGTCATCATCTCCCCTCTCTCATTCTCCTCCTCTGCCCTCTTTATCCCAGTTTCCTCCTCCATCTACTTATCTCCCTTCTATATATCGAAACATATGGCCGCGCGGGAGTAGCTGAGCGGTCTGGAGCGTCACGTTGCGTGTCGCGAGGCCTCCTGCGTCGAGGGTTCGAATCCTCCCTAGGGCATGGATGTTTGTGCCCTCTTTAGTACTAGCTAGTTCATAAGTAATTTGAAAAATTAGCCGTGCAGAAGTTGTTGGACTATTTTTAAATAATAATCAGTGACTAAGCCTTTAATTTAGACGAAATGTTAATTTTAAAAAAATTAAGTGAAATGGCCTATCATTTAATAGTTTAAAACATCTTCAGAGAAAGCAACCTACAGAATTCGACGAATAGTTACCTTAAACAGCGGTGTAGTTGATCTCGTTGATGAGCTGTAGCGAGATTGGTTGTAATCCGCGTAACTATCCGTCGACATTGGATGGAGGTTCGGAATATTAAGATTCAATCCCCGTTTAGCATAATTTTGAATGAAGGTAATTTAGTGAATGAAAATTAATAATTGATACAGATTAATGACTAATCAGACTTCGAACTGTTCATTACATAAAAGTGATTTCAGGTTCTAAGCCAATAAATATTGCAAAATGTTTAATTACAGTCAAAGATACTATGGTAAGCTACACGAGATACGTAATTTTAACATGTTTAATTACCGAACCATCCAAAGTCGTAATAGTTAGTTATACGTGTAAACAGCATGATCACTAAATGGAGGGACTGGAAAAATAAATAACTGACTGAACAACTGACTGAAGTTAACTGCAAATAAGGGGATTTATTAATTTGAACAGAAAGCATATAATTCGTACCTGAGTATCCATTTTATATCTGAATATTTTGTACAATCAGTTAAGAACAATGATCAATAGTTAATAATGTTCGTTTCAACATATTGTAGTGGCAGATCTTATCAGTAAAATTCAGATCACAGAACAATCGGAACAGAGCAGACAATAGAACAGAGCAGACACTAGAACATGGAGCGAGTACGATGGGATTATTACTTTTATAGTAAAAGTCAGAGATTTTAATTAGTTACAGTGATATTATAGTTAGAGTTTCTTTGCATATCTTCTACGTAGCCTATCGATTCCAAGGAAGAAAAAAAATGAATTGAATATTTATCCTAATTACATTTTATCTGATTTAATATTTCAAATGGCTTTAAAATATGTTATTTATGTGGCTCTTGCTATATGGTAATATTAAAGTAGTTTGTAAGTTTAGGGACTGATGACCCCGTAGATAAGTCCCATAAGCTCTAGAAACATTTGAACATTTTTTGAAAACATATGCGCCAAGTCTCATGATGACTGCTCAAACGGTGTCAAAGTCGCAATGTACCCTCCACCATGCTAAATTCACTGGCTTTTAGATTATAAAAGTCTCCTCCTTCAAAACATTCCTTTATGTCCTATCGTGGTGACCAAAGAGACAATTTGGATGTTTGTTGTAACGTACCCTCCGCCATGCACCTACGGAGGCTTACGAGAGGTAGCCCATGTATTAGTTCGGGGTATAGCTATCTTCATTCCACATTTCATTCAATTCCGTGCAGCCGTTTGAGCGTGCAGAGTAACAAACGTGTTAATCCACTGTAAGGTACCCTCCAGCAACCGCCGTACGGTGGCTTTCTAAAGATATCTCATGCTTTAATTCAGGGTATAAGCTATCTACATTCAAAATTTCATTCAAATCCGTCCTGCTGTGCCATCGTGAATTGTGACAAACGTATTAACACATTGTAAGGAACCTTCTGCCACGCACCATACAGTGGCTTACGAAAGATATCCCATGTATTAATACAGGGCATAAGCTATTTATTCAAATTTGTCGATCCTTTTCAGCTTGAAGGAGTAGCAAACATATTAACCCTCAGTCACGCGCAATACGGTGGGTTACTGAAGGTAGCCTATGTTTTGACCGGGGTATAAGCTACCTAAATGTCATTGATATCCATCCAGCCAATTCAGCGTGAAGGCGTAAGAAACGAATTAACTAATTGTAAAGCACCATCCGCCATGCACCATACGAAGTTAATTTTAGTATTGCCTATAAGCTTCCCGCGAGTGCAAGCAATGAGTTGACAAAATTTTCTCTCAGTCGAATATACGGTATGGTCGTACATAAAATACGAGCAAAATAATAAACCGTCAAAGAACTTCATTTTCTTGTTGCTCGTATTTGATTATTGCGTTTCGATATTCACTATCTGTTTTGTCAGTTCTTGAAGCAATGTTTTATATACACAAGTTAACAGTGAGATATAATACAAATTAATTGGTTCGCGGTTGTTACCCTATCATCAGGTCAACATTGAAAGTTTCATAGATGTCAAGTTGGTAGATATATGACTTTCAAGGGAGTCTAGTGATTTGGTTTACAACTAACCAGAGGAAAATTATTACATATCAAGTCGTGGTGTACATTCCTGACATCGACAAAATATGCGACAATATAATAAATTACGACATTATCCCAAGAAATATACATTGAAACAATAGAAGACGACAAAAAATGAACAAGAAACATCTCATCTTAAACATGTTTTATTGATTCCATGTTCCAGACATTGGACTTGATTAGGATATTTTTTGATCAATTTTTCAGCCATTTTCTTTTGTTTCAGTTTATATTTCTTGGGATCATGTCGTAATTTATTATATTGTCTCAAATTTTATCAATGTCATGAATTTACATCACAACTCGAAATGTAATAATTCCCCTCAGCTTAGTTATAAAGCAAAGCACTAGTCTCGCGTGAAAGTTATATATCTACCAAATTAAGGTCTTTGGAACTTCTAATCTTTACCTCATGATAGCGTAATACTTGTAAACCAAAAATTTTCAGACTATCTCACAGTTGTGAGACTTTAACTTTTCCCGGCGTAAGGAATGTTCAAACAACTTACGGGTATGCTGCCGGGTGACGTCGTCGACAACCGCCGATATTTCGGCAGGAGAACACACTGCCATTCTCAAGGCACAACTGCACTTAAGGAAGCAATGTGCAAGCGTATTTAATACCTCGGTTTGCAAAGTGTAAACAAGGAAGATAACACACACAGAATTTAAATGGTTTTTTGGAACACCTAAATTCAATCCACCCGAATATTCAGTTCACAATGGAGGTGGAACAGAATGGCTGCCTTCCTTTCCTTGATGTGTTGGTCAGAAGGAAGGTTGATGGTACATTGGGGCATTCTGTTTATAGGAAGCCTACTCACACAGATTTGTATCTGCGAGCTGATAGTTGTCACCATCCAGCTCAGCGTGAAGGAGTACTTCGTACTTTGGTTCACAGGGCACATGCTATTTCAGACCCTGAAAGTTTGTCAGCTAAGTTGTCCCATCTCAAGGTGACCTTTCGTCAGAACGGTTATAGTGAGAGACAGATAAAACGTGCATTGCGCTATCAGGCTTCTGTGCAACGGGTGAGTGACGATAGTAATGAAGTGGCACCTAAATCTATGGCCTTTTTGCCTTACGCAGGAAGTATTTCCAACAAGATTGGTCGTATTTTACAGAAATATGATGTGAAATGTGTTTTTCGACCACCTTCTAAGATAAAGGCCCTGTTGGGGTCCGTAAAGGATGATCTTGGTTTGCGTAAGGCAGGTGTATATCGTATTCCTTGCAGTTGTGGCATGTCATATATTGGTCAGACAATCAGGACTGTGGAAGACCGGTGTATTGAACATAAACGTTACACGCGCTTACAACAGCCCAAGAAATCCGCTGTTGCAGAACACTGTCTTGACACCGGTCATCCTATGGAATACAACAACACGGAGATCCTGGCATGCACCTCCACCTATTGGGATAGTGTTATTAAGGAAGCTGTTGAAATTAAACTAGCAAGCGACCTTATAAACAGAGATGGTGGTTTTTGTTTAAATTCTGCTTGGAATCCGGCACTGTCTCTCGTCAAAAAACAGAGGGATAAAATTAATGTTGCCTCACCTGTTGATTAAGTCACTATCGATATTTTTGATGTTTGGTCACCTTTGGTTGTGTTGACTCTGCTGTGACTTGTACTGTGTGTGTTATCTGCCTTGTTTACACTTTGCAAACCGAGGTATTAAATACGCTTGCACATTGCTTCCTTAAGTGCAGTTGTGCCTTGAGAATGGCAGGGTGTTCTCCTGCCGAAATATCGGCGGTTGTCGACGACGTCACCCGGCAGCATACCCGTAAGTTGTTTGAATATCTCACAGTTATCTTGTGTCTTTCATTCATAATATTTAGTTTTAGTTGATGGTAATTCTAAACATCCTAACATTGGTGTTTAAGGCTACACATCCTCGTGAGCTATGCACATGTTATTGGTGTTGCATTATTAGAACTCATTACAATGTCGTACTTGTTAATTACACTGCAGGTTAAGGTACAAGCCCAAACGCAAGCTGTCGATTGCGTCTTCAGCGGTGTCCGGGAAGAACAGAAGCCGGCCGCGGTGGCCGAGCGGTCTGATGACCCGTAGTTAAGTCCCAAAAGCTATACAATCATCTGAACATTTTAACATTTGAAGAAGAGAAGGTCCGCCTGGCGATATTCGTGCCCGGAGAGCCCGTGTCAACCTCGCTGACAACTTTCGCGTTCAGCCCGTATAGTGGGACAAACACATTAGCCCTCTTTTCCATGATACCAATGAAAGTTCAATTGTTGTATGTAAATACTTGTTGTTGTTGTGGTCTTCAGTCCAGACACTGGTTTGATGCAGCTCTCCACAATACCCTATCCTGAGCAAGCCTCTTCATCACCACATAAGAACGGCAACCTACATCTGTCTGAATCTGCTTACTGTATCCATCTCTTGGTCTTCCGCTGCGATTTTTACCCCACACAATTCCCTCTAATGCTACATTCACAATTCCTTGATGTCTAAGAATGTGCCCTACCAATCTATCCCTTCTTTTAGTCAAGGTATGCCAGAAATTTCTTTTCTCCCCAATTCTGTTCAGTACCTCCTCATTAGTTACGCGATCCACCCACCTAATCTTCAGCATTCTTCTTTAGCACCATATTTGAAAAGCCTCTATCCTCTTCCTGTCCGCATTGTTTATCATCCATGTCTCACTCCCATACAAGGCAACACTCCGTACAAATGCCTTCAGAAAGGATTCCTTAGGTTTAAATCAATATTCGATGTTAACAAATTTCTCTTTTTCAAGAGCGCTTTTCTACCCATTGCCATTCTGCATTTTATATCCTCTGTACTGCGCCCATCATTTGTTATTTTACTGCCCAAGTAACAAAACTCATCTACCTCGTTTATTGCTTCGTTTCCCAATCTAATTCCTTCAGCATCACCTGATTTTCTTACACTGCACTCCATTACCCTAGTTTTGTTCTTGTTAATGTTCATCTTATATGTACCTTTCAGCACACTGTCCATTCCGTTCAATTGCTCTTCCATGTCCTTTGCTGTATCTGACAGAATTACTATGTCGTCGGCAAAACGCAATGTTTTTAAATCTTCACCCTGAACTAATTTCTCCTTGCTTTTCTTTATAGCTTGCTCAATGTACAAATTGAATAACAATGGAGAAAGACTACAAACCTGTCTTACTCCCTTTCCAACCACTGCATCCCAAAATGCCCTTCAACTTTGACAACCACTGTCTGGTTTTGGTACAAGTTGTAAATAACATTACGCTCCCTATATTTTACTCCTGCTTGCTTCAGAACTTGTAAATACTATGAAACTGTATATATTTATGTGTGTATAAATGTTGTAATGTCAAGATGTGGTACTTAAAATGTTTTGTTTTCATTCTGTTTCATGTACGCTGTCACTATGGACAAGCAACCGACGGCTACGGGGCTACGAATCCTTCTCTATTGCCGCGCGTCGATCGTTTGCAAAGAGAAAAATAAAATGTTGTTACATCATTATTGTCTGTCGTTCAGAGTTGACGTTCATACGAACATTGCCTTTAGTTCCCACGTATTGTATCAGACGGCAGTAAATGTGGATGCGGTATATTGAAAGTCATTTGTAGTTTATTATGAAGTTTAGTGTATGTCATGGAGGTTAGAATTTCTGGAGACGTCCTAACACTTAGAAACTGAAGCCAGGAAAATGCGCATTCAGGCATTTGTTGGTGCCCAAAATATTGGCAGTACTGTGTGGTGAAGTAGTTCTAGTCGTTGAAATGTATGTCATATCTAAGTAAATACTCCGATGTGACTACCAATTTATTGGCTTTACATAAAGAGGGCGATATTCACACAGGATTACAAGCGAGAAATCCTTGCTTTTGGGCACAAAAGCATGCCCCTTGGCTTCAACCAATGTCGGTTCTCAGCATAGATAACGCCACCTCCCTTTATTCTATCCTCCTTGGTGTGTCTATTATTACTGCAGGAAGATGAATCTGATTTATGGAAAGTATTTAATCCAGTCAACAAGACAATTGAATGTCTCCTTGAATTTTAACATTGATTTATCTTCAGTTGCGATAAGATAAAGGACGTTAACTATTGATACGAAACTATACGTTTAGCAGGCAGTGAACTTCGATGTGTGAGTTTCAAGAGATCGATAGCAATTTTCGGTGCCTGTGATTGGTTTTGAAAGTGAACCTACAGTAACAGTTACAAATTAATACTCTTGTCCCTCTCGTAGAAGAACCTCTGATATTATTTTATTTAATTAAAGAGAAAACTATTTTGAAAACAGTCTTGCAGTCTTCGGATCGAATTGGATAATTTTTCACGGTTAAAACTGACAGTTAATGTTGATAGATAACAGAAGGTTTCGATTCAACAGCTACCTATCAACCAACTGATACTTAGTTAAAACATTTTTTTTTTTTTTTTTTTTTTTTTTTTTTTTTTAAGAAATGGTGTTCATTTACAACCTTTACCAAACTAATATGCACTTGAATGACAATTTTATCATCGCCCGTACCCGTCCCATTTTTAATATTACCATATAGCAAGAGCCCCATAAATAACATATTTTATAGTCATTTGAAATATTAAATCAGATAAAATGTAATTAGGATAAATATTCAATTCATTTTTTCTGCCTTGGGCTACGTAAAAGATATACAAAGAAACTCTAATTATAATATCACTGTAACTAATTAAAATCTCTGACTATTACTATAAAAGTAATAATCCCATGGTACTCGTTCTCTGTTCTAGTGTGTGCTCTGTTCTAGTGTGTGCTCTGTTCTATTGTCTGCTCTGCTCTGATTGTTCTGTTGTCTGAATTGTACTGATAACATCTGCCACTACAATATGCTGAAACGAACATTATTAACTATTGATTATTGTTCTTAACTGATTGTACAAAATCTTCAGATATGAAATGGATACTCAGATATGAATTATCTGCTTTCTGTTCAAATTAATAAATCCCCTCATTTAAAGTTAATTTCAGTCAGTTGTTCAGTTATTTATTTTTCCAGTCCCTCCAGTTAGTGATCATGCTGTTTTCAGGTATAACTAATTATTACGACTTTGAATGGTTCGGTAATTAAACATGTTAAACTTACGTATCTCGTGTAGCTTGCCGTAGTATCTTTGACTGTAATTAAACATTCTGCAATATTTATTGGCTTAGAACCAGCAATCACTTTTATGTAATGAACATTTCGAAGTCTGATTAGCCATTAATCTGTATTAATTATTAATTTTCATTCACTAAATTACCTTCTTTCAAAATTAAGCTACACGTGGATTGAATCTTAATATTCCGAACCTCCATCCAATGTCGGCGGATAGTTACGCGGATTACAACCAATTTCACTACAGCTTATCAACGAGATCAACTACACCGCTGTTTAAGGTAACTATTCGTCGAATTCTGTAGGTTGCTTGCTCTGCAAGATGTTTTAAACAATTAAATGTTTGGCCACTTCACTTCATTTTTTTTTTTTAAATTAACAGTTCGTCTAAATTGAAGGCTTAGTCATTGATTATTATTTTAAAATAACAACTTCTGTACGGCCAATTTTTCAAACCTAAATAGTCAGGTCAGCAATTACACTACACACCGCATCTTCTAGTTTCCGGCCCCAGCTGTCATCAGTATGGAACACTCTCATTCGTACAAAAAAGAAAGAGGAAAGAGTAAAACGTCCAGTCGACAGTATAGTCATTACAGACGGAACACAAGCTTCAATTGTTTTGATTATCTTGGGGTAGGCAATCAGCTGTGCGCTTTGAAAAGAACCATCCCATCATTTACCTGTTGCAATTTAGGGAAATCACGGAGAAGTGAAATCAGGATAGCCGGAGGCGGTTTAGAACCGTCGTTCTCCCGAAAGGGACTCCAGTGTGTTATCAATACAGACCGTCACTGGCTCTGCAACTCACGCAGTTACAGGGGCAACTCAGTAGTACGCAATCATCATCTCGGGCTGCTGCGTTGCAAGTGACGGTTTTGGGCAAAGGGAAGCAAAGGGACGGGCACTGAGTGCGAATTCGCCGCTATAGCCAGGAGGACTGCGAGAGCTGTTGTCTGAGCAGCGAGTAAACTTGGCAGTGTTTGCCGAGGCTGCACTAATGCCACTGTTTCGTGCTGACCTACCCTGATGGCTACTTTGCGCGATCTCGAGGCAGCTGACTGGTTTTGATCTTCTGTTGGCCCACATTATTGCGTCCACCGCGACCACAGTATTTGCTCGTACAAATATTTGCAGCACGAATATCTCAGCTCGGACCTAACATAAATTCTAGCTTACCAAACGTACAGAGTTCTAACTTCAAAGCTAGAAAGATACGAGGACTGGAACTTAAATACTGGCAACTAAACTTCTCACCATAAAAATTGCTACACCACGAAGATGATGTGCTACAGACGCGAAATTTAACCGACAGGAAGAAGAGGCTGTGATATGCAAATGATTAGCTTTTCAGAGCATTCACACAAGGTTGGCACGCGGTGGCGACACCTACAACGTGATGACATGAGGAAAGTTTCCAACCGATTTCTCATTCACAAACAGCATTTGACCGGCGTTGCCTGGTGAAACGTTGTTGTTATGCCTCGTGTAAGGGAGAAAAATGCATACCATCACGTTTAGGACTTTGATAAATGTCGGATTGTAGCCTATTGCGATTGCGGTTGATCGTATTGCGACATTGCTGCTCGCGTTGGTCGCGATCCAATGAGTTTTAACTGAATATCGAATCGGTGGATTCAGGAGGGCAATACGGAACGCCGTATTGGATCCCAACAGCCTCGTATCACTAGCAGTCGAGATGACAGGCATCTTATCCGCATGGCTGCAACGGATCCTGCACCACGCCTCGATCCCTGATTCAACAGATGGGGACGACGTTTGCAGCAGCATGGACAATCAGCTCGAAGACCATGGCTGCAGTTACCCTTGACGCTGCATCACAGACAGGAGCGCCTGCGATGGTGAACTCAACTACCAACCTGGGTGCACGAATGGCAAAACGTAATTTTTTTCGGATGAATCCAGGTTCTGTTTACAGCATCATGATGGTCCCATCCGTGTTTGGCCACATCGCGCTGAACGCACATTGGAAGCATGTATTCGTCATCGGCATACTAGCGTTTCAACCGGCGTGACGGTATAGGGTGCCATTGGTTACACGTCTCGGTCACCTCTTGTTGGCATCGAAGGCACGTTCAACTGTGGCTCTACCCCTCATTCAGTCTCTGCGAAACCCTGCATTTCAACAGGATAATGCACGACCGCATGTTGCGGTCCTGTACGGACCTTTCTGGATACGGAAAATGTTCGACTGCTGCCCTAACCAGCACATTCTCCAGATCTCTCACCAGTTGAAAACGTCTGGTCAATGGTAGCCGAGCAACTGGCTCGTCAGAATACGCCAGTCACTACTCTTGATGAACTGTGGTATCGTGTTGAAGCTGCATGGGCATGTGTACCTGTACACGCCATCCAAGCTCTGTTTGACTCAATGCCCAGGCGTACCGAGGTGGTTGTTCTGTGTACTGATTTCTCAGGATCTTTGCACCCAAATTCCGTGAAAATTAATGACATGTTCTAGTCTATATCTATAAATTTGAATGTCTGTTCGATGTACGTTTATCATGTCTGAACCACAAGATGCAGAGACTTAAATATTTGTACAGTTACTAATTTATACCTGAGGAAGGTTTTAGGCACGGTTTTATAGCGATCTGATAGATATTAATTTGAAGAATATAACGCGAAATGTGGAACAATAATGACTCTTCGAAAATTATGTTTTCTCTTTGGAAATGGTTTTATTGGTGGCACTGTTGCTTAAGTGTTGATAATGAAAAAAGGGTGGAGTATGTTGGGATGGAAAGTTATCGGTATATATAAAATTCTACGTGTGTGTATGTGTGTGTGTGTGTGTGTGTGTGTGTGTGTGTGTTTTAATATTTCGCTCTGCAGCGAAAAGTACAGAACGCAAACGAATGGTCTGTGTGTAATTGTTGTCCGAAGTCTCCCGTTGTACACATAGCAGTTCCATGGCGATAGCTGTAAGGGGGTGGAAGATATGGTGGTTGAAAGTCGTCAAATTATTAAAAAAAATTCGGGCTCAAGGCCTGCGATGACGTTTGCGACTCTTTTAGATTAGATTAGTTATTTGTTCCGTAGATCCATATTGAGGGGATCCTCGTGGATGTGGAACATGTCAAGAAACAAAATTTACAAGTTGAATAACAGATAATACTAATAATATAAATACAAATACAAACACACATACACTTACAATATAAATACAAATACATAAATTTGTAAGGTTTTTTGCTGATAATATAATAATATAGTATGAGTGCATGCATCATTTGGTACAATTTAGAAATTCACTAATGGAGTAGAAGGAGTTGGCCACTAGAAAGTCTTTTAGGTTCCTCTTAAACTGATCTTTATTTGTAGCTAAATTTTTATACTTGATGGTAAATTATAGAAAATGTGTGTTCCTGAGTAGTGGACCCCTTTTTGAACTAAAGTAAGTGCTTTTAAATCCTTGTGTAGATCATTTTTATTTCTAGTATTGTATGTATGAACTGAGCTGTTTGTTGGGAAAAGGGATATATTATTTATGACAAATTTCATTAAGGAATAAATATACTGAGAGGCAGTAGTTAATAGACCCAGTTCTTTGAAGAGGCTTCTACAAGACGTCCGTGAATTTACTCCACAAATAATACGTATTACACGTTTTTGGTCTCTGAAGACTTGTGATTGACTTGAAGAGTTACCCCAAAATATTATACCATATGACATTAAGGAATGAAAGTAAGCAAAGTATGCAAGCTTTGTTATTTTTATGTCTCCTATGTCTGATACACTCGTATTGAAAATACAGATTTATTGAGTCGTTTCTGCAGTTCTGTGGTGTGCTCCTCCCAACTAAATTTCCTGTAATCCCAGGAATTTAATACTGTCAACCTCTTCTATCTGCTCTTCTTCATACTTAATGCATATGCTGTCAGGAAATCTCTTACATTTTCTGAACTGCATGTAGTGCGTCTTTTCAAAGTTTAATGACAATGAGTTGGCTTTAAACCATTTATTAATGAAAATATCATTAGCAGACCTTTCTATCACTGTACTTGACGTACTTTTTACTGCAATACTTGTATCATCTGCAAACAAAACGAACTCTGCTTCTGGTAGTGTAACTGATGAGAGATCATTAATGTACACAAGAAAAAGCAATGGCCCTAAGATGGATCCTTGTGGGCCACCACATGTAATTTCTTCCCAATCCGATGATGACTGTTGGCCTAATTCACTAGTCACTTGCACTGACACCCTTTGTTTCCTGTTAGTGAGGTACGACTTGAACCATTTTGCAGCATTTCCCGTGACCCCATAGAATTATAATTTACTTAAAAGGATGTTATGGTTCACACAATCAAATGCCTTTGACAAATCACAGAAAATACCTGCTGCTTTCAATTTATTATCTAATGAATTAAGTACATTCTCACTGTAAGTGTAAATAGCCTTCTCGATATCGGAACCTTTCAGAAATCCAAACTGTGTTCTAGACAATATGCCATTTGTGGTTAAGTGGTTCAGAAGCTGCTTGTACATTACTTTTTCTATAATTTTTGAGAATGCTGGCAAAAGTGAAATGGGTCTGTAGTTTGATGGTATCTCTTTATCCCCCTTATTGAAGAGAGGTTTAATATCTGCATATTTTAGCCAATCAGGAAATGTTCCCGTTATAATAGACTGGTTACACAAATAACTTAAGATTGTGCTAAGTTCACAAGAACACGCTTTAATTAACTTTGTTGTTTGTAACCACTGGAATTCTTTGTTTTTAAAGATTTTATTATGGAAGATATTTCTTGTGGTGAAGTGACTGACATATTCATGTGTGTGAAGTTATTTTAATGCTGGTTTCAAATATTCAAGGGCATTATTTACTGACCCAGACAATCCCATACTATCAGTAACGGATATAAAGTACTTGTTAAATAGATTTGCCACACTATGCCCATCAGTTACTAATGTCTCAGCTACTCTTAATCCTACCTGCTCTTGTTCCTTTCTGGTTCTACCAGTCTCCTCTTTCACTATATCCCATATTGTTTTTATTTGGTTTCCTGATGGTGCTATCTTCTTTTCATAGTGCATTTGTTTAGATACCTGAATCACTTTTTTTTAAATATTTTACAGTATTCCTTATATTTAGTTAAATCATCATCATTGCAACTACTCTTGGCTGATAGATACATTTTCCTTTTTGTCTTACATGAAATCTTTATTCCTTGTATAATCCAAGGTTTTATTATAGACTTCTGTATAATTCGCGTTACTTTTAGAGGAAAACAGTTTTCAAACATGATACTAACATTAGTAATGAATACATTATATTTTTCATTCATGCCATTAGCACTATATACATCTTTCCAGTTCATGTCTTTGAGGAGTTTTCTAAAATTTTCAATTTTTGGTGGGTTGACTACTCTCCTGTATGTACTTTTTGCAGTCTTCATAATCTGTTTGGAATCTATACCTAAAACAAGGAGCTGCATATCATGATCTGACTGGCCATTTATTATTGGTTTTATGGTATGATTTTGTTCCTTTGATTTGTCAATATAAATATTATCAATTGCTGTCCTAGAGGTTTTAGTTATCCTAGTTGGAAAGTTTACGGTGTGTGTTAGGTTGAAAGACAAAGTTACTGACTGCAATAAATTTTTACTGGAGGACGGCATAAGAAAATCTGTATTAACGTCACCATCAACCAGGATTTCTTCATTTCTTTCTGTTAAATAACCCAATACAGCTTATAGATGATTTAGGAATATATTATAATTTCCTGCAGGTGCTCGGTAAATAGTTACTATTATATAGCATCTGTTATGGAATTCTACTGCTGTTCCACAAGCTTCTAAATGCTGCTCTAGACAGAATTTATTTATATCAATATTCTTGAATTTATAGCAGTTTTAATGAATGTGGCCACTCCTCCTCCCTCCATATCTACTCTACAGAAGTGTGAAGTTAAATTAAATCCTGGGATGTTTAACATGTCTATACCAGTGGCCACATGATGTTCAGAGAGGCAAATTATGTCAATTGGGCTAGAGGAATCTATTTCATCAATACAAATGAGTAGTTCATCAAGTTTATTTCTGAGTCCTGGAATATTTTGATGTAATAAAGATAACTGATATTGCATACTAATGGCTTGAGTAAGCCTATAGCAAGGAGGTTACATACAGCGAAAGCCGGCCGCGGTGGCCGAGGTGACTGAGGCGCTCCAGTCACGGTCTGCACGGCCACTACGGTCGGGGGTTCTAATCCCCCCTCGGGCATGGATATTTGTGCCGTCCTAGTTCGTAAGTTTAGGGACTGATGACCCCGCAGTTAAGTCCGTTAAGCTTAACAAACATTTGAACATTTTTGAACATACAGCGAAAAGTGATGCCACAGACCATATCTTTGGTCTATGCGTGCTACAATGTGTTCAGCTCTATCTCTATAAGGATAAGCATACGAATAATTTTATTTTTTAACTTGAATGTTGATTTAAAATGTTTGTTTCTATAGAAGGTATTGTATTTCTTTTCAATCTTCAAAACCAGTCTCATAGGACACTAATGAAAGATAGCTTATCTAATAATCAACCAATACGCGAGCGGAGCAGCGGGTTTAAGCTAGTATAATATATTTCTCCAAGGAGTACCCGTTTATCATCACCCGTTACCAGCGATATGGAAGGCATAGTATACCGATAGCAGAGCATGTTCTGAAGCGAATGCTACGAAGTGGTTCCTTTATCAAATCAAATTCACAAGGTCTTAAGTGGATGGTACAGTACTTTCCATTCCCATCGATACAAGAGTGCAGCCAGAGATTGCGCTGTATGCGTCCGCGCATTGTCGTCCAAAATGGTGGGTGGGTTGCGCCGAAAGTGTTGGCGCTTCTTTCGCAAAGCTGTGTAAGAGTACAACTGTCGCTGTATCTTACAGTTTGGTTTAACGTAATGTATATATTGTCTTAAATTTGTTTATTTCATGTATTTTTCTTTTTTTGTATGCTAGATATATTTCTTATATAACGACATTTCCTATATTGATTCATTTAGTGTAAACATGTACTGTATGTGTAAACCCGCATGAATGCACAGACATTCTTATGCTGTAAGTTGGCAATGCGCCAGAGAAAATGTTGAACCTGTTGTAAAGACTGTCTTTGGTACAGAAGTAGTAGCTGTGAGTGTCGCGCTGCTGAAGCAGTCGCGGAGCGGACTCGCTATAGTAAACACATAAATGTTTTGTTGATAGTGCAGAGGCACGGTAGGCGCAGTGTGGCGCGAGTTTAATGCAATTGCGATAAGCCTGAGAGACGTACTGTTTAATGTATTGTAAGAAGTGCGAAATAAGTTTATTTATACTGGATAGTGATCAGAGTAATGTTTATTCATGTGTGCAAGAAAAGTAATTGTTTGGTTATCAAGTCTATTGTCACATAGTGTGATCTTTGTTGTAATTACGGAGATTAGAAGGTGTATCGAGGTGATATCAATGCATGGAGATTTCAGCCAGACGAGCTGAACAAAGAGTTGTCGATAAAAATATTTTTGGACCAGCAGTAAGAGTACCTACTGTAATCATATCTGTCTTGTATGGACTTCACGACGAAGACGAGGAAAACAGATGAGTACTTTTGTAACATTTTATTTTGTATGCATGTAAATGTAGTTTCAACCCAATCAGAATTTTGGTTCAATTATACATGACTTATTTTGAAACCAGTCTTAATTTTGTAAGTACTTGTAGTCACCCCATTATCACTATTATAGATTATGTTGATTATGCAAGCCTGCACATTGACTAACAAGTTCAACCATTTTTCAAAATAATTACGATCAGTTTTAAAGAAATTGCTAGACGAGTTAAAGAATTGATAAACGTGTTACAACCACAGAGACTAGTAATTAAAGTGCAGTGCTGTTCTAAGTTGTGCAACCAATTATGAAGCCAAAGACTTTAACTTGCTAGAGAGTTTGCACGTAAAGTAGAGTTGGTTTCATTTATGTAGGAAGTAATCAGGCTAACAGTAGACAAAGTACTATAGTTGATTAACCAGACTTGACGGAAGTAATTTTTATGAAATACGTTAAATGCCAGACTCTGCTCAGCCAGTTACATGCGTACGCTACCCAGGGCCTGGAACCAATTTACCAAAAAATAGTTCATGCAAAGTTTTATAAGAAAGTTGAATGCTTTAAACAATATTATCAAAATAATCGGGAACTTTGACTGTAGTATTTGTGAAGCTCATTGCACCACGTAGTTTCACAGTACTCAGCTATTATCATAGCAATCAGAGTCTATCAGCTATTACGATTTTGATTATAACACGAACACGCCATCACCACTACATGAATTCTGACACATTTATTAGTGAAGTTGTGCTGTTCGTGAATCGTAAGAGGTGCTAGTTGGAGGCTGTAGTCAATGCTAAGTCAGATAGGGCCAAGCTTAATTAATCATCACACTGACTGTTTTAAGTTAATTAATAGCAATTTTTTATTTGTTCAAAATTTTAACTTACACTGCGAAAGTGTTGTTGCGACCCATTAGTTCTGATTTGCTACAACATTCAATAACAAAATTATTATTACTAGAGCATATCATTACGCATGCTGAATTTTGAGATTTTTTGACGACCTCCAACGAGCAATTTTCTTACAGCTGGTCGCAGGTGATGCGCCAAAAACGAACAGTAATACCGTGCACTGACGGTCTCCGTTGTCTCTGTTTCGATGCAATAGTGACACCGTTACGTTAGACCGCTCGCTCACAAGTGACTCTTTCAATCGATTACGCCTACGCCGGTGACGTGAGATGGGCGAGTCCCTTTGCTCGGAGGTAAGGTAGGTATGTCAGCAACCTCTGATATCAGCGACAATAGTAAGTTCCATTGCATAGTGTCTCCACACCACTGTTCCCTCTATTTCACTTGCAAACCTTGTGAAAATCAATGCTTTTTTTGTTTGTGCTTTTGTACACAGGGCACGTATGATTTCTGACAACTACCATCTACAGCAAGAACTTAAGCATCTCAAGAAAGTATTTCAAGAAAATGGCTATCCATTGTGAGAGATCCGTAAAGCCTTAAAATTCAAACCTAAAATGAAAGCTACATCAGAAGAACGAGAAGATGAAAAATTCAAGTGAATGGTCTTTCTACCACAGATTGGTAATTTTTTTCTCAAAAATTGGCCGCAAACTCTCCAAATTTTATTTTGTTATTGTTCTTACTTTTGATACACCGATCTTCTCAGCATCCTCTGTTACGATGCAGGACCAATTGTTGACATTTGTATCATGAAACGTTGATACGCAAGATCTGATGATGACACCTTAGAACTTTCGAAACCGGCTATAAAGATATTTTAAGCGATCTTAGGTAAATCGTGACTTTTATTTTTAATAATCACAATAGATCCCCTGCCACAAAGTTTGAAATAATGTCAGAAATACTAGAAAAGAAATCTGCATTCAAATTAATTATCGTAATGTGAAAAGGAGGGGTGATTTCTAAATGAAAGAACACGCTTCAAAAGAATAAGTTTCAGTTTACACAAAGCCTCTTACGAGCTTTGGAACATGAAGCTCCGACATACTACTAAATTGATTGTCAGATAGTAAAGCTCCAGTTAGGTGCAAACGGTTGATGTCATACTTTCCTCTTCCGAACGACACTCCTCCTGACTTGTGAAGGAAAAAACTGAAGTGCAACTGATAATCACATGCAACTAAATGGCAAAGGAAACTAATTCGCCAGTGCTCCGATATAATACTCATTAGTGAGACGATGAATTCAGCATGCAAAGCGGAAGTGTCGAAAGCAACGCGGAGGTGCTTCCTACTGGAAAATGCTACAGTCGCTGGATGGTGATCCTCATTCTGGATTCAAATTACAACATTACCAGAGGCAGGAGAATCATAATTAATGTCGGTGTCTAGGCTGCTTATTCCCTCGCCACCTTACCGATAAGCACTGGGAATGACAAAGGTAAGAGTGCTCGTTCACAGATGTAATGGAAATTACGTCCGAGTAACGATAGGAGTTAGACGGAGATCAAAATGAACTAAGATACACTGAAGAGTCAAAGAAGCTGGTATTCTGCCTAATATCATGTAGATCCTCATCGAGCTCACATATATTAACAGTAGCATGTTAAATTTTTTATTGAAAAATCTCTGGTGGTAGAGATAAAAGAAAGGCAAGTTAAAACGCTCACTGCTGCTCCAAATTACTTTGTAAATGGCCACAGTTATTGCGCAACGGAAATTTATCTAACTGATTACTCCTTAAGGGAGCAGCCAACGTTTTAAGAAAGACAAAAATAATGTACACGAAGGAATAGATAAGTAAACATGGGACAGGGTGCATGAAATTATAAAGCAGGAGTTTGACACTTTAGATTATTATCTACTCAAAAAATAAACAAGCAAAATGTGGGAAGACCAAATAAACACAATGAAGCACACACCTTTTACAACAGTGAATTAAATTATTACTGCCCATAATAAAATGTTTTCTGCCCTTTTTGAATATGCAGGGAACGTGCGAGGATATTTGAAAATGCGCAGGGGATAAAGAAAGCATACTCATTCACTCACAGACACACACATAATGCTTGCGACACTTACTCAATCGGGAACAATTGATAGTACTGTAGTTGCAAAACGAAGCGTCAGCGGCATTTTGACAAGATGGCGAATGTCTTCAAGCACAATTTAAAATTATACTATGCACGAACGAACTCATGGGCGGGGAGGTAGCGGCATACTATCTTTAAGTACCACGTCATGTATGAACCCAGTAGATTACATACAATTTACACAAAAAAATTAATTTAAAATAAACAAGTAAAGCACATGCGAAATTCCAACAGAAGAAAGCTGGTATCCATAAAGGGCATGGCTGAATGCCGAAGTGATGACCATTACAAAAGCACGTTGTGCAATCAATAATACCAAGACAGGAAAGATGGAATCTATCCAGAAATTTCGAGATACAATTTAGCACGCTTGCGGAAACAGACACCACACGAAAACGTAGGTTAAAAGCAGCAAGGAATTCATACTAAGTTATGCAAAATCTGAAGGCCACAGCTGCGGCGGAGTGGCCGAAAGCATTGAGGCGCCATGCTCCAATGCGCAAGGCCGCTCCCTGTCAAGGGTTCGAATGCCCCTTGGGCATGGATGTTTCTGCTGTCTTCAGTATAAGGTAGTTTATAAGTAGTTTGTAAGTTTAGGGACTGATGATCCCGCAGTTAAGCCCCATAACCTTGACAAACAATTGAACATTTTTGAAGGGTACACACGTGTGTTCTAACTTGAGAAAACTAGACACAAATATGATTACCAGATTGAAAATACAAATATTAAATTTACACTAAATTACTCGAGTTCTGGAAAACAAGAAACACTTCGCCTCACATAGCGAGAGAATTACTTCAAAAAAACTCTCAGTGTTAACCCAGGACTGCCTGATCACAAATAATGTTCTAACAGCATGCCTTCCGCTCAGCATGATTCGACGAAATACACTGGCGGTCGCAGCAAGAGGTAGTCCTCAAGACCACACGCAGAGCGTTCCCTGGCCGTACCGAATGTCAGGGTGCGTTCAAAGTCTACTGTCAACCAAGCCTCGCTACCTGAGGGAGATAATACCATCTACTACTGTTCCAGAGAGGTCTCTTTTGTTACCTCTTTGGTCCATGATGATGTTGCTACCACACTAAGAAGAAGCCAAGTAAGGGTGTCTCTGGCTACCTAGCAGACGGCAGTGCAGACGACATAAGAAACGATGCATTTTTGACTATAGTAAACAAGGCATAACGCACGACGCGGCAGTCAGTCAATATTAAAAGCAAACTTCCACATTAATAGGAACACACAAGTTCAATCTGTGAGATTACCGCCCAATAGAAATATTGGTAATTAATAGCATTTGATAATTAAACAGTATGAAGTTCACTGCAAACATTGACCATGCCAATGCACTAAATGTTACACAATTTTAATCTTATTAATTATGGTAGCAATGTATGTACACAGTTGAGTGACAACATTTATAGTTAGGCCACGTTGAGATTTGCTGTGTGCTTTTAGCTGACGGGAGGCCAGAGAGCAGGCCGACGTTGGTGGCTTGTTCCAGCTTAGGATTTTCCAGGTTCGTGTCCGGTGAGGGGAGAGAGGGACAATGGCAAGTGCCAGGCACAACGCAGTGCACAGCGTGAAATAAAATATTCTAATACTACTTGCATTTGAAGTAAGACGATGCAGTTACGAACCTTTAAGACCCTCATTACAAAATAGCCTGTTGATAAATAAACAATACATTAGCTGATATAGTCACATCTGGCGTAATATGTTTAATTGACAATGAAAAGTAATAAATTACCAATGAATACAAGACAGTTACACAACTAGCATGTCAATGTTTGTTTATAAAAGTAATATATTAACTATTTCTCATTTTATTTTCAATTAATATTGTGTATTTTATCTTGAAGTATTCAGTTAAATCACTTATCTGTGATATAAGAAATTGCACGATTATAATAAATAGTGCAAAGGATGTTTATACCAATATAAAAAAAACCTAAGAAAATTTATTTAATGTGTAGTGTAGTTATTTTGATTTTAAGTAAAGTTTTAGAAATGTATTGGCTGAGCGCTGTACATTGGCAAATCGGTTAGAACAGCTCACAGGGGGTGTTGATGATGTAGGGAAAAAACCCCGGGAGTTGAGCTTTTGTCGCACGCACGCGCACTGGCAGGAAGTGATGAGGTGGGAGCAAGTAGGGTAGCTGGCCGGGCGGCGTCGCTCGGCGTGAGTCGGCATGTGGACCTCGAGGTGGAGACGATAGATTTGTGTGTGGCAATCGCCACATGTGGTGGTTCGTCGTAGACTGCACCAAGTTGAATCGAGTGCTACTGTGTGTTTGTGAATATTTAGCCGGTGGAACAAGGTGTGCATCGCATTGAATTAAAGTGACTGTGATTTGTTAATGTAACACCTGTCGTCGCACAGGCATGAACATAAACGGTGTTTGAGACAGCCACATGGTGTGAAAACAATTTGTGACAAATATTCATTTTGTCTGGAGGCTCACGAGCTATAACTTTATTTGGTAAATGTGTTGACATACAGACGTATCAGCCTCAGGGTTCTAATATTGTGAAATAAACAACATTAAGTGAACTTTTACGTGTTTTCAAAAATAGTAGTTAGTACACCCTTTTCTCTCATGAACTTGACTTAATTATGAATAAGACTGATGTCTTAAGTAGTGCTGAAAGGAATTGACACCAAGCATCCAAATTGGGTGTCCATGAATCAGCAAGAATACGAGGATGAGAGCGATGGAGATCTGAACAGCACGTAGCAAAACATCCTAGGTAAGGTCTATAATGTTTGTGTCTGGGAAGATTGAACGCCGACCAAGGAGTTGAAACTCGTAAGAGCATTACTGCAAGCCCTATGTAGCAATTATGGAGATGTGCGGTGTCACATTGTCCAGATGGAATTGCTCATGTCAGTTGGAATGCAGGTGATCAGCCAGGAAGCGCACCTACGCCACAGTAGTATCCAGTTGTATCAGGGGTCCCGTATCACTCCACTGCACGCTGCCCACACCATCACAGAGTCTCCATCACTTTCAGCAGTCCCCTGCTGACATGCTGGGACCATGGATTCGTGAGGTTGTCTCCATACCCATAGTTCAGCTACTCTATATACTTCTAAACGAGACTCGTCAGGCAAGGGATATTGTTCCAGTCTTCAACAGTCCAATGTTGGTGTTGACGTGTACTGGTGAGGGATAAAGCTTTGATTCGTGCAATCTGCAAGGATACCTGAGTGGGCCTCCGCTCCAGAAATCCATGTTTCGTTGAATGATTCATACATTGACACTTGTTGGTGATCGTGATAGAAATCCGCAGCAATTTCTGGAAGGATTACACCTGTCACATAGTACGATTCTCTTCAGTTGTTGTTCTGACATCACAGCATATTTTGCGGCCGCATTTATGTCGAAGGTTTGATTACCGCTATTCATGGGGTAATAGTGAAATACACTACTGGCCATTAAAATTGCTACATCAAGAAGAAATGGACAAATATATTATACTACAACTGACATGTGATTACATTTTCACGCAATTTGGGTGCATAGATGATGAGAAATGACCACCTCTGGGCATAATAATGGCCTTGATACGCCTGGGCAGCTTCAACACGATACCACAGTTCATCAAGAGTAGTGACTGGCGTATTGAGACCAGCCAGTTGCTCGGTCACCATTGACCAGACGTTTTCAGTTGGTGAGAGATCTGGAGAATGTGCTGGTCACGGCAGCAGTCGAACATTTTCCGTATCCAGGAAGGCCCGTACAGGACCTGCAATATGCGGTCGTGCATTATCCTACTGAAATGTAGGGTTTCGCAGAGATTGAATGAAGGATAGAGCCACGGGTCGTACCACATCTGAACTGTAACGGCCACTGTTCACAGTGTCGTCGATGCGTACAAGAGATTACCGAGACGTGGCACCCCATTCCATCACGCCGGGTGATACGCCAGTATAGCGATGACGAATACATGTTTCAAATGTGCGTTCACCGCGATGTCTCCAAACACGGATGCGACCATCATGACGCTGGAAACAGCACCTGGATTCATTCGAAAAAAATGGCGTTTTGCCATTCGTGCACCCAGGTTCGTCGATGTGTACACCATCGCAGGCGCTCCTGTCTGTGTTGCAGCGTCAAGGCTAACCGCAGCCATGGTCTCCGAGCTGATAGTCCATGCTGCTGCAAACGTCGACGAACTCTTCGTGCAGATGGTTGTTGTGTAGCAAACGTCCCCATCTGTTGACTCGGGATAGAGACGTGGCTGCACGATCCGTTACAGCCATGCGGATAAGATGCCTGTCATCTCGACTACATGTGATACGAGGCCGTTGGGATCCAGCACGGCGTTCCGTATTGCACTCCTGAACCCACCGATTGCATATTCTGATAACAGTCATTGGATCGCGATCAACACGAGCAGAAATGTAGCGATACGATAAACCACAATCGTGATAGGCTACAATCCGACCTTTATCAAAATCGGAAACGTGAAGGTACGCATTTCTCCTTCTTACACGAGGCATCACAACAACGTTCCACTAGGCAACGTCGTCAACTGCTGTTTGCGTATGACAAATCGGTTGGAAACTTTCCTTATGTCAGCACGTTGTAGGTGTCGCCACCGGTGTGAATGCTCTGAAAAGCTAATCATTTAAATATCACAGCATCTTTTTTCCTGTCAGTTAAATTTCGCGTCTGTAGCGCGTAATTTTTGTGGTGTAGCAATGTTAATGGCCAGGAGTGTACTTGAAATGGATCCCGATTCTCGAGGCGTCCCCTTCTGTGAAGTCACTTCAGTAAGTCTCCGATAATATGTATGTAGACTGTGTGTCTCATTATAACTAAACCATTGGATGTTGAGGGGTCAGATACACGTAGCAGTTGCGATAGACTGCAATCTGACCTGTATCAAAGTCTGAAACGTGATGGTACGCATTTCTCCTCCTTACACGAGGCATCACAACAACGTTTCACCAGGCAACGCCGATCAGCTGCTGTTTGTGTATAAGAGATCGGTTGGAAACTTTCCTAATTTCAGCACGTTGTAGGTGTCGCCACCGGCGCCAACCATATGTGAATGCTCTGAAAAGCTAATCAATTGCATATCACAGCATCTTCTTTCTGTCGGTTAAACTTTGCGTCTGAAGCACACCTTTTTGTGGTGTAGAAATTTTAATGACTAGGAGTGTAGATGTAAGGGAAAAATCTTCACCTCATCGCTACCTAGGAGATGCTATGTGCCACCTATCGTGCGGTGACTGTAACACGATACTGAAACTCTCTTAAACCAGTGTAACCTGCCATTGCGGCAGCAGTTACCAAGCTACTGTTCGAGCCTGACGACTGTTACTTAGGTGTTTACATTTCTCTGCATACGCATGCCTATACTAGTGTCGTTGGCTCTTCAGTGTAGAACCCTCCACAAAAGTGACTTTCCTATTGGCTAAGGCTGCTGTAGAGAGCGCTCGTTATCGACTACGTGGTAAGAGTCACGCTCGAACTACAAAAGAATATTCCCAATTACTTTATGACACTTCACGGAACACACGTCGGTCGCGACAATTGCACCTTCAACCGCCCTCGGTGTCAATCAGATCCCCGAGTTTGTGAATGCCGAGCAACAGTGCTCATCTTACGCCTTCCTGAAGCCCCTTGTACACGACGAACTTTCTTGTCTCGTTTGACTACTATACGCAAATGTAATGTAGCAAATTATGTACACAATTGAGAACTTGAATAATACGAAAAGTGTCATTCAAACTTTTGAAAACTTTCACATTTTTTGCTGAAGACAATTTATATTGGCATACACGTAAAACAATATCGAAAATGCAGTAAATGGCGACTATTTACTTTAGTTTTCATACCTTGTTTTGTTGATAACGGTCAAAATTACATCGAAAATTTACTTGTCTACTAATTCTTACTCTTCTGTTGATATGAAAAGGTTCAAATGTTTGTTAAGCTTCTGGGACTTAATTGCGGGTCATCAGTCCCAAAACTAACAAACTACTTATATTCTATGAATATTTATATGACTTCAACTGCGATTGGGCAAAGCTGAAAATGTGTACCCAGCCGGGATTCGAACCCGGGTCTCCTGCTTTCTAGGCAGTTGCGCTGACCCCTACACCACTGGGGACACAGTGATCACCGCACCTGCAAGGACTACCCATGCTCGCCTCCCGTCAGATACAAATTCCCAGCTTCGCCCTGCCCATAGTACTCAAACTCGTAGTTTTAACTAATTCCCGTAAGAGTAAGGGCTTCAAACTTGCCCACCCCTCCCCACTAACGATAGGATCATTGCCCGTCACCGGCATATTATATATATACATGTGGCGTCTTTTCCGAAAGGACAGACGTCACTTGTGATCCTGCAGCACACGTCCTCTGAAAGTGTGGTCGGGCAATGTGTGCGCACGTTGTCCTGAGGTTAGTTTAAGTTAGTTTAACCCCTTCGTGAACGAATTAATTAAAATTTCGTATATAACCGTAATAATTGGTTTCTTGTTTTTGGCATAGGTACTGAGTCAGGTCACGTTACTAAATTTCGAATGTTATTTATAGTTTCACAATTACTTCATGTAGCACACATATGGCCCACTGGAATCGAAGGGGAGTAAATTTACAGAACCGATGTTTTTAGTAGGGATTAGGATCTGTACAAAAAAGAACGTTAGTACTGTTATTATTTCAAACGTACTGATTTACTCAGAACTTAACATTTTTCGTGAAATTTTTCAACACATTGCTGAATACATTGTGGTACTTAACAGTAGCTGCATATGGAATTTCTGAATCAAGTCCCTTGCATCCGTGTGTCGCATTGTTTGAATCGCCTCCCTGGTCGCTCCTTGTTGGAAAATGTTTCCCAACTGCAAATAAGCGCACATCATCAGCAACGCCAGCAACTCTGCTTCATAGACGTTGCTGTCATTTGCAAGTATTCTTGTGACGCTTTTGAGTCGTCAACTTCTTTGAGTTCTTATGTTGCCTCTTCATCACATTCGTCTTTAGGCAATACTTCATCACCGGGCAGCAAAAACAACGAGTTCAAAATTTCGTATTTTCAATCTGGACATTTCTACAAACAGGACAAGATAGTACTAAAAGTTACGTAATTTATTTCCTGTTTTTGATCTGGCATTTTACTGTCTTAGTTTCCAACGAAACAGCTCAATGTCGTGTCGTTACTTCAAGGATGTAACAGTAACAAGCATCCACCTACACTACGACGATTTTCCCATTTCATAAAAAACTAATAAAAATCAATTAATACTATAGAATCGAAGAAAAACATACATCTAAACATTTAGACACAAATATTGCAAAAGAAATGACATATTCTGTACACATGCTGGCCACTAGGAAACCACAAGTGATTTATCAGTAAATATGTGCACAAATCTGTATTTTTCTAGAAAACAAAAAAGAAAACAATAAGTAACTTTACTAAACTTATCTATTTCAAAAAGGACAAACTAGCACGTAAAACTGCCAAAACATGAGTCACACTACGCACATCTGAAACAAATAAACGATAACACGTGCAGTAGACGCCAAACAACAAGCCATTCATTTCCACACTGTTGATGCCTTCAACACCTGACATAGCACCACACAGATGTGGGATTTTTATATCCCTCTGAATTCGAGGTCATAAATTCGTATATGAAACACAGTAGTTTGTAAGCCCAAAGACTGATACCCGCAGCAGTTAAGTCCCATGGATTTACAAACATTCGAACATTTCGTATGATAGGCCCCCGCGATCAACAGACCTGACTCCACCGGTTGCTTTCCCTGTGGGGATTCTTCAAGATCTTAGGTCATCCACTACGACGCGAACCACGTCGAAACGTAAAAGAATTATTTGATCGCATTTAACATGCCTCCAATCACATCAGGGCAACGCCAGGAATCTTTAAAGAGTTCGGCAAAGCATTGTTCGACATTACTTATCTTGAGTCAGAGGATCGCCAGTTAGAGCACTTGCTTTAAGTAAAATGTGTCCTAGGTATAAAAAAGGTCCGTTACAGGGTCAACAGAAGTTTTAAACGCATTTCTGCACGCTAGCTAACATTTGTTACCGAGTTTGTTCCTGGTACGACTTGTCATGAAATTGAATTGGGTGTATAGGTGTGCCAGGATTCGGGCGGAATCGACCTCAGTCCAAAGAGTGACATCCTTGCGCTCCACCATTTCCTTTATTTCTTTCTTTCTTTTTTTTTAGATCGGGTTTTTTTCCGTTCATTTTAAGTAAGTACTTGAGATCTTGGATCAGTTTCAACAGAGAGCGCACATCTTTTTTATCTCCTTGAGGTCGTTTTTTTTTTTTTTTTTTTTTTTTTTTTTTTTTTTTTTTTTTTTTTTTTTTTTTCCTCTCTCTCTCTCTCCTTGAGGTTGTTTTTCCTCATGTTACTTCTGGGTTGTTCGTTGAGTATGTGGCTCGCTTTTTTAGTACACAGGGTATTGAGCCCTCTGACCGCATGCGCTGAGCTACCACGCCGGCGCAATGAGTTATCGGGAAGCCTTGGATGCATCACGATCTCCGCCATATAAAGCGTTCCAAGTTACACGTAGTCCAGAGCATCCGGCAACAAGACAGTCCCGTGGCCAATTGGAACGCGTGGTACCATGTTTCCGTAGTTTAAACATTGTGCGTTTTCGACCTACACAACACTAGTAATTTAGATTCCTAGGGGCATCGGATATCTAGGATTAAAATTTCGTAACATAATGCTTATTACCGACCGGACACTTAGTTCAGGAATGAGAGGGGTTATGAATGACGAATGACTCACGATTAAGGGAGGAATTAGTGAGTAACCTCTCTATCTTTTGAGGTCGATGTTGCAATAGCAATAGAAGCCCAGAGCTACCTTAAATCATCAAGCAACCAATATTATTTACAGCAGGCGCTGATGTAGTACCAACCCAAAAATACGGAAACTTACCGCTGACAAATTTCACCACCGTATTTGAACCTCACTGACCGTTGATATTAGATATCAAACAAAGAATATCAAATCAAGAGTATGTTCAAAAGAGAAGCACATTGTATGAAACAATCCTAGTTTGCTCAGTGGAGTGGGCGAGCGCTCTAAGGCGCCTTGCTGCAGAGCGCGCAGTTGCTCGTTGTCGAAGATTCATCCGTCGCACGTGTGTGTGTGTGTGTGTGTGTAGGTTAGTTTCAGTAGTTTGTAAGCAGCAATTAAGTCCCTTAGATTACAAACATTTGAACATTCCGACTTTGCTGGTGGCCCAAATGGAAACGCAAAGCCGCACAGTAATTGCAGATACGTTTGGAAATGTATGTGACAAGACTGGATGTTAGTCGTGTAAGATTTGTACAGTGAAATGAAAACTTTGACCGTTAATGTACGAGGAGGAGTTGGAAAATAAGTTTCCCCTGTCGACTGTGGGCAGAGTTGTGTACGGAAAAAAAAAAAAAAAAAAAAAAAAAAAAATAGCCGGCCGCGGTGGCCGAGGTGACTGCGACGGTCTGCACAGCCACTACGGTCGGGGATTTAAATCCCCCCTCGGGCATGGATATTTGTGCCGTCCTTAGTGTTAGCTAGTTCATAAGTAGTTTTTAAGTTTAGAGATTGATGACCCGTAGTTAAGTCCCATAAGCTATACAAAAAAAAAAAAAAAAAAAAAAAAAAAAAAAAAAAAAAAAAAAAAAAAAAAACCAATGAGACATTGAAGATAAGACATATCTTTATTTTGTACATAATTTCCAAGTACATTGAGATATTTGTCATACGGCTTTATAAGCTACACAAAGCCTTCCAGGTAAAAAACAGGAAGAAGCGTTGGACGGCATGTGTGACGTCAGCATTGCATCCAAAGCGCCATCCGCCGAGAGTCTTCTTCAAAGCTGGAAAGAGATGCAAGTCACTTGTTGCGAGATCAGGATTGTACGGTGGATGGTGCAGACGCTCCCAACCAAGAGCTGGAATATGGTTCTACGTCGCCGTCGCCGAGTGTGGTCTCGCATTGTCATCCAACAGCAGAACGTCAGGACGCTTTTCCAGAATCACCTCTTTCAATTTGGACAGAGTGTCACAACCGCACTGATGGTTGCATCCTCGAAAAAGTCCAACGAAAAATTCCTTGGGCGTTCCAGAAAACGGTGAGTAGCACTTTACTTTCTGACGGAGTGCTTTTGAACTTCTATCCACTCCATGGATGCGGCCTTCGACTCGGACGTGTATAATGGTGGACCCACGTTCCTGGAATACGTATCGAAGCTTATAAAGCGGTTTGACAAAATGTCTCAATGTACTTTGAAATTATGTAGAAAAATAAAGATATGTCTTGTCTTTAATGTCTCATTCTATTTTTTCCCCGTTCATACAAAACACTGTTCACAGTCGACAGGGGAAACTTATCTTCCAACTCCCCTCCTAAATCCGAAAAGTTACCACAAATGCGGCAGGTGAATGAAACCTTTCATTCTAAGTTTGATAGTGTGAATTCATATAGGAGACGAATACTTCTAAAATCGCATGGTCATTTGAATTAAAATTCACTTCGAGTTTCTAAAAATATAGCTATGTAAAATCAGATGAACCTTCCGGAAACAGTGGTTTGCATTAAAAGCTCACTGATAAATAAATGTAGATGGTACTTACGTGGAGTAACAGCTAGTAGATTATGACTATCGCGGCAAAGTTTAGTGGCTGCTTTAAATCCTGCACGCGTGAAATATGTTGCGGTTCGGTTAAGCACACGCGTAGTTAATGGTACATTTCATATCCTTGATTGGATGGTCCATTAGGGCCACCGCCGTCCTACATTACGGCTGCAGTGTGCCCCCCTGCGGAAACGTCGGACGCGCAGTTAATTATACGGGATCTTCTTAAACGTTCATCATATCCCGCGCTTGGTGAAACTTTAATGAAGACTGTTAATGTTAATGACATTAAAATGACCACTAAATTGGTATTGATAAGCGAATGAAAAGCCCAATAAAGAGAAATGGCACTGTAACAGTTTGATATCGCGCTGGTGGTACTCCTAGGTCTAACGTATCATTATGTTGCAATCAGGAACTCTTAGGGGAATATTGACACCGCTTTGATGTTTGAATATCAAAGAAAAACCAGGCATACGAACGACCAGTTGCATCGAAAATGTCAAATGCCCGTGTGTGTACAATCCATATCAAATAGTAAAATAACAAAAAAAATGTTCAAATGTTTGTAGAACTTATGGGACTGAACTACGGAGTCATCAGTCCCTTAGCTTATGAAATAACTAAGACAAAGGACGGCACAAATATCCATGCCCGAGGGGGGATTCGAACCCCCGACCGTACTGGCCGTGCAGACCGTGACTGGAGCGCCTCAGTCCCCTCGGCCACCGCGGCCGGCGTAAAATAACAGCCATAGCAGTTTCGCATCTATTAGAAACATGTTGTAGTTATAAGAAGATTTACACTCATGAAGGTATACTACTGAGTATTTAAAAAATGTCCAGTTGTTTGTAAATCTATGGGACTTAACTACGCTAGTCTTCAGTCCCTAGGCTTACAAACTACTTAAACTAACTTATACTAAGGACAACAAATACACATATTCCCGCGGGAGGACTCGAACCTCCGACGGCAAGCAGCGGCGCACTCCGCAGCCAGCTAGGCACATTGGTACGCTCGGACAGTCCACCGCGGCCTGAGTATTTCCACAGATGCATATTGAAAGCTACTAGGCAGGGTAAATAGACATCACAACATGGGAGTGGAATAGCTGGGATAAAACACCAAACATCTTTGTCATTTTGGTAATAACACAATTCCATGTTATTTTTAAAAGGCAAATTCCATGTGATTAAAATTCCTTGGATTGCAATAACCTCATTTAACCTCATTAACGAGCAGATATTCAAAATTTCCAGTTACTTCCATTAAACAATAATGAAAGACTGAGACCGGGTGCAATATTTCCGGAACACAAACGACTCAATTATTTCAAGGCCTTTCTCGATACGGAAAATGTTGTGCTGCCCTGGCCAGCACATTCTACAGACCTCTCACCAACTGAAAGCATCTGGTCAATGGTGGCCGAGCAACTGGCTCGTCACAATACGCCATTCACTACTCTTGATGAACTATGGTATCATGTTGAAGCTGCATGGACATCTGTACCTGTAGACGCCATCCAACCTCTGTTTGACGCAATGCCCAGGCGTATCAAGGCCGTTATTACGGCCAGAGGTGGTTGTTCTAAGTAGTGATTTTTCAGGATCTATGCACCCAAATTGCGTGAAAATGTAATCACATGTCAGTTCTAGTACAATATATTTGTCCAATGAATACCCGTTTATCATCTGCATTTCTTCTTGGTGTAGCAATTTTAATGGCCAGTAGTGTAGCTAACAGAAGCTGAAAGTGTCACATAAATGGTCTGCTATTTCCAGTGACAGACGTTCGTCAAGAAGCGCTCGGAAAGCTTATCAATTAATATACTGTTTAAAAAGATTAATTTTGTATTAAGAATTGTGGTCATAATGTCCAATTTCGAACACGTAATCTCTGCTTTAATCATAATAAAGAAGAAATTAAACGTTGAAAACATAAGTGTTGCTACTATGCAGACATATAGCAGAATGTGCTGGGTGACATTTGTTACGTGTGAATTTTAACTCTAAGATGTCTGTTGGCCAATTTCATGTGCATTATATTTAAAAAATGCAATATTTCCGAAAAATGACTCAATAAATGCCTGAAAGTAATCACAGAAAGTATAAATTTGTAACAGAAACCGCAAAAAATATTGGCACAATTAAATACAAAAATTTTAGATCGTATTTACATAACTTCGCGGTTGTCAGATTATGAATTTATTTTCGCATTTTCTGACATTTGTGATCTGTCAATCACAAATGTCAGAACAAGCAATAATAATTCATAATCCCTTTGGTAGTCCTTGATGTCAGGTAATGGGCTAAAAATACATTAGTTCTAAAAGTTTGGTATTAAACTGACATGGAAAGTACTTGGGCTCGAACCAACACATATACACCAAAATCGTATGAGAGATAATGTAAAGATCCCTTATTGCACTAGTGATACTATCGCATCTGCAAAACTCTGCACTCGTCCGTTAGAGGCCTCTGAGTGTGCCTTGCCATATTGCACTTTGACCTGCGGTTCGCCAGTAGGGACGAAAAAAAAAAGTTCAAATGTTTGTAGAACTTATGGGATTTAACGACGGGGTCATCAGTCCCTAAGCTTACAAACTACTTATGAACTAGCTTATACTAAGGATGGTACTAATATCCAATTTATCCATGCCCGAGGGGGGATTCGAACCCCCGACCATAGTGGACGTGCAGACCGTGACTGGAGCGCCTCAGTCCCCTCGGCCACCGCGGCCGGCCAGTAGGGACGGTACAGTGTCCCTCCGAAGTTGCGTTTTGTGATGTTATTTGTGTGGTGAAGCGTCAGATGGAGCGGCGATTGATAATCAATCCAACTAAAGTATTGCGATTGGTTGAGATGAAGTTACGAAAAACCCTTATTCGTGAAGATGGTATTAGTGTAGAAGATGAATCATTTGCACACTTTCTCGTATCTGTTATGGTACAGAAATATAAGCATAAGTTAGATACTGTTGTTACAAACTCATAATAATAATAATGGGGATGATAATGAACGACTCATTGCAAGTGGTGGTGCTACGTTAAGTGCCGGAAGAGGCGATGGAAGCAGTGGCATTGAATACCAACAGTCTACCGATAAGAAGGCTAAAGTTGCAACTATCATCACGGCTTTTGATGACAATACGCTAGAGAACATGTACGACGATTATTACAGAAGTTATAGTTAAGATTTCTGCATTATGTATGACGTGTACAATTATATCTACAGTGCTAAATATAGCATGATTGCAGAGTTTTGCATATAAAGGACATCCACCAGCACACTGAGGTGTACGTAGAGATCCTTTAAACAAACTCTCATACAGATATGTTTGTTCGAGCTGTGAGATTACCGCCCAATAGAAATATTGCTAATTGATAGCATTTGAGAATTAAACAGTGTGAGGTTCACTGCAAGCATTGACCATGCCAATGCACTAAATGTTACACAATTTTAATCTTAATAATTATGGTAGCAATGTATGTGCGCGGTTGGGTGACAACATTTATAGTTGGGCCATAGGTAGAAATTCTCCACGTTGAGATTTGCTGTGTGCTTGTAGCTGACGGGAGGCCAGCGAGCAGGCCGACGTTGGTGGCTTGATCCAGCTTAGGATTTTCCAGGTTCGTTTCTGGTGAGGGGAGAGAGGGACAATGGCGAGTGCCAGGCGCAGTGCAGTGCACAGCGTGAAATAAAATATTCTAATACTATTGGCATTTGAAGTAATACGATGCAGTTAGGAACCTTTAAGGGCCTCATTACAAAATAGCCTGTTGACAAATAAACAATACATTAGCTGATATAGTCACATCTGACGTAATATGTTTAATTGACAATGAAAATTAATAAATTACCAATGAATACAAGACAGTTACACAACTAGCATGCCAATGTTTGTTTATAAAAGTAATATATTAACTATTTCTCATTTTATTTTCAATTAATCTTGTGTATTTTATCTTGAAGTATTCAGTTAAATCACTTATCTGTGATGTAAGAAATTGCACGATTATAATAAATAGTGCAAAGGATGTTTACACCAATATAAAAACATAATAAGAAATTTTTTTAATGTGTAGTGTAATTATTTTGATTTTAAGTAAAGTTTTAGAAATATATTGGCTGAGCGCTGTACGTTGGCAAATCGGATAGAACAGCTCACATGGGGAAGTTGATGACGTAGGGAAAAAACCCGGCAGTTGGGCTTTTGGTGCGCGCGTGCGTGGGCAGAAAGTGACGAGTCGGGAGCGAGTTGTGTAGCTGGCCGGGCGGCGTCGCTCTAGGCAGTCAGCATGTGGATCTCCAGGTGGAGACTCTAGATTTTTGTGTGGCAATTGCCAAGTGTGGTTGCTCGTCGTAGACTGCACCAAGTTGTATCGAGTGCTACTGTGTGTTGTGAATATTTAGCCGGTGGATCAAGGTGTGAATCACACTAAATTAAAGTGACTGTGTTTTGTTAATGTAACACGTGTCGTCGCATAGGCATGAACATAAACGGTGTTTGAGACAGGCACATGGCGGGAAAACAATTTGCGACAAATATTCATTTTGTCTGGGGGCTCACGAGCTATAACTTTATTTGATAAATGTGTCGACGTACAGACGTATCAGCCAAAGGGTTTTAATGTGGTGTAATAAACAACATAAAGGGAACTTTCACGTGTTTTCAAAAATAGTAGTTAGTATACTCTTTTCTCACATGAACTTACTTTATTATGAATTTTTTTGTTGATCATATGCAGTGAAGAAAAGCTGCGGACGTGTGATATCATCCCCTAGAAAACGAGTCAAACGGTAGCTATCACAGTTGCAGTGTTTTTTCATGTTTAGGAAATTGGTTCGCAGTTGGCGGTTGTGAGTTTTAAAATTTAAACTTTCTTTATTTTAAACTCTCACCCCGACCTTCACTCTCGCAGAGCCCAAGTACTTTCGTTGTGAGACACTGTAGTTGGTGAAAATCCGTTCCGTTTAACAGCAGAGTCTAGGGAACGGGCTACGCTCGCGTCACGATGTAAATTCGTTGCCACTACATTCAGTCGAGATGATTTTATAGCTCCGCTGGGCTCTGCCACTTTGAGCGGAAAACGAAACAGCCGGCTCGTCAAATATCCCGCCGCCTCCGGAGATTTCATCGCTTTTTCGATTTTCTGGCGTCGGCGAGAGCGTTCGCCAGTTCCCGGAACGGAACTGAGTGGGACCGGGCCGAGTAGGTTCCGAGCAGCGAGCAGTCGTGGACGGGGCGGATATCGACGCTGCGGCCCTCGACGTTGCAAGTTTTATGGCCGGCGCGCCAGTTGGCCCGAGACCAGGACCAGAACCCGCGTTCGCAGGCTGAATGCACTCGGCCGCGAGTAAAACGCCGGCAGAGGCAGGTAGCGCGGGTTTTCGCACGTCCGCACGGCGTAAAGCAGGCGGCGGCGTGGGCGGGGGCGGAGCCTGCGACTACCTGCCGAGGCACTGCTGCCAACGGCGCGGCACCCCACACCTGCCGACGACAACCACACGCTAGCGATACGGAGACGAGCGTCCTGTGATGTTGGCACCGCTTTTTTGGAAAATGTACATTTTTTCCGAGTTCTAGACAGATATGCAATAGTTCTGGAGTTCTCTGTACAAAATTTAAATAGTTCTACAAAATTTTGCCGAAAAAAATACAAAAAATTAGTTTTTTCAAAGAATTTTTTGCCTATTAGTACAAACATAGTTCTGATCACAGTTCTAAATAGCTCTCAAAGAGTTCTACAGGAAATCCTAGTGACATTTTTCTGCGCAGATTATACTTCATGAGATAATTGCAGTAATGGGGAATCCATTTACACGCTACTGTGAAGTTGGCACCACTTTTCTCAAAAATGTGCATTTTTTTCAGAGTTCTAGACAGATATTCAATAGTTCTGGAGTTCTCTGTACAAAATTTAAATAGTTCTACAAAATTTCGCCGAAAAATAGTAAAAATTACCACAAACTTTAGTTTTTTTAGTTTTTTCAAAATAATTATTTCCCTATTAGCACAAACATAGTTCTGATCACAGTTCTAAATAGCTGTCAAAGAGATCTACATGAAATCCTAATAGCATTTTTCTGTGCAGATTATACTTTATGAGATAATTACAATAATGGAGTATCCATTTACATGCTACTGTGGAATTTGCTCACTTTTTTTTTTTTTTTTTTTTTTTTCAAAAAATTAGATTTTTTGCCAGAGTTCTAGGGAGATGTGCAATAGTTCTTGTTTACGATAAGCAATAATTACTCAGACGTAAAAACAACAAATTGAATGTACAGTCGATGGAATATCTGTCAAGACATAAGAAAAATGTGTATTTCTCGAATAAGGGCACAAATAAGACAGCTTATCAGATATTCAAAATTGTGTACATAGTTTTTTTCGGGCAACTAATAGAAGTATTCAAATGAACTTTAGAACTATACTATATGTACACAGAACCCCAAAAAACAACGTGTATTTCTCGAAAAAATGGTGCCAATTTCACAATAACGTGAATATGAATTCCACATTACTGCATTTATCTGCACAGAAAAATGTTATTAGGATTTCCTGTAGAACTCTTTGACAGCTATTTAGAACTGTGATCAGAACTATGTTTGTACTAAAAGACAACAAATTATTTTGAAAAAACTAAATTTTGTGGTAATTTTTCGTATTTTTTCGGCGAAATTTTGCAGAACTATTTTAATTTTGTACAGAGAACTCCAGAACTATTGAAAATCTGTCTAGAACTCTAAAAAAAATGTACATTTTGCAAAAAAGGGCTGCCAACTTCACAGGACTGGAGACGAGTGGCTACTGCTGGTTTTTAGTCTTCCGTAACAGGCCGCGTATTACTAACATTAGCACGTGAGCTGAAGGGCCGAGTCATACACTAGTCAAAACAAAAAGGAGGTGGCTGAGCTCACAGTCTGAAGACTAGTTTACACGACGACACTACGTTTCATGAAACTCTACTGGCCAGTACGCATGCGCGGCAGGCGTTCACCCAACTCGTTGGGCAAACTACTTCCAACTTTGGCGAAACTGTTAGCCCGAGTTTTTAGGTTAAGGCTAGTCTACACGACGACGCCAGGTTGCGACACTCGTTGCGTGAAATGAATTGTGCGCAAATGGTTTCGTATATGTTTGTAGAAACGGCACCAACACTATATGTGGTGTCGCACAAGTCTGAAGTGCGCGCCACGTACTTTCGCAGCGCGCCGCCATGCAAGCACGGCGCGGCATTCTTACGACGTCGTCCACGAGCGCCCTCTGCTGCAACTCCGCTCGTGGCCACCACTGAACTGGATCGGCCACTTGGCAATAGGATAGGCACCAGTTAAGACTCTCATCAGTAAGCATGCCTCTATCTAGTTAAACTATGTATCTCCATTCCACTAGTCTTCAGTTAACAAAGATGGGTATTTTATTATCTCTACAAAATATACAGCGTGTACTACTCTAGCTTAGCGTTTCTAGTTTCTGCTGTCCCACCGGCTGGTCACCTCAGACTCTGTACCGCACACGCGTGCATCCTATCTCCCTGTGTCGGTCCCTCTCTACTCGGCCACCGACTAGGGTTGCCAGATCTCCGGGCGCCGCCCGGAGTGCCCGGGTTCGGAATGAATTCTCCGGGTCTACGGGCCAATCACTCTCATCTCCGGGCTTCAATGTAACCTTCATCTTACCCTCATTTTTATTTTTATTATTTTTAGGACGGTTTTTAAGTTCTATGCTCATGTAGCGACGATCTACATCGAACTTAACGTAACTTAAACTAAGTTACATTATATACGTTTTGGTAACTCAAGCTGTAAAAAAACATCTAATATTATCCAATAGACTCAAATAGCTAATAAAAAAATTAAGACACCGTTCAAACACACTTGACTGCACTACGCTAGAAATTAGATGTTTTGTGCAGCTGGAGCTACAAAAATGTATATAATGTAACTTGCCCCATATTTTACGCTTTGAAAATGGTGTAATCACCGATACTAGTTAGCGGAACAAATTTGGTCAGCAAAGTGTACAAATATGCAGTTTTCGAAATTTATTGCTGCCGAGGATCGCCTCACCAAAATGTATGAAGTATTTTTTAATTACACATTGGGCACGGTAGGTGGATGCGTGGACATAAATGGATCAATTTGTATTGTAAAAAGTAATGACAGGTTCATTGTCCAAATCTCCCGCAGTGCACTGTTATTTGCTTATTTCACGACGGTGAAGTAATTTTCGCGTAAGTACAACATAATGGAGAACGAAGCACCAGTCACTGGCCACTGCACTTCCCTGTCGAACCTGGCAACTGCGCTGCTAGCTGTCAGCGCTCAACTCTCGCCGTACGTAGTATAGCACTGTCGATGAATTCTCTATACAATTCGCGATCGTTGTTGATATCCTGCACTTCGGTGTATAATGTTTAATTGATACTACATTAGAACGTCGATTATACGAACTAATTGGGAAACGTGGGAGTTCGGAAAACTCATTTATTCGAAGAATCGAACTGTATGGTTTCATTTGCCAATAAGTACTTTACAGTACATGTATTTATAACAACAGGCATCTCTTTTAGTGGAGTAATAATCTCGTATTTATCTCTCATAGAAAGGACAGCACTATTACGTTGAATCATTTTATGCCCTCAAGTTTACTTCTTTACGCGGCAGCAAGTGGTGGTAACAGGGAGCAGGCGGTAACTGTGCCCCTTCTCTTCACATGGAGCCAGTGAGAAGCTCTTCTCGGTGGCGCGCGATCCTTCACAGTGCGCAGAGAAGCAAGCGGCAACTCTTGGAAGGCGCAGCTGTTGATGTGAGCAGCTTTAATGCTGCCGCCACTTCTGCTGCCACGCCGACTGAAGTGTGCCGATTGTTGATCCACAGCAACTGGCGGCCTGGCCTGAGGTGCGGCATGTGAAGTGAAGGCCACCCCTAGCAATGTTCCACCAGGGGGATACTTGCTGGGAGGGAGGAGATGATTGTCTTTTTAGAATTTACGTGTAATCCAGGTTGGGGGGGGGGGGGGCATGTCTGGTCTCCGGGCCTGCCTCGAGTTCAATCTGGCAACCCTACCACCGACATTTAGGACAACTGGCAAAAACGACACACAAAACTATACACTTCAGTTTCGTTGTTTTGTGAGTGCACGCAGTGGCGTGTTGGTGCTTTTGAAGCAATCATTCGCAAACTGAATATTGATGGGTCAACGATAGGTAATTTGCATACTAAAATACACTCACTTAGAAATACCTATACAAATGAACTTTGCAAAATTCAATCCAGTAAAACATCTGGCTGTGGATCGGCGTAAGTTTAGAAGACCAGGATCCCGTGGTTCGCACTGGCAGACCCTTTTAAGAAAAAATGTACACAGAAGAAAGGGCTACACAAATCTGTTAAGCTGAATTCCATACAATATGTTACAATATTTGTTTAAAACGTGACAGTTTTTACATTCACAATTCTTTGTACACATTTATTTAAAACGTAACAGGGTTTTACATACAGATGTTTTTTATTTATTTATTTATTTATTTATTTTGTAAATAGTTTTAAACCTGGTGATATTGTCATGATACAGATCCCTCTGGAAGAAAATGATTAGCTAACCATTCTCTTCTTAATGCAACCTGATTTGAATAATTATCGCCGCCGGCATGCAACGTTACATCAATTAGTCCTGCACTATTTCTATTTCTCCATGTTCCTGGCTGGTAAACTCCACTGTCCATATTCTTCTGGTTAACCAATTGTGGATTTCGGAACGCGACACAGTTACTGTAGAGACGAATATGAAATCCCACTTGTCGAGAAATGTAATGTAATTTGTAATTTCAGTTCTGGTGGCAAAGCTTCACGCATAAGAATATCTCGTTTCCTTATTGCATTACAAATTATGGTGAAAAAAAATCCGTAAAATGCTCTTGGTGACATTCTAAAACGATAAAAATAATTTCTAGGGTCGTCAACCACATTCGCTTTCAGCAAGGTGTTGACCAACCAAGCTGACGTCTTTTTTGTAATCCAGTCAAAAACCCAAGCACGTTTCTTAGTCTCTTTAAGTTAAGTCCTATGAAGTGATTTCACACAGAGAAGCAACAGCTCCTCCGCAACTCTTACAGCTGCCAAAACTTTTATTTTACTACGAATACGGCACTCACAAAACAACGAAACTGAAGCCTATAGTTTTGGCTCCGTGTCTACAGACATATACGAAACCAGTTGCGTGCAACTCTTGTCATGCAACTAATGTAGACTATCATATCAAAAACAGTGTGTGACACATCAACACAGTGACCAACGCCTTTTTCCAATCATGTGTGCGTTCAGTGTGTAATATAAAACGTGTTTTATGTATTTGTCCCCATTATTTGTATTTTTTGTAATTTATTATGTATTTGTATTTGTATTATTTATTTATTTATTTATTTTTATTTATTTATTTATTTATTTTTATTTTTTTATTTTTTTGCACTGCTAATCTCCGTATATGTGAAAAATAATACTGTAAATGTAGTAGACACGCTGGGTTAGCAAGGGCTTTGATATTGTATAGAATCATCTTTGAGTAGGGAGTTTTATCGCTGGTAGCGCAGAGGCGCACAGACTTGGGAGAGGACAGACGGATTCGCGAGACGGTGCGCTCAGTGGTGTACGGCAAAAGTACGTGAAGGATAATGCGTGTTGGATTGGCACTAGTGGAGGAGACAGTGAACCGGCAATATTATTTATTCATACGGGCACAGCTCAAATAATTAGTAAATGCATCAAGAGGAAGGCTATGACCCAAAATTGTAATTGACATTCGGCGCCAAGAAGAGCCTGTGTTTGCCAATTGTTAAGTGCCAACAGTCTTCAATCAGCAGTACCACGTTGCACACCAAAATCCGTAAATCTGTCCAGTTTGTCTTAGCATGTACAGCTAACCAGCGTGTTAGTGATATTTGTTCAATAGTGAACACTGTTATTTGAGAACCTGTGCTTAAGAAATCATTACCCATAGTCATTGTCCAGCCAGGTTCCTTCCTCATCCATTGTTTTACCGAGAATATTCACGAAGTTATAGAAAACTAAAAATCAAACTCATTAAAGACAGTGTGACCGTGATTAACAACAATTCGATCAGAAACGTATTGCTAAATGTAGCGTATGCCGGTGTTGCTGAGCAATAGGTTGCTAAGTGGAATGAAACTGCTAGACTAACTTTCAAATTCAAGAGATATTTCAATAAAAGTGCAAAAGATTAATTGTTTTCCAGTGCATATTATTTTGAGGTAAAGTTTTTACTTGCAAGTACTGATTAGTGAGGATAGAGATTATTTGCAAGTGTTTGAAATGCTAATAATTCCTGGTTAAAGAGAGAGTAAAAGTTAATCAGATGCTTAAATAGTTCAATTCTAAGTACTCAGTGTTATCACGTCAAGTCATCAATTAATTTTTTTCAGTTTGCTATTAGTACAGTTAATAGTTCAGTTACATCTTGATTATTGCTAAAGAACATGGCATACTCGCTGTTGAATAACTTCTAGTACTTATATAAACAATTAATTATTTGAAGCTGTAAATAGTAAGTATTAAAATGAGAGTTTTTCATAATCTGCTGCATGTTCCATTTACGTAGCCATGGCTTGCATTTCGCTGTCTTACATTCAAACCTTGTGTTAATGAACCATTTCTTTGTAATCAGTATATTGTCAGTGTCTTTTGTACCAGATTTGACGCGCATACTCTGATTTTCTGCCCACCCAAATTTTACGTAATTTTTCACATTGTTAATTAACTTTGCTATTATTGAGATCCCAACAAATTATTTGCTCGTACAACGAGCTGGCGACCGTAAATTAATAAGTTATTCACTATTTCCAAATTAATCCCTGTGTTACGTTTGTTCCGCATCTTTTTCATTTAAACATTAATCATTTTATTCCAAATTTTACTTTCAACTTTCTTTATTATTATCGATCGTTGTTGTTTACCAAAGAGGTACAGCAACGTTCCGGTCATGATCTCCGATACATCATCGGCTTCATTTCCTATAGCCTTTCCAACCAATTTCCAGGCACACGGGTCAATTTTTCTAATTATCGTATACTAACCGGTGGTGTAGTACGGGTAGGGTTATAATTGGACCTAGGGATGTTTAGGAGTGCAGAAATCTCGGATAAATACTTTCTGACACAAGTGACACACAATCACGTGACCACGTCTGAAGTCCGTGAGTTATGCGTAGCGCCTTGTTCTGCAGGGGACTGATGACCCAGTAGTTTGGTCCCCTTTAAATAATAATAACAACAACAACCTTGTTCTGCTCTCTCACGATGTCTGATGACTGCCGAGGTCGCTGCAGGTGACAGCACAATGAACCTAATATCAAAAACGTATGTTTCTGGGGATATCCGGATACTTTTGTCCACATAGTGAATACATAGATAAAGATTGTGTACCATATACAAAAGAAACGGGTATCTAAATCCGTTTTTGTGTTGGACTGCAGCGTTGTGTGAAAATTTCGAAGCATCCAGTCAAGAACTTTCAGAGATAAATGGTTTTGAACAAGAAAAGATTTACATATTTATTGGTACTATTTATAGGGCATGGATGTGGTTGTGTAAAGGATTATAAATTACCAAAAATTAGCTGCAAACCCGGCGTTGTCCGGGTGTTTATTTATCCTACATTTTTGCAGTCCACATCCCCTCCCCCCTCCTCTCTCTCTGCATCCACCTCTTTCTCTCCCATCTCTTTGTTCGGTAGACCTTTCCCTCTCTCGGTAAAGTTTTCTGCAAGGTACAAACATTTATGTACCCACTGATCTTTCCTCTTCGTTTAAAGGTCATGTGTGCAAAATTCATTAAGATTGGGGCGAAGCTATGCATTTTATTCCGTAAGTTAAGAACCGTCCACCATGCATCGAACTAAATTTTATACAGTCAGTGACATACCTCTTTTTATGTTTCTAATACCCTCCCCCATGCACTCCCTCTTGTTTTGAAGGTCAAGCGTTCGAAATTTCGTGAAGATCAGAGTGAAACTGTAGATTTCGTCAGTCTGTCGGAGAAGTGTACTCCGCCAACCACCTATCACGAAATACTTTCTTAGCTGACGTTTTCTACCTAGAAACTACATTGCTGCCTAATTTAAGCTTCATAGGTGAAGTATATTTCGAGATATCGTGTTAAGTCAGTGAGTGAGTGAGTCTCCTTTCGCTTTTATATAGATAGATTGCTTAACACAGATTGCTTAATTTTGGATGAAAGAGAATTAAGGGAGACTTGCAGACAAAATTAAATAGTAACATGCAAAACTGTAATGCTAACTTTATTTTATACAAGGTCATGCCAGATACGAAAGTTTTATAGCATCTACAGCGAAACTGTTGTGAGCGGTAGACTTCTTTTCGTTTCAGGGAGGTGGGGGGGAGGGGGTCGGTTACGAAACCAAATTACAAGCAACATTTGTTGCAGGTCCCTAGCTACTCCCATTTTCCAATAATTGACGAATGAGTATTCTCACGCGGTGACCTCTCACTGTTTATGACGTCATATCTTCTGAGCCATGTGTCGTGCTCTTTTGTTTTTGTTCGTGGGCGTACGGTGAACACTTCACCAAAGTTTCATTGCAATCGAATGAATGGTTTATGAGCACATGGAGGACATACAGAGAAATAGTCAATTTTATATAGACAGATAAAGTATATCACCTACCTCCATTTAAAGAACTACACATTCACATGCATCTTCTTGGTGTTTCAGCGGTCCGTACTGCCCTGGACAGTCTCAGTGCAGGTTTGCACGGTGACTCCGCGGGAGTCGGGCATCGCACGGCGCAGGGCAAAAGTTTGGCCGTGAATGCCCGTCCAATAAACTTTACGTTCAGAGCTAATCCTACTGCCGCAGTGTCGAGCAATTCCGTCCTCCGTTTATGGGCGCCATTTTTAGAGGCAGCTGGCTGGATCCTGTTGAGAGAGTTTGTCACTCACGATGCTACTTCCATCTGCAAAGTTGCGCACCAGACGTCACTTTTGACCACGCTTAGGATGCAGCATGACAGATCTATAACTTCGTGATGCTGATTTCCTTCCTTTTATCTTAATATTTTAAGGCAGCAACTTTGTAATTTGTGAGACGTTTGTATGCCAGTTACTGTTTTCCGCTCGTAGTTCTTATGTTGGTCTCGCCATAGTTATGTTGGTTACATTAGTGATCTCTTATCTTTGGAGAAAGTTGTATAACATCTTTGGTGGCGTTGAGGTGACAAGGGACAAAAAAACCCTCAGTAGCGTCACGAGTCGTTGGGTAGTTTGCTTTGAGTGTGGCCACATGTGAAGACATGGCGTGTTTGTTAGTAGATTTTAAACTTTTATATATGAAATACAATTAACAGGTAAAATATGAATATATGGAATATAAGTGTTGAATAAGTGTTGGCTCACTCCTGTAATCCAAGCGACTGGGAGGCCGTTGTGTGGGAGAAATCCGTGGAATGTCCGCGGATTCGGTCGTTTCGTGAGCTCAGGAGCGTCCGCGGTGCCGTCGTCGATCCTTGGACTCTACACCCTGATGGCTGTGTGGAGAACTTAGGGGAGTTGTCGTCTTGGAGCTAGAGAAGACAAAAAACTCATCGGGAAACCGAAGTGAAGTTGATTCCTGAATAATCGAAAATACGACAAAGGTCAAACCTAACGCCATGTACGGCAGCAACAAATAAGCAATTTTGTTATAATTGATGGCCATTATCTTTAAAAGAACATGGACATTAGTCAACAACATTCTCAACAAAAGTATGTTACGTTTGTTCTTTTTTTTTTTTGGCGGTGCCATGGGGAGTGAGGTAGAAGTCACGGTGGCGGAAGGAGCGGGTGGCACAACCATTGATGATTGCCTGGGATATAGTCCAGTCAATGAGTGCTCAAAATAGGGATGTAGAGTGCATGGAATATGCGAGAATTTTTGACTTCAGGATTTTGTTAGGAATAGTTACGAGGTGCACATACTGAAAGTCCCCTCCTCTGTGGGGTAGGATAAAGCGGGGGAGGGGGGGGGGGGTGGAAAGGTACCAATTTTTTTTTTGTTTTTCGCTTACATCTCAAAAACGGTCCGCTTTAGGAAAAAAACATTACAAATAAAAATTAAAGATAATTAAATTCTCTATAAAATTGTTTCTATAAATATACTTGTAATTCCAAACAGTTTTCGAGATATACGTTATTGAAAATCGACAGTTTCGGAAAAAAAATCATTTTTACCTCACTAATTTTGTAAAACATTTACTTCTAGTGACTCACTCGATCGTTTCTCACAAAATTTGTCAGAAAGAAACTTGAAGAGCATTAAATTTCCTTCAATTTGATATGCACATTTGCTCCCTTATCTTCAGCCAATCAGAAGTTACATCATCTATAAGATGTGCGCTCAGTTTCAGCGTCCTCCTAGAAATGAGTGTTTTGAGGGGCTGTGATGTTTTTATCTCATGAACTGTGTTAGCATGGTAAATAACAATACTTCAATACTGGTAGTAAGATAATTGCAATTGAAACAGAACACCTTTTTATAATTGTAGCTTTTATGATAATATTGTGAATCATAGAATGAAAGTTTTTACAAGTACTGATAGTGATTCAAAATGAAAACAGTGCATTCAACGCATTTCTTCGTTTTTATGAGGCGGAGGAGTCGAAGCTCATTTATTGTCGCGTACAGTGGACACGCCATCAAGGTCGCCGGTACCTAACGCCCCACGACAAACGCGGAAGGCCTGTCACTGGCTCGTTACAAGACACCGGACTGGGCGGTGGAAAGGAGAGAAGTGTTCTCACTCACTTCTTTCTTCAGTTCACTTCAAAAGCTCGCCAAGCGCATGGAAAGTTGGTGTGTCGGTTTTTCGTGATGTTTTTTATTTATTTGTGAAAAAGTTGACTGTATACTGCGCACATTGGCTGCTAGGTGTTTTGTATGTGATGAGACAATAGCTGGACCAGGTGTTGGAGTTTGCACAGTGACAAAAAAAGGAATACTATCACTCATTAAAGCAGGTAGAGAAAGGCGAGATATCTAGGGCTCATCTTTAGAAGATTTGGACATCCTTCTGATGCATACTGAATGTCGAAAAAATTACATCAGGTCACAATCCATCAAGGCTCATTTAAAGACACAGGACCTCTCATCGGCCTCTGAGGCACCTCAGCCTGCAACTTTGAGATCCAAACAACCGATGTTCCTTTTGTGCCGAAAATGTTCACGGCGAGCAAAAGAAGCACAAGGAAAGACGCAGGAAGATATTTTCAGTTACTAAAATCACAAAAAACGCAACAGAACTGACATACAAGTGACGAGTATGGATAGTGCTCGAGCTAGACATGATCAGTGGGGAGAGGAAGTGATGAGGCATATGTCCACCTCAAATAATTTAGTTGCGGAGAAGGTTGTGTAACACGATGAATGATGAATGTCGGTTGGACTTTGTAAAGCCGTTGTACCAGAAACTCTAAAAAAAAAAAAAAAAAAAAAAAAAAATAAAAAAAAAATAAATAAAAAAAATAAATAAAAAAATAAAACTTTCAAATGTTTCTATAGCTTAAGGGACTTAAACACGGGGTCATCAGTCCCTAAACTTACAAACGACTTACCAACTACCTTATCCTAAAGACGGCCCAATTATCCATGCCCGAGGGGGGAATCGAACCCCCGACCGTAGTGGCCGTGCAGACCGTGACTGGAGCTCCTCAGTCCCCTCGGCCACCGCGGCCGGCAGAGAAACTCTCAACATCCACATCTCAACATTCCACACAATGGAAGAGGTCAGTGTTTTACTGGAGGGGAATAGTGAGTGTCAGTTTACTGTAAACGAAATTATGCGTGTCATTACCGGGCTGAAACCTAAGTGGAGAACTATCAGAACAGAACTGTTGAAGAAGAATGGGGATCGCATAATCGTGATAGCAGGCTCCAACATATTTAAGGTTCCAGTATTTTGTTTTAGAGACACTGGGTTCAAATTGCTAACCAACGCTTGGTATGATAATAAGGAAAAGGATGAGAAAGAAGAGCGACTCAGGATCGTCGAGAAAACTGCTGAAATAATAAGGCAAGATATTCAAAATGAAGTGTACAATTATAATAGGCCTACATACCCGCCAAGAGATAACTTCTTGAAGGATGCAGAATCTCTCCTACTATCCCTCAAAACCTTTCTTAAGGTAGTTATGTTGAAAGAAAGCAAGAAAACCGAGGAATCAAGGAGGAAGTTCGTTGCTATTGTACATGTCATCACATCAGTTGTCAATCTACGAACCTTCTTATCACCAATATTGACAGGTATGATTCATGATATTATAATAAAAGCTAT